>CAJQZP010000758.1:2010000-2610000 GCA_907164705.1 Parnassius apollo
CGGCATTACGGACATAATAGGGCGAGTTAGTGGCCCTACGACGGAATAGATTTTGAACTATTTGAAGTTCATTTATAGCTTTGGGCTTAGCATGTGCGAAAATGGGGGCCGCGTAGGTCATGACAGGTCGTATGCAGACCTTATATAGGGTTCGCTTGTTGCGGAGGGACATTTTACTGTGTCTGCCCAACATGCTGTTGAGGCTACCCATGTAAAAACGATATGGGGCTCGAAAGTGAGCCTTGCATCAAGGGTGACGCCTAGGTATTTGGCTTTAGTTTGCCATGGGACAGGGGTTCCTAACATCCTGATTGGCGGAGTGGTGGTGAGACGACGTCGTTTATATTCGAAGCAAACGGCGGAGCTTTTCTCCGGGTTTACGTCGATACGCCATTTTTGGAACCAAGCTCCTAAGTCGCTTACTGACTTTTGGATCTTGTTCCGAATCTGTGAAGTGAGTTGCCTTTAGAGTAAAGGGCTGTGTCATCTGCAAAGAGGGCTAGTTTAACACCATTCGACGGGATAGGGATGTCGTTGGTGAATAGTATGTATAGGAGGGGAGCAAGCACAGAGCCTTGAGGGACACCGGCTTTTATTTTACGAGTAGAGGATAGCGTGCCTTCGTGTCTAAAGCGAAAGGTATGATCCTTCAGATAGGAGGCTACAAGGCGAACGAGACGGTCCGGGAGGCCTAAGTCGTACAGTTTGTAGTTAAGGCCCTCGTGCCAGACTCTGTCGAATGCCTTGGCAATGTCAAAGAAGACCGCGATGGTTTTTTGACGGCGAGGAAAAAACCGCTGAGGATGTATTCCACTATGCGGTGAACTTGCTGGGGGCACGAGTGTTTGGCTCGAAACTCGAATTGTTGTGGGATGACAAGAGGGTTGCCGTCTGTGGGAAACAAATGGCGCCTCAAGCGCACGAGAATAACTCGTTCGAAAAGTTTGCCCATGGCCTTGAGGAGGCTGATGGGACGGTTATTGGAGGGGAGGTGGTGAGGTTTGCCTGGCTTGGGAATGCCAATGACAGTTGCCTCTTTCCAAGAGGTGGGAAAGTAACTGAATTCGAAGCAGGCGTTAAAGATAACGGCCAGTAAGGCGATTACCTGCTCCGGGAAGTGTTTGAGGGCTTGGTTGGAGATACCATCCGCACCCGGTGCTTTTTTGGGCTTAAGTCCTTTGATGGTAGATGTAATCTCATCTTTGGACACAGTGATAGGGTCAGAGGTGGTAGGCGGCGAGTTCCTGCGTCGGACCTCATCCTCCACTAGTTAGATGTGTAAGGGGTCAGTGGGTTGTGAGCTAGGAGAGCATTGAGCGGCGACGCTGTCAGCGAAGCACTCGGCCTTTTCTTCGTCCTCGAAGGCAATGGAGCCGTCGGGACGAGACAGAGGGGGAGTGTGCGTTATAGCCGTATCCGGAGGGCTCTCGCCATCCGGTAGTACGCTGTGTGGGAGGGAGAGATTTTCTCCATGAGATTGCCCTTTTCGTGGTCTCTGTAATCTTGGAGGCGGTAACGCAGTTTGCGTTGAAGGCGGTGGGCCGCGAGTCTATATTCGGGAGTGGGATAGCGTGCAGCTCTGCGGAGGGCAGCTTTTTTGGCTTTTATCAGGTTGCTAACATCTAGGGGAAGACTAGTTTTCGCAACCGGGACAACTTTTTCATTCTCTTTAAGAGAGGATGTTATAAGTGAGGTGAGATTTTCGACCGCGGTGTCTATTTTCCCCGTACTGTCGAGGGCGTCGGAAGAAAGGGTTATGGGAGGGTCCGGAGAGTCTATAGCCGAGGCTAGAGACTTCTTGAAGCCCTTCCAGTTGGTGTAGGTTTTGGAAGTGGGAGTTGGAGATGGCTGATGGCCAAGAAGGAGGGATACAGGACGGTGGTCCTGTCTAGATCATCGAGAGACTCGATTGCTCTAAGGTTAAGGGAGACTCCTTTAACTAGAGCAAAATCTAGCGCATCAGGAGCGTAGTTAACAATGTCGGGATAGTGGGTGGCAGTGAGGGGGGCTGTAGACAGTCAGGTCGAGAGACTGAGTGATATTGAGCAGCACCCTGCCACTACTGGTAGTAGTGCGGCAGGTCCATTCAGTATGCTTGGAGTTGAAGTCTCCAAACATAATGACTGAGTCGCCTAATGCAAGGATGGCTTCGAAGTCACTCTTAACGGGGAGGGTTCCGCTAGGGATATAGCAAGAGGCTATTGTGGTTGACTGGTGTCCAGTCATAGCTAATCTAGTGATAGTGGCTTCCATACTGGTAAGCGACGGAGTAGATATGTGGGAGCAATGAAGGGACTTGTTGTAATAGATGGCAGTACCGCCGCCTTTGCGGTCGGGTCTATCGTTACGTAGAAGTGAGTAATTTTTAATAGTAAGGCCTTTAGAGACCTTGGGGCTGAGATGAGTCTCCTGTAGGAGGAGGAGATCAGCTTCGCGATCTCGAAGAAATAGCCTAAGCTCTGGGAGGTTATTTCGCAAACCGCGGATATTGAATGAAACAAGCGACAAACCCTTTGGTTTGATACGACCGTGAGATATTGCGGGAGCAGAGGGCTCCGGCATAGTTTAATTACAAAGACCTTAGTAGGTTGATGTGCTCAGTAAGAGCAAGGAGACGGTCCTGAGGGGACTGAGCTGTGGGCAGTTTACGCGCAAGGATAAGGATTTCATCTAAATTGATCCTATTGAGAGTGTTATACACTAGGTTTAAAGATTCTACTACAGAGTCCGTCTGTTTTTGTGGGTCGGCGGAGGGCCGCGGGATATTTGATTCCTTTTGGAACCAGGGGTTTATTGGAAGCGGCGCAGGCTGAGAGAGCGGAAGGCTCATAAGGGGCCGAGGAGGGCCCTGAGGTGGCCGATAGGGGCCCTGTGGGGGCCGGTAGATGCCCTGTGTGGGCTGAGATGAGCCCTGAGGGGGCTGAGGTAGGGGCTGGCCCTGGCTGGGCTTGCGGCTTACAAGAGCCGGGAAGGTTCGGTCATTGACCTGGGGTGGAGCTTTGCGACTCGGAGGTGAGCGAGGAGCGTGAGGATAACCTCTAAAATTGGCCGGATGGCCTGTTTGTCCGCAAAGGACACATGAGGGTGGGGATTCGGCGTTTTTGGGCCGGGGGCACTCTTTCGAGTGATGGGGTTCTAGGCACTTAACGCACCTGGGTGGAGCTGAGCAGTTGGCTGCCGCGTGCCCGTAGAGTTGGCAGCGGTGGCACTGCGCTGGGTAACCGCGCCGGTGTGGGGCTTCGACCTTTACGCGCGAAAGGCCGCACACAGTGCGTACCTCGCGGAAGATGGCCTTCGCCTCCGGCACATTGGTGAGAACAAGGAGGGCAAGGTTAAACCTTTCGCCCCTGCTGCTGTGCATTTTGTGCACAGCCTCTATGGGGAAGCCCTGAGACTTAAGGTCTTCCAGAATGTCCTCGTTTGCGAGTTCATAGGGAACTCCGCGGAGGACTGCCTTGACTTTCCTTTCTTCGGCGAGGGCGTATGTGTGATAGGACACACGCTCGGCCGTGAATAGGCAGGTTATGTTCCGGAAGTCTTCTATAGACGCCGGCACAATTTTGATGGCCTCGCCGACATTGGTGGCTTGGTCATATTTGAAACCCTTGTCGTAGAGGGTTTTGGACAACTGAGTGAATTTCGCCTTGTCTCTGAGAAAGACAGGGGGGCGGGACTTGGTTTTTAGCCAGTTTGGGAGCGCAGCGGGTTGCTGGCTTGGCGGTAGTGTCTTACGACTGAGAAACGGCAGCGTTTGGGGCTGCGAGGGTAGGGGCAACGATGGGAGCTACGGAGGGAGTGCGGGCGGCGGAGTCGGCCGCCGGGGCGGGGGGAGTGCGGAAGTCGCGGCGCGTTTCGGGTCGCGCTTTGATTTCACTAGCGTGAATGGGGCTGTGTCAGTTATAGTTCCTTCGGAGTCAGTTGAATCCGAGGAGCCGGTGGAGCTGAGGGCGGACCTCTTCCGGGAGGAGGAGGTAACGGACGTGGTGTCCGAGTGCTCCATATCGGAGTCGGGGTACGCGGGCGAGTCGGTCTGCGGGGCAGCCGCTTGGGTCGCGAGGAAAGCCGCGACGGCGGGTGGGGGGGACGCATGCCTTAGGGGCACGGGGGGAAGATTAATCGAGAAGCTATCAAGGTCTACGCCTTGGGTTTTTAAAAATTGGTGGAAAAGAGCCAAAATTTGGCTAGCATCCATGGAAGACATGTTGGGCGGACGGGGGGGGAGACGATTTGATTCTTATGAAACTAGAGGTCCCTGTTCTGAGAAGAACAGGGCCTTGGGGGCAGATGGGGAGGACTAACGTTCTATTCCAGAAGCTGGGGTCCCTATGTTCTGAAAAGAACAAGGGCTCGCTCTGAGAAGAGCAAGAGACGATCTTCTAAGAACAGTATATACAACAAATAAAACAAGTAACAGTATAACAAAAACAATAACAATAACAGAAAAATTAAAAATAAATAAAAACAAGCGAAGCGCGCTCAAGCCTCCCCCGCCGGAGCAAGGGGGGCAAGAACGATGCGAAAAACAAAGTGACTCACCAACGGCGTCTGCTCCGCCGGTGTTAGCCGGGGAGAGCGGGACGCGCGGGCAAGCGGTTGCGCTACCGAAGGGTCGGAGGCGCGAAAGAACTGTATGCACGACCGCTCGGGGGCGGCGCGCAAACGGAACTGGCAAGAACCCTGCAAGGGCACTGCAAATATAGGCAATTATTAAAATTGTTATTACATTCACATTATAGTATTATAAAATTAGCATAATCATTTAATGAATATTTACAATTAACAAATATAAATTGGATCATATTATATTATTTATTTGTTTCAATTTCCTATTTCCCACTCAATCACTAAAAAAGGAGTAATAACATTTTTTCGTTAAATATGTATTAACTTACTTTTTAAATTTTTTAATGCTTTTAATGCTTCTGATTTGTTCTGGAATTTTGTTAAATATTTTCATTGACATGGCATAGGGACCGGTTGTTACGATTTGTAATTTTGATGTAACTGTGGATAATTTTATTTTTGGTCTTAAATTTTTAGGCCGAAAATATTGAGGGAACCAGTCGATATTATTTCTAACTAGTGAGCATATTTCGGATATATAGGATGTTAATGTCAGGATATTATAATTGATAAAGTAATTTCTACAACTTGTTATGGAGTCGATATATGCAAGTATGCGAATACATTTTTTCTGAATTAGAAATACTTTGTTAGCGTCTGTGCTGTTACCCCAAAGTACCACACCACATGGTCAAGCAATAGTCGATGTCAATTTGACTCACTCCACAGTTTTAGTCATTTGTTCTGAATAGTATAATCCAACCATTTTGTGATGGTTGTCAGATGTCAATAATACATAGAAATATCGACTATATTTAACATAGTTGGATAATACAAAATTTTATTTTACATTTGATTAAATTTTGTGATAAATAACAATAAATGTAATAAAATAATGTACTTACAAGTGAAAAGAAATAGTGCTACTTCCGCCGCTATAGTTTTTACACCATTTAACTGAACATTTAGTCATTTTTGGGAGATGTTTTGTTGACAAGTAAGTGCTTGAGACTGACACACAAACAAACGACCAAGGCTAGAATTTCCTGGTTACTGACAAGACCGGTATAGGTAAGACCGCTTATATGTCGGGTCCAGTAGTTAATTCGTTCAATATATATATATATATATATATATATATATATATATATATATATATATATATGCGACATATATATATATATATATGTGTGTGTGTGTGTGTGTGTATGTGTATGATATATGTCGCAGCGCCTCTGTGGATAATGGGAATTATTGTAAACAACACGTGCACCGCACACCTGCGCATTGCACCTGCAGTGGCGCTCGGTTAGCTACTTGTCGTGATTGTATAAAATGGACGGAGCGGCCGCCGTTAATGCAGTCATGGCGCTGGCGTGGCACGGATCACTTGTTGTATTACGCTACTAGCTCATCCTAGACTAATCGGATAATCAATTCGTGGAAACGAATTAATTATTATTATCAGCTATTAAATTAGTCTCGGTACAATTTGTAGTTGATTACCTGTGATTCGTGTATTTTATGATTGTAAATTAATTCTATTTAACTACCTTCCTAATCTTGTGTAAAAAGGTTTAATTTAATATTTAGGAATACATAGATAATAAACCTTAGAAATGAGGTGATTGCTACCAAGCTATTTCTATTATCTTGTTTAATTAATTGTCAGTATTTTCCGAACCAGTCAGTGGTAAATTTAACTTAAAAATCTCAGTAACTTGTTATCTTTATTGAATAAAAATACGTTTATTTCTGTTAACATCTGATCCAAGTTTAAGGAGATTTAGTGGCCTAGTGTTCAAGAGGCTGCTATGTCACGGATCATGGTTACGAATACCAGTCGCAGTCATGGTATGAGCGAAAACTTATTCGCTTTTGAGTCTGGTTGCAGTGTCATTGTCCCCGTGTCGCAGCCAATACGTTTACCTACCTCCCATTTTGTTTTGTGTTGCATATGCTTCGTATACGTGTACAGCTCTTGCGTTTGAGAGCACATTTTTGTCTCTTTAATGTTTCCTAAGTCATATCGTGGCGAAAAGGTCTAAACGTGGTATGTTTATGCAGTGACGAACTGAAGAATAAAAATATATCTCACGCAATTGGTAGCATTCAAGCATTTCAATATTGTATTTGTGATCGGGGGCAGTAATGACGACCCCCCGCAGCCTTATCGACTTATGACTCGAGGCCACTTTCACCTTTTGTTTTTGGTACTTTCGGGACTGTTAAGTGGATGCTGTTGTCCATAAATATATCTTCATCTATCTTGTATTAAAAGTCGAAATACAGATGTGTTGTTACCCCTGAGGACTAAAATGGAATGCTTGACCATACGAAACACGGCCGCACCATGCTACTATTTTACGCTAGTATTCTGTGAAAGCGTGGTCCCACCCCGGTCGGGAGCTGTAGAATGCCTCTACCACGTACTGTAGAAGTTTTCACTTCAAAAATTTCTGTTGCAGGGTCACGTCGTCGAGCTGGTGGTAGAGCGGCCGCGTTGCGTCGAGCGCCATCAGACTCCGACTGTTCGGGCGAGACGGCCTCGCTATCCGCGGACAGTGCAGAGCGGGCGCCGAGGGTTCCACCGCCAACTACTAGACAGACCAAGTCGCGGAGGTAATTCAGTTTCTACACACACACACAAACACACGCGCGCACACACACACACGCACGCACGCACTCACGCACACGCACACACACAGGCGTATACACGCATACACACAGGCGTATACACGCACACACACAGGCGTATACACGCGCACTATATACATATATGTATACACACTCACCACACACACACACACACACGCACACACATGCGTATACACTTACACATACGAAAGAAATAACTATTTCTTTGATTAGATACACAAATTTCAAAAAATATACAAACGCAAGGGGCAAAATAATGCATGCACCAATCTAACTGTTTACTCATTAACGATTAAGTAGCAGTACCTACTTGCACATCGGTAATTAATAATCCGTTACAGCCTATTAAAGTCCATTACTGAACGTAAGCCTCCCCCGTAGATTGTTGTTGTTCATAGGGTGGATATTTGCCATAGTTACCACGCTTGGCAAGTTGGCAAGCGGGTTGTTATCCGCAGTTTTTTATTTTTAATTGTTATTAGGAAGACGCTGCTGCAAATCTACTGATTTGTCTGTCGCCTATTAAGACACCAACGGGATGATATGGGGTAGTGGATATTCTTCACTGCCACTACACGGACCCAAAAATAAATCATTTTAATAAAACAAAAAAACATCGAACAGGTCTCTAACTCAGCATATTGCTGCAAAAGCAGCGCTCGTCTTCAGTTAAGTCATAACACTTCACAGGCGAATGACAAGCCTATCAGCCGGTTCATGATTTTTAAGACACAACCTTAGGGCCCATTCATTAACTAATAATTACGTAAGGGTCCCGAGAGGGGGCGTTAAAATCTCTACATGCCCCTATTTAGAGGGAAGGTGGTAAAACCCATTCTTACTTAATATTGTTACGAGCTTGAGGTTCGTGACAATAAAAATTGCCGATAAAATTACCTAAATTAACACTTTAATTTTCTTTACACAAATTAAAACTTAAAACACTAACAATTAATCACACTGATTCACTTTATTCCGCTCCGAAGCTTCGCTTGTCTCGCCAAATTCAATACTACCTCGATCGCGTATTGCAGCGCCCTTATATAGGGCTCTTCCACGAATACATCCAGAATATTCAAGTAAATACGCGCGCCAACCGACCAAGCGCAGAAAGTTCGAGTGTGCGGCTTCCAGAAAGCTTAATTCTTCTGTTCGATACTAGATGGCGCTGTTGGTTGAAAAACTAGTCATGTATTTTCTGGAAAGCTCTCCTCACTCTGTTGCCCGATACCAGATGGCGCTAGTGCCATCGTCTTATTCGCGCAACACTGCCCCTCCTAAGACATGCTCGTCCCGAGCATTATCGGCCCCATAATAACGCGCCAAGCGATCCACATGGACGATCTTAGGAGTCCCTCTTGCGCCTTTCTGTAACGGCTCCGCAATGTCAAGGGCTGTCCTATCCCATGGTGCACCAACATTGTACAATTTCGATGCTCCTCTACTACGTGTCTGAGGTCCCCTCATAGCCGCAAAACTTGTACATGTACGACACCAATCCTCGACATCGTCACGATAATGGACCCAGGAAAACTGTTCTCGGACCTTCAGTGGAGTTCGTTTAACTCCCAGATGGACTCTTGCACGACCATTATGGCACAGCTGTAGAACATTCGGCACTTTAGCTTTAGGGACAACCATTTGCAAACGACAGCTGTCTCCTCGACCATTGTCCCATTTACGGCACAGGACTCCATCCTGAATCAGCAAGCTGTCCCATTGGGCCCAATAGCTTTTCGTGGTTGAACCCATCGCTGAGACGTCGCTCCACTTAGGCTTGGTAGCACGGGCCTTCATCCATTCCAGAATCAGCTTGATGTCCAGATCTTCCTGCTGTGCATGTCGTAGGCTGTCCTTCCACTCGTTGCTGAGGTGGTCTGTCCTGAGTATCCTCACGGATACCACTTCCTTACTCTCTTGCCTAGTACAATGTTTCCCATCTTCAGGACAAGGTCTTCTTGATAATGCATCTGCGTTGCCATGAGATTTCCCGCTGCGATGTCTGATAGTAAAGTCGTATCCCGGCTGCTGCTGGGCGGTGATGTTAGCCGCACTTCCCTTCTGAGATCGTTCACCTTCCCTTTCTAGGGTTCGCTTAGGGCAGCTGGATCGAAGATGGCCCCTATCCCCACAGCCATAGCACCTAGGGATGTATCCTTTATTGTGGTCGCGAACCATAACTGCTGCAACCTCCCTAGCGCGAGGGGGAACGACGATCCTGCCACCGCCAGGTGGTGCCGTTAGCTGCACTACCCTCTCGAGATCGATCAACACTCCTTTCTACAGTTCGCTTAGGGCAGCTGGAGCGAATATGGCCCCTTTCCCCACAGCCATAGCACCTAGGGCTGTATCCTTTGTTGCAGTCGCGAACTGTAGCTGCTGCAACCTCCCTGACGCGATAGGAACGATGATCCTGCCGCACGGCCTCCACCTCCAGTGCATGGGCCAAGGCGTCCTTAAGCGTCTCGTGGTGCCCGAGCCTCACAGCAGCTCTGACTTCCAGGTCGCGGATACTGTCGATGAATGTCTGCACCAGGTTCCCTTCAATGAGCGCAGGTACAGACCGGTATGCTTTTCGCACCAGCTTCTCCACCTCTAGAGCCCACTGCTGCAGGTTTTCGTTGCTGTGTTGCACGCGATCTTTAAGCTGCGCGCGAAAGACGTGTTCCAGGTGAGCGTCACCATATCTCGCCTCAAATGCCTCAAGGAGCTGCTCGTAGGTCACTTTCTTACCGAGAGCTTCCAACACGGTTAAGGCTTGGTCGCGCAGGCCTAAGGTGAGTGCAGTCATGGCCTGGCTTTTATTCCAGCCGTTTGCCTCCATGACGGCTACGAACTGGATTTTGTAGGCCGACCAGGAAGAAGTCCCATCGAACGGCGGCACTTTGAATCCACGTAGCGACGGTGCTGTAGCTACTACGGGAGCTGTAGTTCCATCCCCAAGTTTGAGGTTGTTCAGCGTTTTCTTCACGTCAGCCATCACGTTGTCAACCCGATTGTTCATATGGTTGATTCGGGTTTCATGTTCTTCGATTCGGGTTTCAGCTTCCGACAGGCGGTTGTCATGTTGAGCAACCCTATCCTTCACCTCCCTTATCTCTTTCGCAAAGGTAGCGTGAAGGTCCTTCATGAGGAGCATCTGTTCCTCTTGTCGGCGGGCCTGTTCCTCTTGTCCGATCTGCAGCTGCTCTTTCAACTGACGGACCTGTTCCTCCTGCCCGCTCTGTAGCTGCTCTTTCAACTGACGGACCTGTTCCTCCTGTCGGCGAGCCTGTTCCTCCTGCTGCTGTATCAACAGACGGGCCTCTTCCTCTCGTCCGCGCTGCAGCTGCTCCTGTAGCATCGCCATCAGAGCACCTAAGTCAGGTGCTGCAGATGTAGGAGCTACTGATGGGCCGGCAGCCTTCGTGGCTGGCAGTTGGCCCTCCGACGTCTTCGGCGTTGCACCACCAAACCTCCTCTGGTCCGTCTCCTGCTGGCGTTGACTTCGAGTACGTACACCCTCTGATTCCTCCTTAGGTAAAATCTGCATGATTTAATCCCACTTCTGACACCAATTGTTACGAGCTTGAGGTTCGTGACAATAAAAATTGCCGATAAAATTACCTAAATTAACACTTTAATTTTCTTTACACAAATTAAAACTTAAAACACTAACAATTAATCACACTGATTCACTTTATTCCGCTCCGAAGCTTCGCTTGTCTCGCCGAATTCAATACTTCCTCGATCGCGTATTGCAGCGCCTTTATATAGGGCTCTACCACGAATACATCCAGAATATTCCAGAATATTCAAGTAAATACGCGCGCCAACCGACCAAGCGCAGAAAGTTCGAGTGTGCGGCTTCCAGAAAGCTTAATTCTTCTGTTCGATACTAGATGGCGCTGTTGGTTGAAAAACTAGTCATGTATTTTCTGGAAAGCTTCCTCACTCTGTTGCCCGATACCAGATGGCGCTAGTGCCATCGTCTTATTCGCGCAACAATATTTTTAAGTCAAAATTTAATATTAAAAATCTAGTGTCATTTCGGATGGCAAATGATTTTCTATGTACATTATTAAATTAAATGTACATTACATTTAGATTTATATCCTATTATAAAATTGTTTATTGTTTATTGAAATCTTAAATGTTGTCATTTTTAGCCATTTTAAATGTCTAAAATAATAATTATAGTATATTCTTCCCGCGTACGTTAATCGTTAATCTTATTTTAAATATTTGAAATATAAATAATGATTCTTTTATTTTCAAGCGACTGGTTGCGCGGAAAACCATTCGCGTTTTTTATTTTTGACGGTAGGAATTTGTCGAATCATTATTCCCTTCCGAAACAATATCATTCGTACCCTCCTATCGACACATCGGGGTGGTGGGGTGGGAGGGGAAAGAAGACGATTCT
The DNA here is from genome assembly GCA_907164705.1 of Parnassius apollo. NCBI lineage: Eukaryota > Metazoa > Arthropoda > Insecta > Lepidoptera > Papilionidae > Parnassius > Parnassius apollo. The sequence continues at coordinate 2,021,627 of CAJQZP010000758.1, forward strand.
AGAACATCGCGTAATCATCGGACCCGAGGATATATAAGACACGCGCGACCGACGCGCGCTCTCTTCTCCCGCCGCAGTCGTCGTTGAACTACAACCTCCTCTTCCCGCGCGCTCGTTTGGAAACACCTCACTAGTGGAAACCGCTTTGGCCTGGAAGCAGTCGAGCTCCAGGAACCCGCCTCACCTCGTGTGAGATATCGTCGCGCACCGCCTCTCTCCGGAGTGTTCCGGAAGTCGCCGCTATAGTGATCGACAGGAAGAAGAAACCCCGGTGAGTCAATACTCCTTAATTATACCTGCTTGCTAATAATTTAACCCGCTCCAATTTGTGTTTTTTTCCTAGTCAAGCAGGATTCCTTTCATCGATTCGACAAGTAATAGTTTAGTTTAGGGAAGAGCGAGTGCATTGTACCGCATGCTATAGTAGTCGCTTCACATAAGCATAGAAGCAATCGCATATACAGTCCACTTTAGTTAATATCTCGCGTAATAGGTTTGAGGTTTGACCGGGGAACTAGATTTTCGGCAGCCTTAAACACGTGGCTCCACCATTTTATGGTCCTTCGAGCAGGATCTGGATTGGTGTTTAGTGGTTATCCAACCATTTTCTGGTCGAATTATTAAATTAATTGTTTAGATAACGCACTCTAACTTATGGAATAGACTTAAATAGTGTTCGTTTAAATTAAAATTTTGATTTGTTACTCGCAAACAGAATTATTCATTTAATAGCGCTCGTATTTGGTTAAATTTAAAGCTTATTAAATAATTGAAACGGCGTGATAGCAACCGTTTGATACGCTTACCCCACAATTTTATAAAATTATTAGGTTTAGCAAACGACGCGTAGCCTTGACTGCATCGGGCGCTCGATCTGATTACGTAATACAGCACGCCGAGTATTCATCCTACGTCGTTTATGCGTGTGAGATTAATTGTGATTAATATAACTTTATTATAATAATTTAAAATGGCAGTTAGTGGAAGTGAAATCAAAATTAAAACGCTTTATGCCAAGAGGGACATACTCTTTTCGCGTGTGCAAAATATAAGTGATTATATAAAGAACATTCATATAGAGGCAGTACGGGAGGCCTTTTTAAATGAAATCGAAACGATTGATAATTTGCGGACAGATTACGAAAGAATATTAGACCAAATTAATCATTCGGAACTACAAACCGACCCGAAATACATAGTGAACTACCAACCGCTGCTGGCATTCGAAGATATGTTGTGTCGCGTGAAGAGAACCGCAAAATTGCTACAATCTCAAGGTGAAGCGAAGCCTGAAATGCAGGTACGCCCTCGTGACTCAATTAGGTTACCGCCAATAGATATTCCGGTATTCAATGGTGATATTAAGACGTGGCCCTTCTTCTTCAGTAGTTTTCAAAACAATATACACAACAACCCATCGTTATCGGACGCTGAAAAATTATATTACTTAATTAGCAAACTTAGTGGCAGAGCACAGTCGATCTGCTCGGGTTTTACACCTACAGCAAACAATTACGTATTAATATTTGAAACGCTTAAAACTAAATATGAAGATAGGAGAATGTTAGCTTCCGAATATTTGAACCAGATATTCGATCTTAAACCTATATCATCCGCGAACATCAACGGCTTAGAGCAGTTTCTCGATAAATTTGTGGCATCGGTGGCTGCACTTAAGAATTTGAAGTTTGATGACCTCATGGACGTGGTGTTTCTCCATATAGCATTAAAGAAATTAGACTCCGACACCGTGCGTGCGTTTGAAATGGAGCATCGTAGCTCGGAGATGCCTTCCTTTCATTCATTAGCATCGTTCGTGCGAGATCAAATAAAGGTGATGCAGCGCTCACCGAACGTTAAACAGGAGATTAAAAGGTGCGTCGACCGTAGACAGACTCAATCATCTAAAATAGCAGGGTCGTTAACTTACGTAACCGCTACGCCGACATCGCTCCAGCATACTTGTATAGTATGTAAAGATAAACACGGTAACTTATATAACTGTGCGACTTTTCGTAAATATTCACCAAGCGAACGTTATAAGTTAGTAAAGACAAACAACCTATGTTTGAACTGCTTAAGCGATAAGCATTTAGTTGCAAAATGCAATTCGAGTTCCGTATGTAGCAAGTGCGCCAGGAAACATCACACGCTATTACATTTTGAAAATAGCAACATAGCGGCGTCAAGTAAGGCGAATAAGGAATTCACCCCTACTAAGGTCAACGATTCTAGCGGTCGACCTGATGATGTCGCTCTGTGCTCATTGGCAAATATGGGAGCACAACCTCCTTCAACCGTGTTACTGGGTACGGCGCGTATTTTGGTTAGGGATTCGCGTGGAAACAAACAAAGCGTCCGTGCACTGCTGGACAGCGGAGCCCAAAATAGCTTTATAACACGACAATGTTGTCAGCGCTTAGGCTTAGTAATAAATAGGTCACTTTCATGTCCTGTAGTTAAAGGCATCGGAGGTACTAGTAAAGCGACACAGGGATATATAAATTTAAAATTTTATTCTCGGATAGATCGTAACGTTAACTTTGATATAAATGCACTAGTAGTAGATAGGGTCACTGAACGGTTGCCAACCGTTTCGGTTGACACCTCGGCAATGATTGAATTTAAAAATTTGACTCTAGCAGACGACACTTACGCCGTTCCTGGAAACATAGACATGCTCATTGGGGCATCGCTTTTCCCTCATCTTTTGTTAAACAATAAGGTCAGGGGCAACTCCTCGCATACCGCGCCTTACGCACTGGAAACCGTATTGGGCTATGTGATCCTTGGCTCCGCCCCCATCCTAGATAGTATTTCGGCAGCCTCTTATTGTGGTATGGCTGTCGAACCGCTCGAGTCGTTAGTCCGCAAATTTTGGGAGATGGAGGAGGTGAACGTCCCACCCATAGCTAGTTCAGCTGACAGGATATGCGAGGAAATTTACGTCCGCACGACCGTTCGTGATCGCGACGGTAGATATAGTGTAGCGCTACCCTTTAAGGGAGATGTTTTATCTCTCGGCGATTCGCGTCAAATGGCGGAAAAACGTTTCTACAGCTTGGAGCGTAGGATGCTCGCTTCGCCCCAGTTAAAGGAAGCTTACGACGGCGTCATTAACGAATATATAAGAGAAGGTTACATATCACTTGTGGCTTCGAAATTAGATAACTACGAAGACACACCGTCGTATTTTATACCACACCACGGAGTCATTAGAGAGGACAAACTTACATCTAAATTACGTGTAGTGCTCGACGCTAGTGCTAAAACTAGCACTCACCTGTCGCTTAACGATATCCTCTATAGTGGGCAAAATTTACAGGGCAGTTTATTTGATATAATAGTCAATTTTCGTTTGTTTAGTATAGCACTATCCGCCGATATTCGCCAAATGTTTCTTTGCATAGGGGTCCGTGAATGCGACCGTAGATTCCAGCGCATTTTATATCGTTTCCACCCAAAGGAACCTCTAATGGTGTTAGAATTTAACCGCGTTTGTTTTGGTTTAAAGTCGAGCCCATTTCATGCGTTACGCACGGTGAGACAGCTCGCTCACGATGAAGGTCCCTCTTATCCTAAAGCTAAGAGGGCAATTGAGAGCGGATTATATATGGATGATTTTGTGTATTCGGTCGATAGCGTGGAGGAGGCCACCCTAACCACCGCCGAGGTTATAAGGCTCATGAAATCGGGTCAATTCGATCTTGTGAAGTGGACTAGTAATTCGCGTCCGGTTTTAGATACAATCCCACTATCACACCGTCTTTCGGCGATAAAGGAATTCGACGATTCCGATACACACAAGGTGCTCGGTCTGTGTTGGTCACCAGAGTCCGACGTGTTTAGCCTTAAGGTAAATCCGCCCGTAGAGAAATGCACAAAGCGCACAATACTGTCATGCGTTGCTAGATTATGGGACGTCATGGGTTTCGTAGCTCCGGTGGTATTATACGCTAAGCTTTTGATTAAACAACTTTGGTTATTTGAATGCGATTGGGATGACTCGCCGCCTGACAGCATTGTTCGATTGTGGCAGCGCTTTAGAGAGGAACTTCCTTTACTAAGAGAAATTAAAATACCGCGTCATATAAATGTCGATAGAAATAGCAGCATAACGGTTGTTGGATTTGCAGACGCCAGCGAGAAGGCTTACGGGGGGCGTTGTATATTTCCATGTCCAGAATAATGGTAGAAATTCGATTAGCCTCATTAGTTCTAAGTCGAGAGTCTCCCCCCGTAAGGTTGTCTCTCTGGTGCGCTTAGAGCTTTGCGCAATATTAGTACTCACCAAGCTTATTACCACAGTTATCGGCGCATGTAGGGATAGAGTTCACATAGAAAGAATATTTGCCTTTTCCGACTCCACCGTCGCCTTATGTTGGGTTCATTCTTCACCCCACCGTTGGGATACGTTTGTCGCGAACCGAGTGGCCAAGATCCAAGACGAGTTAGAAACGCGGAACTTTTATCACGTGTCCGGTAAGGAAAATCCTGCCGATTGTCTATCCCGGGGACTCACCCCGATGCAAATAATGGACCACCCGCTTTGGTTCCATGGACCTTCTTGGGTTCACTTGGATCCCTCACAATGGCCAATAACCGATTTCGAACCTTCGTCAGTGTCACAACCGCCGGAAGAGAAGAGACACGCTCTAGTGGCGAACGTTTCGAGCGAGGTTTCTCCAATCATTGCTCTGGCGAACCGCTTGTCCTCTTGGTCGAAATTATTGCGTAGCGTAATTTACGTTTGTCGATTCGCGAAGCTTTTACCGCGACGTTCGTATGTCTTAGCATCCGATTACAACTATGCCGAGTCGCTAGTATTACGTGAACTTCAACGTGCACACTTCTCTGAAGAAATTACAAGATTACAATCGAATAGAGCTTGTAGTCGCGCCTTTCAACGCCTTAAGCCATTTTTACAGGATGGGATTGTAAGGGTAGGTGGACGCTTGTCCAACTCGCAGTTGAGTTTCGACCAACGGCACCCTATAGTTTTACCGCGTAAAGACCATATCATGAACTTATTAGTCGATTATCATCATAAATTGAACTCGCACGCTGGCCCCGATTTATTGATGTCGATCTTGCGTCAGAATTATTGGATTCTTTCTGCACGTAGTTTAATACGCAATCGGGTGCACAGATGTATAGCTTGCTTTCGGGCACGCCCCAAGCCGTCATTTCCGGAAATGGCGGAACTTAGATCTTGTAGAGTGATACAATCGGTAAAGCCCTTCACGCACACCGGGTCTGATTTTGCTGGTCCGTTTAAGGTCACGCTCACTCGCGGGCGTGGTATAAGATCCACAAAGGCTTACGTCTGCATTTTCGTATGTCTAACTACTCGAGCAGTGCATATAGAACTCGTTGGTGATCTAAGCACAGCAGGCTTTATGGGTGCATTTAAAAGATTTCTATCGCGCAGAGGCCCTGTAAGTAGATTATATTCGGATAACGGTACGAACTACGTCGGTGCAAAACGTATTCTATCGGAACTACATGAGCTCTTAGCTAGCAAGTATTATAATTCGGAGTTCGCTCACATTCTAGCCGAGAACCGCATTGAATGGTCTCTGAACGTCCCAGCCGCGAGTCATTTTGGGGGCAATTGGGAGACTAATATTAAAAGTCTAAAGAGCCACTTATACCGAGTAATAGGAGATCAAATTTTGTCCTTCGAAGAGCTAAGTACGGTGCTCGCTCAAATTGAATGCGTAATGAATAGCCGCCCACTTTGTCGGACGTTATCTAGTGACCCCTCGGAACCGCTGGCTCTAACTCCAGCACATTTTTTGACTTTAACGCCTCTAAGGTATCTGCCCGCCGCGGATATGGATGAGAACAGACTTAACATTTCCACACGCCACAAATTATTAGATCGGTTAGTGCAATCGTTTTGGAAACGATGGAGGATGGAATACTTGCATACTTTGCAGTCTCGGCAAAAATGGAACACAGCGACAGAGCCTTTAGCTGTAGGAACCGTAGTTGTGTTCACTAAGGAGAATACGCCGCCTCTCCACTGGCCGTTAGGAATCGTCGAGGAGGTCTTTCCCGGTTCCGACGGAGTAATTAGGATAGCTCGCGTTAAGACCACGGTTGGGTCTTACCTACGTCCGGTTATCCGTTTGTGCCCCTTGCCTCTTCCATAATTTAAATTAGCTTTTTTGACTGAAATTGTAGTTTAATTTAGGTAATCTTAGCGTTAGTTAGTTATTTGTTAGTCGATCTTAGCTCTAGTTGTTTAGTTATTTTTTTTTTGAAGGAAATCCTTCAAGGGCGGGGGGAGATGGTTGCGCGGAAAACCATTCGCGTTTTTTATTTTTGACGGTAGGAATTTGTCGAATCATTATTCCCTTCCGAAACAATATCATTCGTACCCTCCTATCGACACATCGGGGTGGTGGGGTGGGAGGGGAAAGAAGACGATTCTAGAACATCGCGTAATCATCGGACCCGAGGATATATAAGACACGCGCGACCGACGCGCGCTCTCTTCTCCCGCCGCAGTCGTCGTTGAACTACAACCTCCTCTTCCCGCGCGCTCGTTTGGAAACACCTCACTAGTGGAAACCGCTTTGGCCTGGAAGCAGTCGAGCTCCAGGAACCCGCCTCACCTCGTGTGAGATATCGTCGCGCACCGCCTCTCTCCGGAGTGTTCCGGAAGTCGCCGCTATAGTGATCGACAGGAAGAAGAAACCCCGGTGAGTCAATACTCCTTAATTATACCTGCTTGCTAATAATTTAACCCGCTCCAATTTGTGTTTTTTTCCTAGTCAAGCAGGATTCCTTTCATCGATTCGACAAGTAATAGTTTAGTTTAGGGAAGAGCGAGTGCATTGTACCGCATGCTATAGTAGTCGCTTCACATAAGCATAGAAGCAATCGCATATACAGTCCACTTTAGTTAATATCTCGCGTAATAGGTTTGAGGTTTGACCGGGGAACTAGATTTTCGGCAGCCTTAAACACGTGGCTCCACCAGCGACAATAGCATTGAATGACTAATTTGACCTATTAAATAATAAAAGAGTTTAACCTAAATTATCTGCTTATAACTAAAAATCTTTGATTTACGTCAAACTGAGTTTTAATGTAACTGATTCTTTTCTTAGGGGGGGTTGAGAATACTTATTTATCCTTCAATGTGGGTTGGGGGTCAAAAATCGTCAAAATCATCCTTACGTAATTAATGAATGGCCTCTTACTCAATAATCGACGTCAGTTTTAGAAACGCTTGAAGTGCGTCTCTCTCTCTTCTCTAAATTACAATAGAGAGGGACAGGCATAGAGAAAACTATTACATAATTTAAGTAAGCGATGATAAACGTTTATAAGTAAGGCCAGTCACAAGCCGAGTTGACTCAACGACTAGAATATAGTTTGATACTAAATTATCTTTAGTTGAATTAATCTCGCAACGCGGCTCTGTTAAAAAGTTTCTATGTTTTTAATTACTTACTCTAATCGCGATTGAACTCTAGTGATTTACGGAGTGGCTTAGTTAAGTCTTGTAATACTAACTAGGCTTTGCTAAGATAGCAGCACTAAGTGAGAGGTCACGTCAAATGAAGTCAACGCTTCCTCTCCCTCTTGCTCTAATCCAAAGCTCCGAAAACTTTCAGCTCGAGTTACAAAATCGTTTTCATTGCCTAGAAGACTGCAATGACGATATTAATGACAAGCTTGTGGAAACTGTTCATGCGATCGGAGCTAAGTTTGTAAGACCCATCCGAGAAAAACTCAAAAAGTTAAAGTTACAGCCTATGTACGTCCCACTGCTGGGCACAGGCCTCCCCTCATTTCTGAGAGGGTTTTAGGGCAAGGAAGTGTCCGCCGCGCTGCCCCAATGCGTGTTGGCGAACTTCACATGTCTTCGAAATATTTTTTTTCTTATTCCTCAGACATGCAGGTTTCCTCACGATGTTTTCCTTCACCGCCGAGCACGTGGTAAATCAGCACTTAAAATTGCAATTAACAATTTCATTGGTGGTGCCGGTGGGGATCGAACACGGGATACTCACGTTCTGTAATATTTACAGCGAGCGTTAACCATCTGAGCTACCACGGCTCAGATGGTACTCAAAACTCTCCATCAATCACAATCTTAATCTTATGGCTGGTAAACGGGAGATGAAGATGCAGTCAGCAGATTTGGCAGCATATAGGAAACTGAACAGACAGATCTCCAAACGTATGCAACTTCGATACAGCTCGTACTATAAAGACGATCGAGTGGAACCATGGCTTCAAAACCTTTGTCAGAGCTCTGCTTACCAGAAAGAGCCAACTGTCGAACCTGAAGAACGAATGTGGGCAGCATCGTTTCCGGGACACCTAAGATTTTGAGTGAGATTAAGTGGTTCTATGGGCAGCTGTACTCGTTATAGTTGAAACCACACGCAAGTGTGAGTAACGCTCCAAGAGCAAGTCATATCCTACACTATTCCTATGATATCCTGGACGTCAGTCGGAGTGAGATTAGAATGGCTCTCCAGCACTTCAAAAAAGGCAAGTCCCCGGGCAAGGATGGGATTACAGCCGAGCTTCTGAAAGTGGGTGGAAAATCGATACTTAAAGAAACCTTCAGAAACACTTCAATTCCGTCTTTTATGGTAGCACTACTCCGGAGTTCCGGAGGCGTGGAGCAGAAATGCGGTGGTCTTGTTCTTCAAGAAAGGCGACAACGCTCTCTTGAAGAATTTTCGCGACTAACGTCAATGGCGATTACATCACTCACCTTCGATTTGCCGACGATATAGTCCTTATGGCCGAATCGCTGGAGGACCTAAGCACTATGCTCAATTACCCCAATAGTGTCTCTCAACGTATAGGTCTTAAGATGGACATGGACAAAACAAAAGTCATGTGTAATGTCCATATCACATCCATGCCGGTGGTTGTTGGGAGCACTAAGCTCGAAGTGGTTAACGAGTATGTGTAAGTGGAAACTTCGACCGAGAGGTCAATCGACGGATTCAACTCGGCTGGGCACCGTTCGGGAGATTACGACACATCTTCTCATCAGGCATATCTCAAAACTCGGTTGCACAATCAGTGCGTGGTGCCAGTGATGACCTATGGATCTGAGACGTGGTCCTTCAATTCTGGTCGTTTGAGGAAGCTCAAAGTCGCTCAGCTAGCTATGGAGAGGGCTATGCTTGAGGTTTCTCTGCGTGATAAATTTAGGATCGTTCCTAAGTTTATCCTCATGAATATCCGCAGTAGAACCAGAGTGACCGATATATCCCAACGGATTAGTAAACTGAAGTGGCAGTGGGGCGGCAATATAGCTCGAAGAACCGATAACTGATACGGGAAGAAAGGTTCTCGAGTGGCAGCCTCGTACCAGCAGGTGAAGTGTAGGGCGCCCCCCAATAGATGGAATGACGACCTGGTAAGACATGCAGGAAGTTGATGGATGCAGGGGGCTCAGGACCGTGCTTTATGGTATTCCTAGGGGGAGGTCTATGTTCAGCAGTGGACTTGTGAAGGGCTGTAATGGATGAAAGTGAATGAATAGTATTATATATTCATTCATGTGGTGCAATTATGTATTACTAGCTGTGCCCCGCGGAATCACCCGCGTGTATCAAGTGTTAGTTCAAGATAGTTTCCGCGAAATCTGCGCTACATGACGTGACAGCTAGTTCAAGCGTTTTAGAAAGCAATGTATGGAAAAATTGGCAAAATTAATTTAATTAACGTTAAAGAGCGATGTTAAATTTTGTCCTAGTCTCTCCGAACAAGTCAATAAGGGCCTTAATCTATAAAAAAAGATAAAAGTATTAGCCAATTCTTTAGCTAAACTGATTGAACTAACCGTTGCATTTTCACTGCATTTTTCTCGGTTCTCATCGGACGGCTAGGGTTTATGCGTCGTTCGGGCGCCGAGCAGTGTTTCAAATTATTTTAATTTTTTGTTTTGAATTATTTTAATTTTTTCACTATTTCTAAAACTCTGCGTCCAAATAACATCCTATAAAGAGCAAAGCTTATATTCATAAAATTGTTTTGATGATGAGGTAACTTTCGTTCTGTTAGTAGGCCGATCTCGTATGACATTAAAAAAGAACCACTAAGTAACACTAAATGTTTATTAGAAAAGTTCGCATACAAAATTGATATTGTTCCTGGCTTCCGAACTTTAATGCGTCTCGGAATTTATGTCCGATATACCCAGGGCTCTGAGTCTAACTGATCATTAAAATGGAATTAGAATTAACACAGAAAAGAACAATGCAATTGCTGACTAAGGTCATATGAAGGCAAAGTACTCTGGATTAAATAAAAATTAATTATAAATGCTTACTCTAAGATTTTACTGCGTTGTAAAAATGGATATAACAGTTCGTAATGATTAATATGCCATGCCTAATAATACGGCTAATAATAACGCTCATAAATTTAAGTTTGAATAATTTTTCGTTACAATATAGCTATTTCTTATGTATAACAAATAAGTATAATATGGTATTGTGGACTTTTTTTAGATGGGCTGAAGATCTATATTTTTGTAGAACTTTATATTTACGTATCACTAGTACTATCGATAATTAATTTCAGGAGTACTTTTCTTCTGACTTGCTGAACAATTATTATTTTAGCTATCTAAGTACTATGCTAGATTTCTACTTTTTTCTTGCATTAGGCTGATTTGATTTTTTCGTAAAAGCCTATATATGCTTTTACGTTATAATTATAAACATCAAATCGGACTGGTAGTCCCAGAGATTTGTGTTTAACAAAAAAAATACTCTTCCGCTTTATAATATTATAAAGTACAGGTGTAACTCCTAATAAAGATGTTTCTTTCTTTCTAAATGCTCATAAGAAATAAAATGTTTTCTACAACCCACGCAGCAGTCGACGGCGCGGCAGCGAATGGGAAGTGCTTGAAGGACTAAAAGATGGGCAGCGTTTCGACAAAAGACCCGAGGTATTCAATGGCTACCTACACAAGAAAAGGAAGTGGCCGCTCAAGGGTTGGCACAAGGTTAGTAATCTTGCAGAAGGAGGCTGTGGGAAATAGAAAGGGAAGAGGAGGGGGCAGCAATTATAGCTACGCGCATCTTGATAGATGAACTCCGAAAGAAAGACTTACAGTCTCTCCTTCACCTCTGTAATACAAAGAGCGATTAGACGAACACCATACTTTTTTCACCAAAAAATGTCCAGGATAATATTATTCTTCTATAGTTCCCCAGAGCGTGGCAACTTCTCATTGATTTACCCGGCTTCCTTCAGAACGCCAGGGGATTGTCGGAATACGTCACTGAGGGGTGACGGAGTCTCCGTACAGAATGTGACCGCTAAGCTGCTTATTCAAGTTGAAGAAAATATTTCTTATATTTACGCGAATACTACACATTATCATTTTCATCAATAGAGCAATATCACAAGTCCACTGGTGAACCTAGGCCTCCCTTTAAGAAATTTTATAGAATAAGGGTGACAAACGAGCACACAGTCCACCTGAAGGTATGGTAAGTGGATCCTTGACCCAGAGACATCTACATTTATCCTCGATTAAGAATCAAAATACAGATGCTATTTCACCCCTTAGGACTATGATGGAATGCTTCGTTTCCGATAAAAAAGGGTCACCGGATCTCTACACTCACCATACGAAACAGCAGTATTAAGCTGCTATTTCAGGTTTTAGGTTTAAGAAGAGTTTATTATTTTTAAAAAAAGAACAAAAATCACATATATGAGACTTTAATTGGTAAAAATAATATATTTACGTACGGTGACTTATATGAATAAAGTTACATAAATATATCTAAATTAGAATTAAAAAAGCACTGTCTTTAAATTAAAATATTTTACGCTGGTATTCTGTGAGAACGTGGTCCCTCCCTGGTCGAGCCGACCCATTTGTGCTACAACCATAATATAGCTGCAGTGTGGCTCTACCACGTAATTATAAAATCATTATACAATTAATGGAATTTATCCGAAGCATACCACTGCAAGGTTTCAAGATGCTGTTAGCTTGTTCTGCGTTTATCAAACCAAAAATTAATATTTTGAACTGAAAGTAGCCGTATTTAAAAATTTAAATTTTAAAACCCTGGACCACCCTAAAACATTAAAAGTAAAATAAGTTAAAATTGAACTCGACAATTACCGAAAAATTAATTTTAATAGAAAAAAATTAAATTCGTTCTGTATTTGACGCCGTAGTCGCAAATCTATCAAAAGGACATCGTTTTATATCTGATACAAATATAAAACGGTTACGACTTTATTGGATCTAACTAGACAGTACAAGCATTTCTCTCAATCGACTGTTACGATACTTATAAATCGAAATGGAGGAATGTATTATCTTGTGCCTGGTTCACACGCGCTCTTCGTACGTATAATTATCAACTAAACCAATTTATTTGCCTACACAGTTGCATCAATCCTATAAATCATGTTCGATTTCAGCGTTTCTTCGTAGTGGATGGCGGTATATTAGTGTACGCGCGGTCGCCCTCCGATGTCGCTCGAGGGCGTCTCCATGGCTCGGTGGATGTCGGTCTTTCCGTCATCTCGGCTAAGGCCCGACGACGGCGCATAGATATAGATGCCGACGAGTTTATCTACCATTTAAGAGCGAAAACGCCTGAAGTGTTTCGCACTTGGTTAAACGTGTTAAAGGCGCACCGGTAAGTAAACCTCTTTGATAAATCTTAAAAGTGGGTTTCTTTGTACATTTTTCGCTTCAAATATGTCTATAGTTTTATATAAAAAAAAATTAATCGCAATTAGAATATACGGTAAAATTGAGAATACATAGCCATTCCGTGTGTAAAAATATTGACCTTTTAAAATTGTTTTGTAAAAATGGTCCTTTGAGCCAGATAGAACCATTTACATATTATAGCGATATTGCTTTATTTTAACAGTGAGTATTTTAGAATTATGACTCAATTTCCCACAGCTAAGAAACAACTTTACAGGGCTGTGTACAGGATATTTTTCTGATTTTTATTAGGCTGTGTTAGCCCCTGATAACATCACTCGCTTTATCATGATATATAGTTCGATATCCGCTGACACTAATTAAAATTACCACATACCAATTAGATTTACCACTTGCTCGGTTGTGAAAGAAAACCTTTAGTTTGAGTTTAACCTCGCACACACACCTGTATATCTGATAAATTAAAAAAAATTGGTAGGTATCTACATACATTTCGAGGACTTGTAAATTCTAGTAACAAGCGTGGTTACAACTCGGCGGACTCTTTCCTTCCCCAAATATGCTCTCAGAAATGTAACTAAACCAGTGCCAAGCAGTGACAAGTATGTAGGATGTTACTTTATTTTGTACTTTAAGATCAGGTTGGGCGCAAACTTTAAAACTACTAGCAACAAGATGGGGGAAAAAACGGGCCAAAATAGCACTAATGATTGCAATGTGTCTTTAATTCTGTTTCACAAACGTTGTTGACTGCCCATCTTATTATACTGGATTATTGTTCCTGTGTCGTTAACACCGCTACTGTTTTGGTTTTTTTTTTAGAATAAGGTAATTAACGAGCACACAGTCACACCTGAGGGTAAGTGGATACTGTAGCCCTTAGACATCTATCCTCGATTAAGATTTAAAATGCAGATGCGTTGTCACCCCTGTGTTCTAAGTTGGAATGCCTCGTTTCCAGTAAAAAGGGTCTCAGGTTCTCTAAACTAACCATACGAAACACAGCAGCATGAAGATACTATTTCACGTTGGTATTCTGTGAGTGCATGGTCCTATCCCGGTCGAGCCGACTCATTCGTACTAGAACCATAATATTACAGCTATACTGGCATGGCTTCACCACGAGTTTGTTTTTTCGTTGATTACCTTCTAAGATAATGACGATTGATTACATGGAAGCTTAAAACATTTCCAGTCTATACCGCCAGCACCTATTGACATTCGGTGCCCGGGAATCTGTGCCCAAAATTCACGCACCACTAGAAGAATTACCACCCACGGAGACATCATCACGTAAGTGAAAGTATCATATTCGATTTTATGTTTTCGGCTTTATGTGTGTGTGCCGTGCTATAAGTGCTAGAGGATATAATCATGCGTGTATTTTAGATTGCCTGTAAATGTTTTATTAAAACTTCTTTACCGCATTCTATCTATTTAGATTTCTTAAAATTACTGCATTAATTGTGATTAACGATTTCTCAGTTCTTGTTTTCAACAAAACTTATTGATCTTTTTAGAATTATAATTAAAGTGGTAGTAGTTAATTACGTATTGAAACAAAAAACAGGTCCATCATCTTTGTTTGTACTTGTTTTGTGGTGCCAGTTGTCATTCTTACTTTTCTTTTAAATCTGAGCAATTGTCGTGTATACTTAGTGTGGAGTTAGCAAGGCAAGTTTAATATGGCGAAATATACTCCAAAACTCAAACTGGACCAGTCGGCACCGTAGAATAGATAAAATAACTTTGAAAAATAAAAAATATTACATTTAATCTTACTTTATGTTTTTTCATTATTAATTCCTATTATTTTTGTATATCTCAGAATCTATGTCAAGAACAGAAACCTCCACCCTAAGTTCAAGTGAATGCACGCGAACCGATTCACAGACTACTTGGGCGTCTTCCGCTTTATTTCCCACATTTTCCTACAAAAAACTTTGCGCTAATATTCCTTTAAAAAATTGGTCTCGCAAATTTTTAAATAAATATGACTTGAAACCTTTAAAATATCAATTTATGGACGATGTCAATTCAAAGTCCAACAAATTGCCATTGAAGCATGCTAGTCTTTGCTCTATGAATTATGTTGAGAGAACAAGAAATATACCTAATAAATTTGAGAATACACAAAACGAATCAAAAAGTTTAAAAGCCCATGTTGAAAGAGAAATGCTCATGCACAGCACTGAGTTGGACGTGAGAATAGGTTCGACGGGATTGGAATCATTACTGTGTGCATATTCTCTTAATTCTCCGAATAGAAAAGTGTCGCCTTTAAAGAAAAGTAAAGACAAAGAAAAAAAAATAGGAACTTCACAGTGCGGCAAGGACGCAAAACGTACTACTTTAACTCAAACTGAACGCACTTTATTTTGTTTCACTCACAAAAGTCGTCCCTTTAGTGCCAACAAGAAACAGCCTTTTTTGAAACGAAGCATGAAATCAACGAATGTGGTTAAATATAAAAACGTGGTAAACGAACCACCTCTAAAGCATCCGTTTAACAAATGCACATTGCTTGGGAAATGTAATAAACTGAAGATTTCACGTCACTCTGATATCAGACCTGCAAAAGTTTTACATACGAGTAGAAATAGCAACGTCCTTGAAATCATTTCTAATGTAAAGAAATTAGAATCACTTCAAGACTCTTTTATTGGATCTGATTTCGATAAAATGACTGAAAAACTTACGGAGGCCGTAGTTAAAAAATACAATAAATCACATATTATTCAAAATGAATGCCTACTGAAAAGTTTCATAAATCAAATAGTTAAAGAGATGTACAGTGTTAGTTGCGATAACAATGATGAAAATCTTGAAAAAGCACTATTCAAATGTCTTCTAGAATATTGGATACAAAATACTTCAACTGAAAAACGAGATCCTATATCCAAAGAAGTTAAATCTATAGGCAGACCCTCGAATAATTATTTCACTCAAGACCAAAACACATCTACTTTATTTATTCCGAATTATACAAAGGAAACACAGTTTTATGGAATTGGTGATACAATAACTAAGAAAAAGCCTGGATTTTTAATAACGACTTCAGTCACACAATTACAGGAAAAAAAGTCATCCGACAGAAAAAGTTTTGACAAAGAACGACGTATACAAGAATTAGAAAGACTCCTTAAAAATACTGTATATTGTGAAAACCTACAAACTGCTCAAAGAAAAGAGGAAGATATTAAAATAACTAAAACTTTAATCGATAATATTGGTAAAATGTCACGAAATGTTTCCAAACCATACGCTTTACCTGAACTACCAGAATTACAAAATACCATAGATCATCTACTCAGCGAGACCTCCCTTCCTCCAGATTTAGCCAAGGAATTCTTTAGCGCTTATTTAAACCTTCTTAGAAATGAGAGTACTGATGACTCTAGCGTTCTAACTACTGATACTTCTAAAATTATCGAACATAGTTCTCAACCTATGTGTGAAGTATTAGCGGAATGCGCTCTAAAAACATTATCCCACGGTCTTATGGCAAAAAACTGTAATGAAAATAATCATATTATACAGAACTTGCCACTTAAAGATTCCGGTCAAACGTATTTAAACATTGTATTAAACAAAATTACTACTGAATCGGGTAATGGTTGCAATTTCGACTCTCAGAAATTAAACAGTAGAAACGAAACAATACCAAAAGATACTCATAAAGATAAATTAAAAACATGTGCCAAAATTTGTCCTAATGCAAATTCTGACCAAATCGATAAAGCAGATATTATTTCTTTTTCCAAATACAATCTAGAACATATTTCGACAACAAGTATTCCATTGATAACAGCTGAGATACCGATAGCAATCAAACTAAAAGAACCTCCCAACCTTGATTTCGAATTTACAGAAAAACTCAATCTTATACATAACGCTTGGTTTTTAAACACTAACTTAAACAAATCATCTTCAGATCAAATTTTTAATGCAATCGTATTTGATCACTCAGCCAATCACAATAAGAATTCATATCTGGATTACAATTATGATATTAAAAATGAAAGAATCAGTGTCAAACCATATTACAGCAGTCAAACAACATCTAAAATTCAAGGTGTTAAAAATAATTCTGAATATAATCCTATTTCGAATAATTGCCCTTATTTTGTCTATGATCCACAAACTTGCGTTTTAATGGCAATGAGGGAAGAGTGTTTGCAAACAAACCTTCACTCGAAAGAAAAAACAAACTTAGATAAGGCTTTGGAAATATTGCCAAATGCTTCAATTCACGTTAGTGAATCTACCGAGCTATCATCACAAGAAGAAGCAGGACCAAGAATGATCGATGAACCTTTCATACTTTGTTTGTTAAAAAATTTGGTCACGTTCTCCAAACATGTACCAACATTACACAAAGATATTCGTAGTTTATATCGAAAGCTGACAAAGAAATTTGAAAATATTGCGAAGGATTATAATAACACTGTTATACGCAATGTTTCAAATAAAGAAGTTGGTATTCAATTTGATGGATTTATTGATATAAAAGGACCAATAAATAAATCGGTTAAAACTAACGCTGAAACCAATACAATTGATTTTATTACACTCTTATCGAACAACAGAAACATGGGTAACACATCGAAAACTAGTCGATTGCCTGTAAAAGAACCACTTAATATAGGAATACAGAAAGGGAAACATATTATTATGTCTAATACAAAAGAATCGAATTATGATTCTGTAATACCAAACAAAACAAATCAATCCATTTCAAATCAAAGTTGGTATATGCAAAAGTGCACAAGAAATATCACTATAAACAGTATTACTAAAGCTCACAATCATAGATACAATAATATAACAAGAATACCAGTGTTATTAGAAAAGAAATCTCCAGCTAGAAACACTAAACAAGGTAGAGAGAGATTAGTAAAATCAATCAAAGAACTTACGCCGATACCTTTGAAAATGTCAAAACAAACTCAAATGAAAAATAACTTACTTTTAGGAGTCCAAGTACCAAAAAGCTATAAAATCCGTGAATTGTTTTTAAGTAATAGATTTAAATTGAAAAGGTCAAGTTCTTTAATCGAACCTACAGCAAACTTGGGAAGTAGTGGCGAATTGAAAACCCTGTATCGTTGTTCCAGTGATCGATTTTTCTGTTCTGGTTAGCAATATATAAATATAAATAGTTAATTCTTAATTTCTTTTATTTGAAATTTCAAAATGTACAATATATAAAATAAACCCTGTCCGATCCATGAGAGTGCTCTTAGGAATAGTTATATGATACTGTTTACATAATCCTCTTCAGAAAATAAATAAAAAAACATCTCCAAATATAGAATAAATAAAATATAACATCATGCGGTTCATCTGGTCGTGTATACAATACGGCCACGTTCAAAGATACCGTCGACAACAAGGCTGTTACAACAACCAGTTATTAAAAATTTACTTAATTGTAATAAAAAAACATATAACATTAAAAATATTAATTAATATTATGATTTTTTAACTAATGTCATTAAGGTATCTTTCTGCACCTTTCGGATCGGACAGGGTTCTATTTACATATATTTTATATTTATACAATAAACACTAAATTAGTTTTATATCCCATTTTAAAAGTATAATAAGTAGAATTTACAATATAAGTTACGCTTTTTTTAATTGTCGTGTATAAATTAGTTACTATTTCATAAACTTTTATTTTTCAAATTAGCTACAGTAGGAAGGATCATGAGTTTAAATAGCCTATTTGGATTCTGGTAGTTTTTAATGACTATAACTCTATCCATTTGTCGTATCCACGTTTAGATTGTGTTTGTTTTAAATTTACAATAGTTTAATTTAGATTTACCTAATAAGATTTTCCTTCTGAAGCAATTTGATTATCCCGAGAATAAATATTCCATTAATTTTATAATATTATTGTTATACTTATACATCTCATATTGATCAGATTGCTTTATAGACAGTGGCGGTGAATTCATTAGAAAATGGTTTACTTTTATATTATTACATATCTTCATCCTAGTTTACTCTAAATCGTAAGGTTGTCTGAAAGAAATCGCTTTGTAGCGATTAGACTGCCTTTAGTGTACATACCGTATATTTTATTCCCCTTAATCAGATTTTTTTATCATTTTTGTGGTATACAATAAAGTATATGTAATAATATTAATAACTTTTACTTAACAATATCGTTTCTTGTTAATAATCTCTACACCTATCAATTTTGTTTTCAATATAATTATTCTATTCAAACCGTCCACTATTTTTATTAGAACTCTGTAATTATCTGTCCTAAACTATATTTAATATCTAAATTTTAATTATTTAGTTCGTTACAAAAATATAAATGTTAAAAGAAATGAATTGCACAATACACCGCCACTGTCAAGCCCATCCCTATAACTTTCAGGGCTAGTTAGCCCGACGGGTGCACCACTGCGAGGCCCGCAGGCCGGCTTTGTGTCGGGAACGCCTGGCGGCCGATTGGCTGGTTGGATAATAGGTATGCTTAAGAATTCGGTCCATTTAGATTAAGCTACGTGTATAATATAAAAGTAATATTAGTTGCTATGTAATGGGTTCATTTATTAAAGCTAAAATTTCACACAACAATTCCGATACATATCGATCGTGATGGTTACAAAACGTTTTAAATTTTACTATAGACTGCAAATCCTTTGCATTTTACGAATTGTTTGATGCTTGAGAGGATATTCGGGCGATGTTTATTCCATAGAAACATATTCCTCGGAAATGACACTAGAACTAACATGCTCTTACGATACAATCTATAAATTTTTTCTTTTTTTTTTTAAACGAATATTAACAATGCTATAAACATTACTAATATTCCCCTTAACCACTCGTGGTAAGCTTAAATTGCTTGTGTTACGAGTGGTTCACGCCAGTAGTCGAATGGCGGATTCGAACCCACGACCTTTTTGAGTTCTCGGTCCGCGCCATGCCATTAGGCTACTGTCGCTCTAAATATATTACATTGCTATGTTACATTTTATACCTATAAACTTTCTAAAATTATTAAAACTAAGTTACCCTGAGTTATTCGACATCCAGTAACCAAGTTTTAGTAGCCATGATATATAAAAGAAAAACATATAGAACAAAGCCAGAATCCTTCCTTAATTGTTCCTTAAAAAACGGTCTCATTTTGGTGAAGGAAAAAGTTACACCCGTCATAATGATTTTTAATTTCTCTTATGTATGTTTAGTTCGAACTGCAGCTGTCTCTCTCTGTTGTCTAGCTCGGTCGTTAAAGTCCAATTCTTTAAATTTCTTTCAGTCCGATATCCTCCTAATGTGCGAAGAAGGTGGATACTTTCTTAAACCGAATGGCAATTGATTTGCAGTCAAATCATTAATTTTCGCTTTAATGAATTAACACACAGATATAGTATTTATTATGCGTAAATATTTAAAAGATAATTTACAATAGATCTGATGACATTTTGGGTTTCTTTTCAAATCTACATAGTGTTGCCTGTTGCCCATAAAGTTTTATTCATTGGTAAAATAATAACTTAGGTTTAGTGAATGGCATGTATTGTTTTAGTGCTTGAAGTTCGTGTTATCAAATTTTAAATCATTTGATATATTTTATTTATTTATTCGATCACATAACCAAAGATTTCTTCTTCGGATATCAGATGAGATTGAATTTTCTTACCTGATTTTAATAAAAATGCATATAACCATTTTGTTTAACGAATATGCCAAAATTTGCAAAAAAGAGCATAAAATGGTTAAAGTATTTAAACAAAGAATTATTAAAAAAACATATGTCTGTCATAATTACAACAATGCTTTGTTCGCACTTAATTTGTAAAATCAAGCAACACAGCACTTCTTTGACATTAATACAGAAATAGTCTGTTGATTTTCCTTTTCGTTTCAATTTTTAGAAAATTTTTAGAATTTGAATCGCTCTCAGGTGAATTAATTGTTTTCACTAATTGTGCTGCTATTCTCGGGAAAGGTCCTGAAGTACATTACGCACATCGCCCCAAAATTAACGATACCATCCTTATCGTCTGGATACTTGGCGGTCCACCATAGTGCGTTTTACTAGGAGTTTTCTACCTCGTACAACTTCTCTGTGGAGTTGTTTACCACCGGCGATTTTTCCGGACCGATACGAGGACCTTCAAGAAAAGAGCTTACTCCTTTCTAAAGGGCCGGCAACGCACCTGCAATTCCCCTGGTGTTGCGGTTGCTCACGGGCGGCGGTAGTCACTTACCATCAGGTGAGCCGCATGCTCGTTTGCCCCTCTTCTATAAAAAAACGTATATTACTGCACAGGGAGCTGTCCCTTGTCAGTAAGAACTTGTGATAATCAACACCCTTAGCAGATGTATTGGCAAACACAGTATCACATACCTATGACGCTGCAGCACATTTTCAATTAAGGTATATTCTATTGACACTGGACTACTACCTCATTGGTCTTGGGTTCGTATCCCGAGTTGGGCTAAAATCAGTTATTGGGTTTCCCTGTCAGAAATTCTCAGTAGCAGTCCGGAAAGAAGTTGACCGTGATTCACCCCCGTGCCTCGGAATGCACGTAAAGCCGTTGGTCCTGCGCCTAATCTCTCTCCGGTCGTGTCAGTTTACCATCCCATCGCATTATGAGAGTGAGTGAATAGAGAGTGCACATGTGCTTGCGCATACACACGTGCACTATAATCCTGACCTGCACCGATGGCTAGTCTCCGTTAAGACTGTCCACCGTGTCCTTAATACAGCCTGGAGGACATTTTTTTTATTTTGCTGACACACTTTTTTTTCTATAATTGGTAGCAATACAGGTTTACGCACCAACCTCGACACATCCCGATGAGGAGGTGGAGGAAATGTATGAGGATATTTCTAAAGCCATGCGTTTAATACTGCTCGTATCGAAGAAGCGATCGAGCGACACTGCAGCTATATTATGGTGGTAGCATGAATGGGTCGGCTCGACTGGGATAAGACCACGTTCTCACAAAATACCAGCGTAAAATAGCAGCTTAGTACTGCTGCTTTTCGTATGCTGAGTGTAGAGATCCGGAGACCCTTCTTTATTGGCAATGAGGTATTCCATCTTAGTCCTCAGGGGTGACAACGCATCTGCGTTTTGATTCTTAATCGAGGATAAATGTAGATTGTCTATGGGCTACAGCATCCACTTACCATCAGGTAGACTGTGTGCTTGTTTGTCACCCTTATAATATAAATAAAACATATGTAATAACTCTGGCACTGCGAGTTTTGTGTAAAGTCGATATTCTTTGCGCAGATTCAGGTGGTCCCCTGGAGAATGCTTCGCGGGAACTGGGCCAAGCCCAGCTCTCCGTCCAGCAGTTGCAGCGGTTGCTCGACGCGCTTGAAATGCAACAGCAGGTCCACCACGACACTGATGTAAGTTTGAAATTTATAAACAGAATTGTATTTTAGATAAGCGACGAAAGCCTAATGATAAAGTGCGGACTGCGATCTCCAAAATTCGTGGGTCCGAATTTCGTGTATCCGAATACTGTCGTGAACCACACCTAACACAAGCATTTTAAGCTTACCAGGATTGGTTAAAGAGAATATTAGTTATGTTAATAGTTGTGAGACAGATATCCATAAAGCAGAAATATATTATTGGATAGATAAGACAAGAATCTACTCTTATTTAAATGCCTGGCAACGTAGCTTCTTCCACTTGACCGCATCCAGCGCAGAGCGGCTCGAATCGTCGACGACCGAGTGCTTTCCGATCGGCTCGATTCACTGGCGCTGCGAAGAGATGTTGCATCTCTTTGCGTATTTTATCGCATCTATCACGGGGAGTGCTCTGAGGAATTGTTCGGATTAATCCCAGCCGCCAAATTTCGTGAACGCACCACACGTCAAACGTCCCGATACCATCCACACCATCTGGATGCTTGGCGGTCCACCACTGTACGTTTCACAAGGAGTTTTTTTCAACGTACAACCTCTCTGTGGAATAGTTTACCACCGGCGATTTTTCCGGACCGATACGACCTGGGGACCTTCAAGAAAAGAGCTTACTTTCTAAAGGGCCGGTAACGCACCCGCAATCCTCCTGGTGTTGCGGTTGATCATGGGCGGCGGTAGTCACTTAACATCAGGTGAGCCGCATGCTCGTTTGCCCCTTCTTCTATAAAAAATAGCTGCAGTTCTCCTCGTATAGTAGTTGTTTATGAGAGGCAGTAGTCACCATCAGGTGTGCCGCATGCTCGTTTGCTCACACTTCTATAAAAAATTCAGGTGTTTTGTTAAAGTATACATAAGCAAACTGTGTACCTACTTTCGTTACTTCATTAATAATTCAAAAAATCCTCAAGTACTTTGGAGTAATATAAAGAAAAACGTGGTAAACTTTTCAAAAAAAGGCATTGCTTTGCCATCAAACGTTAATAAACCTGACATCGTAAACCATTATTTTCTAGGCGTACTAGAAAGCAGTAGTGTAGTGCAACATTGTGTTATTTTGAAACTAACCGTTACAATTCATCAGTTTTTACTTCAAAATTAGTGAATGAAAATTTACTACCAGAAATATCGAAAAATATTTCCACTAATGCAGGTGTTGATGGTGTCACTAAAGATACGGTTCTTTTGACAATGCCACGAGCTTTGAGTGCAATAAGAACCATTATTAAGGGGAAATAAAATGGCTTAGCAAGATACTTCGTTATGCCGAAAATATTGCAGCATTAATTTTGAAATAAATATATGGTAAAGTTGAGGATTATGTTAGACGAAAACACGATTTCGTAAAATTTTCTCGATAGAAAAAAAATACAAAGTTACCTCCAAAATAAACAATAAACCGCTGTTATTCATAAAATACTTTAAATAAGATGATATAACTTTGCATACTAACTGAACTAAATACAAAGCAGTGCTTATGTTATTTACTTTTTTTAAAATACCATTATTTTCACTGTAAAAAGAAATTACCTAAACTATCGGCCTCTTGAAGCATGATTCCTGCCGCCCGTTCACTTCGCTTCGGCCTTTGAAGGGGGAGGTTATGTCGCTTACGATCAGAATATACATTACGCAACAGGACGACGTAAAATAAAAATGGGAAATAACCGTAATAAAAATAAGAAGCGACTGGCTTGGCGTTAAGAAACAGGCATAAATATGATAAACCTAATGAAATAAGTGTCTAACGACCTATCTACTTACAGTATTAGTGATTACAAACATGTCGGTACATAGTATACGACGCGCGGGCAAGTGGGGACGAAATTAGAATTTGAGCTGACTTACTATATCCCCTTAATACGTCTATACATACAGGGGTTTACCCAGACATTTGGAAGGAAGCTGTAATAAATCCAATAGCAATCATCCTGCAAAACTACATCACCTTCGACCTATAAGTATATTGCCCCTTAATGATTTCTTTAATTTACGCGAACACTACACATTGAATAAAACTATATTTACGGATTTTATCGTGTTTAATCAACTATTTTAACTTAGTTTTTAATTCCCGACGTTTCAGGTGCTTTACAGCACCCATGGTCACTGGGAGAACTGCAATGTTTGACG
This sequence comes from Parnassius apollo, assembly GCA_907164705.1. Lineage (NCBI taxonomy): Eukaryota > Metazoa > Arthropoda > Insecta > Lepidoptera > Papilionidae > Parnassius > Parnassius apollo. The sequence goes on from CAJQZP010000758.1 coordinate 2,045,890, forward strand.
TCCCAATGTCATAGTTAGTCCAGCTAACTTCAGTTTTTGAATATTAATTTTTGGTTCGATTTACACAAAACGAGCTTATAGTATAATGAAGTCTTGCAGTGATATACTTGGGTTTGGGTTTAATTTTGTTAATTATAGGAAATTAATTATATATTATATGGCAGCACCCATCCATCTTCTCTATTGAAATCAAGATGTTTTTAATTTCAATAGCCTCGCGAATCATCCTTAGGTAGGAATCGGTGTTCTTTTGCGAGGATTTGTGGTTTATCAAATCTCATGTAATGGTGGGGACGATCTTGAACATGTTCACAGACTGCAGACTTCTCGGAGCGTCGGTGCTTCACGTCAGCTATATGTTCCTTCACGCGGGTTTTTATTAATATTTTTGTTTGACCTATGTAAGAGAGACCACATTCACAATCTAGCTTGTACACACCTGCATCTTGTAGAAGAATATTACGTTTGATGGGTGGTAAAAATTGACTAATCTTCTTCGGAGGCTTGTAGATTTAATGGAAGCTCGCTTCAAGATGTAGCCAACCTTGTCTGTGACTCCTCTAACATACGATAGTACAGCAGGCACACGCTCGACTGTGGCCGGCATCACTCGTTCACTGTGACGTAGGCGCGGGACCCGAAGCTTGTTGTCTAACAATACTTGCTTGACGTGCTGAAGCTCGGCGGCCAGATGTTTTCTGTCACAAATCCCTCGTGCTCTCTGAAACAAAGATTTACCCACGGTAGCTAACTGTGAAGGATGATTTAGACTGGTCCACATAATAATTTATGTGAACCAGTACGTAGTAAATATATATTGCCCCTTTTATATAAAATCGCAGAAACGGCTGTTCATATGCAATTAGTAGAATATCTAAACTAGAACAATATTTTACCTCTAAAACGAGGTTTTAGGGCTGTATTAAGCACGGTTACAGCGCTATTAATTGTTGGCGATTATATTCTTACAGCGCAGGATAAAGGAGAGGATACAATTTTGACAATGCTGGACTTTTCGCGTGCATTTGATTCGGTAAATACTACTCTACCTCTGTCTAAATTAATGTATTATCGTTTTGACTGTAACGCATTAAAGTGGTTTGAAAGGTATTTAAATGATCGCACACAGCGAGTCAGGCTACGATATGAAACTGGTACCAACATTTTTCAGGTCATGCGACACCGTTTTTAAATCAGCGCAAACTTATTTATATGAAATATCGTAAATCAGTTCATTACAATTGTTTACTTTATAAAATATTACAAAATCAGCAACCGAAATACTTATATGAGACGATCAGATTCTCTCAATGTTTCTCATGGGAAACTGTTCGTTTATTGTACACAAGACATAGAACGGCCACGTTTCGTGGTAGCTTTCGGTATGCTGTGATAAAGTGCTGAAATAATATACCATATTATACCAAAAATAGCGACACGGTTCGTACTTTATAAAAATAAATGAAAGAACACACCTTTCTTATGAAGTATACTGTGTCTGTATGTTATAAAATTAAGAAATACTGATTTTATTTTACTTTCAATATTTATATTGCATTCTTATCTTGATTTAATTTACTTATGTGTCCATTTTTCCACCTTCATACTTCAACCAGCTTTCGCAGTCCACACTTGTTTTTGGATTTCAAAAATGGATGAAACAAACAAAACTCCTGATGTTGGGCCTTATTTTTGCTATCGTCCTCTTATTTTCCAATTCACAACTTAAAATCTAGAATTACATAATTTTTAACTTTATTATGTACCTTAATACTATTCAAAAGCTTAATTTTGAACATTGATCCATATGAGTTAGTAATACAAAGATCTTAATTTCTAATACTATCATTAAATTGTAATTACGAAAGAAATCATGTTACTACAAAATATTTGACAATAACGTGGTACAGCACAACTCTAATTGAAGGAAACACTTAAGCGAAGGGCGCCTGCGGCCAAAATAAGTTATTGGAATTATTTGTCAAAAATTCTCTGTCGTAGCCCGGAGTCAAGCAGTTAGCGTTGGTTGTTTCACCCCACCGTGCCTCAGAAAGTAACTAAAACTGTTGTCGGTCCTGCGCCAGATCTTTCTCGAATTTTGTCGTATTTTTCTGTCGCCGTCCCATCGGCATATGAGAGTGAGAGAGTGCACCTGTGCAACAAACACACGTACAGACTCGCCGCCATAACTGTGATCTATTTCTTATAAAGTTAATTTATTCATTTGATCAGGTCTGTAATTTATTAAACTTCTGCCAGGTTTCAATAGAGGGCGCTTCTCCGAACGTTAAGAAAGATCGCCGCAAGTTTGGTCTAAGAAAAAAGAAATCCAGCAACAAATGCGCTTCCATAGAACTCGCACCACCGCATATAGATCCGTCTAACTCACATATGGTAAGTTTTCATTTGATTTTATTAGTCTCAAATCAAATCATGATTCCCAATTTGACTTTGAATCATGCATTGTTAGTCCCCTTGTTTTATGGAGCCGTTATTATGTTGATAAACTGTACATGGACTTACCCAAACTTAAAGCCTTTGTTTGTAAGGCTATACACGTACTTATTTTCTTCGAGAAATTACTACGTTTATTGTAGCTTTATAGCTATAATTTAAAAGCGATGAAATTAAGGAAGTAAAATTGACTCGTTTCTCGCATAGAGCTTAAGTGTAATATAAATAAAAAAGTTAAAACTGGCTGGTTTTAGTATATTTGGAATAACTGAATGCTATGGGTCTAGGATCAAATCCTAAGGACATGATTTAAGTAGATAATGCAAGAACTACGATTTGAGTGAAAAACAAAGAGTAATAAATTTTTTTTTTATTATGATGCCATAAGCGAAACCTCTTTCCGCTCTAAATCGATTTGAAAGCGCCGCGCGGCTCATAGTATTTTAGTTTTAGTAGTCAAATATCGATTGGTGAGAATTGATTCGTATATCGATTTTGTAATTTATTAATTCTCTTAAAATAAAGATTACATAGGAAACTAAATACAAAGAGAGCGGGGAATGTAGTACCTATTTAGATCTATGTCTGTAATCTCATCTCAATATTTTTTCAAATGTGAATTGTTAGGTCTTGGGGTAAACAGAGGTGCGATTTGGTAACTCTGGTGGGACGTTAGAATCACTTTACATTAATTATGTTAATATTTTCGCCCGAATGCTTCAAAAGAGGATAATGTTTTTTCGAGAGTCATGTATGTAAAATGTGTGTAGACTATTGGATGTCTTTAGATTCTTATTAGTTGTAAAAGTGTATATTTTTCTTCTCTTTTCAGTAAACTTCTTTAAGCGGTCGGGTTTTTTTTAATTGCCTTTTAAAGTTTGTAGTGAAATAATATTACACATTAATAACAAATAATATACTCGCGATACCCGCCAGAGTAACACGTTGTAACTATATCACTGAATAACCCCCCCTTCCCCCCCAGGCGCTGTCAGCGCTGACCGCGCCGTCGTCGCCGGGCGGGGGCGCCTCCGCTGCGCCCAACTCCGCCGCCTCGCTGCCCATCGGTGAGTCCCGCTCCTCACTCACTCACTCACTCACAACTCACTCATTATTCGTGTGTGTTAACCGTGTTTAGAGCCGCTTTGCTATCAGATTAATCTCTGTATGCGCATAATAAATTCAATTAACGCTTATGTTATTATTTTATTTTATATATATATATATATATATATTACGCGAGTTACCGAATGGGAACGAACTGACTCCTGAAATACAGGGTATCCTAGTTTGGGAGTCAGGGCTCAATGATGTTGTGTGAAATTATAAGTGTCAAATAAAGAAATTATTGTTATTATTATTATAGTCAATAAGAATATATTGTACTACCCGTGCGTTTAAAGAATAGGATTGGAAATGGCGACGTCTCTATTCATCTCTCGCTCGCACACTGTCGCTATCTATATACTTACACCCGGCGGTAGAGACTGCAAAAGAACTACGTTGCGATATGCGTTTTTCGTACGTTCTAAAACTTCAGTTTAACTTGTCATTGGAATCAATGATAACAAAATCCCATAAACTATTTAAAAAAAAGTCCAGCTTCGCTAATTTGTGAACTAAGACGCGTTTTGATAATTTTCTTTATAATTATTGTTGAGTTTTTTTGTTAATAAAATATTTTCATGCTATTGAGACATGAGTAACCATTTTTAAAAATTTCGCTTGTCTCTTTGTCTGAGCTAATCTTCAGCATGGCAGAACTTATTGTAATAAAACCTTATTAACAAATGAAAGTAATACCATGAGTGATCTTGACAAAATTTTATACGATTTTTTTATTAAAATAGAAATATTGATAAGATAAAATAAATAGTTTTTAATGACTATTATCTTAAGTCTAAATAATGCCACATTAATAGATCCCACCCAGGCGAAGCCACAGCGGGAGGATAGTTATAAATGTTATTTTAAAATTAATGTACTAATACAATTTTTTTCGCAAATGCTACACATGGTATAATAGTTTTATTTCACGAACTTTACAGCGTTTAATATTGTTACGAGCTTGAGGTTCTTCACAATAAAAACTGCCGATTGAATTACCAAAATTTACGCTTTTATTACCGAACACCAATTAAAACTCAAAACAGTAATAATTAATCACACTGATTCACTTTATTTCGCTCCGAAGCTTCGCTTGTCTCGCCAAATTCAATACTGCCCCGATCGCGTATTGCAGAGCCTTTAAATACTCCTTTTTCACCGAAACATCCAGAATATTCAAGTAAATACGCGCGCCAATCGACCAGGCGCCGAAAGTTCGAGTGTGAGGCTTCTAGAAAGCTTAGTTCTTCAATTCGATACTAGATGGCGCTGTTGGTTGAAAGATTAGTCATGTCATTTTCTGGAAAGCTCTCCTTGCTCTGTTACCCGACACTAGATGGCGCTAGTGCCAGACGTCAACTTAGGTGCGCAACAATATTAACTTTTTAAATTCCCGACGTTTCATCAAGAGACGTCCAGGTGCTGTGAAGTCGGGAATTCAAAAAGTTAAAATCAAACGCAATAAAATCTGTAAAGTTTTATTTCATGGCGTCTGTACACGCTCGTCGAGACACCACGATACAGGCCGAGTACGAGTGTGTGCATGGTGTTCTCATCGCGTCGCGTCGCGTCCCGTGCGCTCTTTGAAGCGTGTCGGTATTTTGCGTTCGGGTCAAAGGGTCTTGTGAGCCTCGCGATGAAAATGAGATCGTAGTTACGCTCTCATGAAAATCTCGATGAAAATGAGAGCGTACTATTTTATATTCACCGGACATGGTTCATTTACCGTAAATACAAACCATCCACCACCATTTTCTTCGCCGTGGCTTATTAATTTTATTTTCAAGGTAAATCTGTAAAAAGTTATAATAACTAATAGCACAAAGGCAAAACGTAGCAACAGTTTCATCTACGTCCATCTCAGCGGGCATACGGAGTTCAAATGATACAACGCGTGTGTACGTGGTGTGTTCTCGTGACGAGCCTCAACACGACGGACGAGCGAGTACAGCCGGCATCAGACGCTATTGAAGTTAAAGTTTGTCTCAGTTTTTTATTAGTCTGTGGAGAACAAAAAGGTCTCTGCCAAAAATAGTACCCATTGTTTGGCAGAGACCTTTTTGTTCTTCACATTTGTGTATGTACGTCCATTTCTTTGTTCACTCGTAACTTCTAATCTACCTTTCGGATTTTGCATTGAAGTAATATGTACCTACGTACTAGAACAGCTATCTCAAACAAAAAGTGTGCGCTACTCTGTGTTCGCGTGGTTGGTTTTTTATCATAGAATAAACATAGGTAGAATGACCCGTAGGTAATAGTAGATTGTATTGTTAAATAGGTAAATTATATCGGGAACAATATTTAAATTTTGTCATTTATTTCGTATATTATATTTGCTTATTTAATATATTACATAATATTATATCACAATTACATTTTAAAGATATTTTTATCTGAATATTTTAAAAGGTATCTATGTCAAAAAAAAATTAAATGTATGTTTAACAAAACTTATTAACATAACATTTAAATTACAAATATATTTATTTAACCTGTTTGCTGTTCTTTCTGAGCTAGCGTGTTAAATTAGAATAAGAATCGTTCATAAATGCTGGGCAAGCGAGTGTTAAAAATGGATGAATTTATTCCACTTTGACTTTGATGTGGAAACCTAAAAATAAAATAAAGGAATAATAAGCAGATTTAAACATGAAAAATTTAGCCTAATTATAATAACTTATATATGTGTCTACAAAAAAATGTGTATAATAAATATATTCGTCCTATACTTAAGCACCCACAGAAATGTCGCATCTGAACATTAATTTCATAATCTATATTCATGAATCGAGATGTCGTCTTAGGAATAATTTGTTTTATTATTAATCTATAATACTTACTTTTTTATTGATTAAGTATCTTATTAACCGATGAAAAGTAATTCCTTGGTTTTTACTGACATTTCTTGAATTATTTGTGCAATATCTAAGTACACACGACGGCATATTTTTATCAAGAGATTTTTTTAAATCAACACAACACGTGACAACTCTACAAACGCCTACCGAGTGACTGATTAAAGTGCGGTGTATTCACCGCAGTCGAATGGAACAGAGTAGCTGAATGCAGTGTCGCCCCTAGTACGTAGTACATAATAGCTCAATGAGATTTTGGCAAATTATATGTAAATCGATTTTTCGTAATTGCGCGAATAACACTATATGGCGTCTTGAAATTGCGGATATAAACTATTTAAAAAAATAACTTAAAATAATAAGCAAATATAACATTTTTATTATTACATGATACGATACATCTTCCATAATGGAAGAGACTAAAGTCAAGCTGTGAACTATAACAGGCTAATGGTAATAGGTATTAATTAGTGCATTCCAAATATATTAAATTTCCATATAGGTTTTCTTATTATAATTTATAACACATAGTGTCACGTAGAAGACGGAGAAACAACAAAGAATTATTAAGCCAAAAAAATATGTGTTTGAGTTATAATTAAGTTTATATTTCTGAAAATACAATAAATTTCGAAAGTCGCACTCTTAACAATTTTAGCAGTAGTCCTTTAGAATAATTATTCGTTATTTTACTTTATTATGCGCATATCAGCCATTTGGTGTTTGTGTTTTTTTCTAGAGTTAAACGTAACCTGTAACGAAGTTTAACAGTCCTGTGGTTGTAAGCATTTTTCAAATCAAGCGATAGAAAGAACACCCAGCAAACATGTTTTTGTAGCGGTTTTGTATCTGTGTTGTGTTAGTTAAACTGTGTCTTGTGGTCACTATATTAAAATATTTTTTTTTGTTTTATAATTTGTTTACATAGAAATTAGTATTAAATGTTGTTCTTAACTATGTCTTTTCGAGGATTCTACGAAATTGGTAAGTTTCATTAGTGCGACGACCGCCATCTTGTAGTTTTTGTTTACAAAATGGCGTCGAGTGTCGTGGCTCCGTCATACTGCACGATTGATTATAGCATGTGATCTATGCTCGATTTTGTGTAATGTTTTAGAACTAACGGATAGCTGAGTGGTAGATAAAAAAATCCGCGCTGCAATCATCTGTCAGAATAGTTTTAAGTATTTTTTTTAACTTAGGTAGATTCGGTTATTATTAATAAAATAAGTAATTTATGTATTCTATAATCTGACGAACTGTGTAGTAATAACTAGAAACTAGAATTATTTATTTCAACAAAAGGTAAAGTAACATTTTAAAAATAGCTTACTCTATTAGTGCTTAATCAAACATAAAATACTAATTTTCTTTTCTGATCACTTCCTGTAACTATTTTGACAGATGCTAATCAGTAATGATCAATAACTTTTGAATTCTATCATAATTATTTAAAAAAAAAAGAAACAATTCTAATAATATATTTTCTCGTTTTGCCTTCCAGCGTTTCTTTCGACATTTCTGGCCACCACTTTAGTTCGTAAGACTTATTTTTCTTTTCTTTTTCAACCCCTCTTCACGACTCCCGTTCACGCATACGCAGTTTATATTATCTGTCACAACGTGCAAACGAATATAAATTTTTATTTTCATTATTTTAGAGTATAAAATTGCAGATGGTATAATAGCGTTTTCATTTCAAAGATTTATAGAATGGAAATGAATGTGTATAAGGTCCCGTGTTTGTATAGACATACGAGCTTTGAATCGTTTTCTGGTAAAAGATGAAGCAACTGTTTGAGTATGTTCCCATGCTTTATCTCCCTCATCCTGCTCCATTCATATAACTCTACAGATTATAAGATTATACAACATGGTCAGTCTAATATTATAGAATATAATGTCCTCCAGACCGAATTTCGGTCTAGGCGACCAGTCTCAACGGAGACTAGCCATTGGTGCAGGACTGGATTATAGTGCCCAAGTGTATGCGCAACCACAGGTGCACTCTCCATTCCCTCGCTCTCGTAATGCGATAGGACTGTAAACCTTCACGACCGGAGAGAGAGAGAGAGATCAGGCGCAGGACCTGCTTTACGTGCTTTCCGAGGCACGGGGGTGAGACACCGCCAACTTCCTGACTCCGGGCAGTAACTGAGATTTTCTTGACGGAAAAATGGGCCATGACCATGGGCCTCATGGTCAACAATTATGGAGTGTATGATATAAGTAAAAAAGATCATTGTAGTGTGTATTTTATACCTTCACGCTGCGTTATGACTGAAGCACGAGTGGGTCGGCTAAACCGGAGGAAAACTACGCTTTCAAAGAATACCAGCGTGAAACAGCAGCTTAATGCTGTTGTGTTTCGTATGGTAAATGACGAGAACCGTAGACCGTTTTTAATGATGCCGAAACATTCTTAATCTTAGTCTTAAGAGGTTACAATGCATTTGCATTTTGATACATTAGAGGTATGTTCCGAAATACAACCCAGTAAACTGGCCAATGCAAATGACGTCATAAATCGACGCCATTCTGGTGATTAGTTGTATGGAATATGGTGGAATATTCCGTCAATTAATGACGTCATTTGCATTGGCCAGTATACTGGAAACATTTCGGAACATACCCTTGAATGATGGTTATCTCTGTGGGGCATGGTATCCACTTACTATTAGATGAACTATATGCTCGTTGTCATCCTTACTCTAAAAAGTACAAATATTTTCGCACATTATTGAAAATATATAGTGTAGTTGTTTCCGCAAAAGACAAATCTTCAGTCTGAATAAATTCAATACTTATATAAATCTTTTTACATCTGATGTTGTTGTATTACATATTACATTTTCTTAAATAAAATATTTAAATTATCGTATATGCTTACACAATATAATGTTTTTAATATCAACGGCATTGTCCAATGCACGGTACTAGATCAAAAATGTTTGTGAAACACAGTAATTCCATTTACATCAAATCTCTTGCAGAGATCAAAGTATAGGGTTGCCAAACATAAATGTAAAAACCGATATTTTGGACCTTACCTCGGTTCAAAGAACCATTTCTTGCCAAATCTATGTTATATTCTTATTTTTATATAAGGTGTAATTTTTGTCCATTCTATACGTCAACACCATGTCCTCCATTTCGTACAGTATTAACCATATCATATGTTACATCCTTTCTTTAATTTTTTTGAATAGTTTTAAAGTATAATTATGTTTTTTTTTTTCATAAATATTTCAATAATTTTAACCGTCCCTTTAATGTATGGTTATTAACGTCTGTGCCATTTGTTTTTATGTAAGTGTACTGTCTGACCGTCAATTTTATGTCGTTGACTAAGCCGATCGTGTGGCGATGTTTTCAACTGACTGCTAGATCGCAGAATCCAGGTTCAATTCCCAACCGATTTCCGAACATTTGTATATGATCGGAAATTATTGATACGAATCAACATACAAATTTTGTAAGTGGTAGAGCCACGCTGCAGATATTATGGTTGTAGCACCAATGGATCAGCCCGACAGGGGATGAACAATTAATAACAAAGTATTTCACTCAGGTGGTATGCGAGTGTGACACATCCGTGCTACAGTGTGACTCTATTGCGTAATAATGCCCTTATCAACTGTGTGAGCGATGTCATACGTAATAAAAACATTATGTAAATTCATCATGGTGCACGCTGTTTGGTTAATCGACCTTGTATATTTATCTCACACGTCTGGTTTTTCACTGATAAAGATAGGTTATCTCATGATAGATCTATTCTTAAAAATTTCTTATTGAATACGGAATTTTGATCTATAAACGTTCATTAAAACCTTTCTCCTGACCGAAGCAATAACCTAGTTTTAGTGTCAGATTAGATAGATTTTAAATATTTTTACTATTGTAATTTGGTTCGCAAAGTTATTATGTGTGTGTTTTTGATTTTACAAGATTAAAAAATGTCGTTTGATAGTGGCGGTGTTCTAGTGCCTTTAGGAAAATTCATTTGCAGTTATTTGTTGAAGTTGTTGAGGGAATGTGAAGAACAAGCTATATGTAAGTTAACATTAATAATTTTAGTCTTGTCCCCGGAAACAATTGAGAGGTTTATTTGGATTAATTAATGTAGTTATAGTGACTGCCATTTTGAGGTTAGACATTAGATTACTAGTTCATTTATATTATCGTATATCGACTTATGGCATATAAAGTAAGAGTTTGTCATTAGTGTAGTCTTAGTGGATGCAACGTCGAGATTGAAGATTAGTATATTAATAAATTTTGTGCAAGAGTTTTATATTAAGTGTATATAGTGTGTCTTAATGACTGCACATCGAGGTTAAAATATAGTTTAGAATAGTATTTAATTTAGACCTATTACATTTTATAGTCAACAAAATCTAAGAAATACCTTTTGACGTTTCACATTAATCATTCCGCAATAACTTTGCATAAGCGTACTCACATTATTTAAAATAACATTTTACGCAAATCCGAAGAATTATGAAGTTATCTATATTTCATTTCAACGTGTATAGGTTTTATCACTAATTTAAATTTGAATCTTTCAAACAAAGCAAAATATTAAAAAAAATAACCGGTATTAACTTTTTTTTACTTGACGTCGTTTCAATGACATGTCGCTATATACATTACCGTAGTGTTTGAATGATTAAAATTCATTCTTATGCGAATAATCGGCAAAAATATTCAAATAATCGGTAAAAATATTTAAATAATACAAAAGCACTAGAAAAAAAAAAAAAAATTAAATAATTAAAAAAACTTACTTTTCCCAACTTTTTTATCACAATTTTTTTTTGATCCATTTTTTTTTTAGGTTTTTTGGTGCCTTCAACATTTTTAGAAAATGAATAAAAGTTAGCACTAAGAACTAACACAAGCTGGTGCTACCAGTTTCTCGACTCCACAGTCAGTAATTCATTCTTGGGGCTATGTATACGCTATTACAACAAAGTCCCAGAAAATATACAAGGTCTCTCTATTACCAAGTTTAAATATTCAATTAAACAAAAACTGTATAAAGGGTTATTATTTATTATTTAATTATGGTTTATGGTCCGATCTATGCAAAATGAACTGACTATGTCTTAAGGTCTTGCAGTGGTATGCTTGAGTTTAGTTTTAATTTTATCGATTATAGGGTCCCAAGCAGTAAGCAGTAGTACCCAGCCTCCTTCTCTATTAAAATTGGGATGTTTTTTAATTTCAATAGCCTCACGTATCATCCTTGGTAGGAACCGGTGTTCTTTCGCGAGGATTTCTGGTCTATCAAATCTGATGTAATGGTTGGGGCCGTCTAGGATATGATCACAAACTGCAGACTTCCCGGAACGTTGAACGAACGGGAACACCGGTTCCTACCAAGGACGATACATGAGGCTATTAAAATTAAATAACATCCTGTAGTCCGTTCGCGTTAAGAAAATAGTGAGTCATCAGTGCAACTACAGGGTAAAGGTGTATTCACAGTGGAGTAAAAATTCTTTTATTTCCAAACATTTAATTAAGTTTAATGGAAACAAATTTTCTTAAAATTACTTAAATCACTAATCAGTATCGCTAGATTCTCCAGTTACATTAATTATGAAAGAATTTTGTTCTGCAAGTTCCATGATGTCATCCAAATTCCACATGGTATTTACGTCGCGTATCACGTGGTCGCAAAACTTCTTCCAGCGATTAGCGTCTATTAATGCTATTGCGTCATCTAATAATTTTTTATGTCACTCATTTTGAACGTGGAGTTATTGGCACCAACATAATTTTTTATTTGGGCCCAAACCAATTCAATTGGATTAAGTTTGCAATTGTAAGGCGGTAGGCGAAGAATTATAATGCCATTACTTTTGGCAGTCTCATCTATTAAATATTTATTATATTGTGGGGCGATTTCGGCAACTTTCATTAATAATTCTTTTTACTTTAAATTAATTCATGTCCAAGTATTTGAAAGTACTTATAAACATTGTAAATTACGCGTCTCTCTCCGCTATGGATTATTGATCCACTTTATTCTTTCGAATAGGTGAGGTATTCATTTTCAAAATTTAATGTTGAACAAGTAACACGCAAAATACACAACCGTTTTGTTCGAAGGCCTGACTTCAACTAGTCACTGTGAACTCGACTTTCTAATTTCTTGAATTTTAATTGGCTGGGGGGCGTGGCCAGGCCGGCGGACAACGATGACTCATTATTTTCTTAACGCGAACGGACTATAATTTCAATAGAGAAGGAGGCTAGGTACTACCACCTGCTTGGGACCCTATAATCGATTAAATTAAAGCTAAACCCAAGCATACCACTGCAAGACCTCAGGACATAGTCAGTTCATTTTGCATAGATCGGACCATAAACAATAATTTAAAAAATAAGCTTACCTTCAGCTTATTTTTTAAATTATTGTTTATGGTCCGGGTTTAACAAAGATATCGGGACGCCAGTTACCTCAGTCCCCCGTGACCATGGGTGCTGAAAAGCACCCGAAACGTCGGGAATTAAAAATAAAAATAATTAAAATTATAATTAAACGCGATAAAATCCGTAAAAGTAGTTTTAATCAATGTGTAGTGTTCGCAAAATATAAGAAATCATTAAGAGACATTAATTTTGACTGCATTATTGAAAATCAAATAATAATTAATCTAAACAACGACAGCTAAATTAGTTGTACTGAAAGAATAAATTTTTCTAATCCGGTTTTAATCTTAAATTTTTATAACTGTGCCTCTAGAAATAAGCAGTAACAACAAATACGTAGAAACTGATAAATCTTGGGTTTTAAATTACCTGTTTTAAATTTATTTTGGTATTATTCAAACCAAACTTTAAATGATTACCAACTCTAAATAATCGATATCGATTTTTTTAAGAATCGAATATTGTACGTTTCCATTTTTTGGTTGGCATGCCTGGTGCAATAAGTCTGACAGCTGTCAAAATGTATTTCTTAGATTTGGTTGACTATAGTGTAAGAATTATTGGTTAGTGTAGTCTTAGTAATTGCAAGATCGACATTAGTGATTAGATTAGTAATTAATTAATCGACCTACTAAATTTAGTAGAAGAGTTTTAGATTAGTGTACTCTTAGTGACTGCAACATCGAAGTTAGAGATTAGATAAGTAATTAACTAACCGACTTATTAAGTTTAGTACTAGATTATTTCATTAGTGTAATTAATTTGTCGACCTATTAAATTTAATATAAGAGTTTTTGATTAGTGTAGTCTTAGTAACTGTACATTGAATTTAGAAATATAGTATTGTGGTAGTATTTAATTTAGACTTAATATTAAGTAAGTGTTTTTCATTAAGACTGCAAAAGCGAGGCTAGAAATTAGATTAGTTATTAATTTATTGACTTAGACACTAACAACCTTTTTTTACATATATACATATATGAAAGTATCTAATTGATTTTAATATTCGTAAAAATGTTATGTATTCGGCACGTACTTATTTTTTATTTTATTTTTTGTATTTTTAGAATGGAAAACTATTCATTTTAATGTATTATAACCACATTTTGCACCATCTTAGGTCACTGTTCCCTACATTTATTACTGTAAGTTTCATGTATCAAAAATCAGTTTTTAATAGAAACAACATTGTAAATATTATCACATTGAACCGACTTCAAAAATGGAGGAGATTTTTATTATTTGGTAGAGTATGTACCGATTACAGAAGCTGTTATGTGAAAATTATTTGATTTTTAATTTTTGAAGTCGGTTTTTGCTTTATAATGAATAATTTTTAAACTAATATTTCATCAAGTTATGCATTTTCTATTATATTAACAACTTATTGCATCTTTATGGTTCAATGGAAACTGTACCGGTAGAGATGTATCTCTAATTCATTCGCTCAGTTACTGGTGCCATTTTTTAAAGTAAGGACATCAGTTTTTCTATGGTTATGATGATGATGATTGGTGACAAATACCTTTATTTAGTATTCTAAGGACGTTAATTAATTCGTTGTACAAATGATATTAGTTTTTAATACACATATAGAAGCGAGTATAAATATTAATTAAGTTCTGTAAATACGTTTTTCATTTTACGTCATCATCATCATCTTCATGGACCCTAGAATTTCCACTGCTGGATATAATCCTCTACTGGATGTAATCCTCTGCTGGATATAATCCTCTGCTGTTGTAGTAAGGATTTTAGTCTGCAACGGACGACCACAGTAGCAACACGTCTTGCACCTTTGCCACTGCTGTCCGTTGCTAATCTGTGTATTTTACTTCTGGCGTTGACGAGATGGTTATACCGTCAGCCAGCGGAAACCATGAGCGATCCTGCATTTCTGTCGCCTCTTACGACATTTAAAGGCCGAAATTGGGTGATCTTTTCTCTTACATTACCACCACCTTCGATTAACAATACCAGCTAGATAACGGGTCACGTACAAAATCGTAGCTAAATACTGTCCGCATGAATATAAACTATGAAAAGACATAAATTAAAAATTTAGTTTGAAATCAACCTTAAGTAATAACAAATAAAGTTCTTTTTCCCGTTATTGCCTTGCGAGCTACACTCTCACGTGCAAGAGCTCACGTCTCATGTGCGCTCTTATTTACTGAGATGGATTTCTTGCGCCGATCCGACATCTAGTTGGTATTGTTGATCGAAGACCACCACATAATTTTTTGTATCTATTTCAAATTTAATTATTTGATTTTTTATTATAATTACAACTGCTTTATTGAAAGGTAAGATGCTTTTCACCACGCCATTCCTTTCAGCTATCATTTAAAATGTTATGGCATGTTCTGTATTTGAAGATTGTATAAAGTTGTAAACGGGCTATCGCTGCAGCGTGTGCGGCGGCGGCGACGCGGCCGCAGTCCCTGCCGGGCGCGGAGGCGTTGGGCGGTGCGCCCGGCGCCACGCTGCCGTCGCTCACTCCCGACCAGCAGCTGCGAGAGGACTTCACGGTCTTGGCCAAGGACCTCGTCGCCAGTCTGAAAGGGATCGTCTCTACACTGGTGCGTGTTATTCGTCATCATCAACATTACAACCCTTCACAGGTCCACTGCTGATCATTCACTTCTGATGTGAAGCCGCTTCAATGAATGTTATTATACTACACTAGAGAAGGTTTAATAATATGACGTATTTACATACTTACTAATGCGTACGTCTGTATACTGTAGTTACTAATGCTGTATTTTTATTTATTGACTGCCTCGTTGATCTGTCGGTCTAATTTTCGCATAAACTTAGATCATACTGGCATATGAACCGAAAACCGAACCGTTCACTTCTTCTTCCGTACCATAAATTTGCCTTGTTACTCTTTCCTCATTCATTCTTTCTACATTACCAAACCGTCCAAATCAATTGAAAATATTTTATATTTTAAACAGTATAAAACATAAAATTTTACCAAAAATAAACGCGTCATAACAGTGAGGACATATTGAGAATTTACCTGTGAAATGTGCAATTATCAGGATTCTTTCTATTATTGATACCGCAGTTACTCATGGAACAAGTAACCATTGTTGAAGATAATTACTTTTAGTAACAACCACTATTATATTCGAAAAAATCGAAAATACCTAGGAGCTCATTCTTTGCGTGCCGACTTGCCATTCAAAATCAATCACAGTCATGAGATTGGATATCCTATTCTATCTTGTTATATTGCCATAACGAATTTTTTCTTCCTTGCACACTGTGGCCGTCTATATACTCTAAGTCTATGAGTTTTTGTAATCTCTGTTTTTGATCATGAGGTTCTGGCTTTGAATCCCGGGTCGGGCAACTATTAGTTATTTGAGATTTTTTGTCAAGAAGTTGTTAGTAGTAGATGGCGTTGTTTTCACCCCTGTGCCTCGGAAAGCATGTAGAGCCGTTAGTCCTGCGGCTAATCTCTACGGTCTTGTCGGTTTACCGTCCCAACGGACTATGTGAATGAGTGAATAGAGAGTGCACATGTGCTTGCGCATATACTTGTGCACTATAATACTGTCCTGCTGCGATATCTAGTGTCCGTTGACGCTGGCCGCCGTGACCGAAATTTTTAAATTATATTTATACATTTTATACGTGGTAGAGTCATGGTGCAGTTACATTAGTAGTATAGTTGTGGCACGAATGGGTTGGCTCAACCGGGGAAAGACCACGCTCTCACAGAATACCGGCGTCAAATAGTAGCTTAATGCTGCGGTGTTTCGTATGGTGAGTGTAGAGAACCGGAGATCCTTTTTACTGGAAACGAGGCATTCGTCCTCACGGGTGACAACGCATCTGTATTTTGATTCATAACCGAAGATAGATGTAGATGTCTATAGGCCACAGCAACCGCTTACCATCAGGTGGACTGTGTGCTCGTTTGTCACCCTATCATATACACACACACATATATATATATATATATATATATGTATATGATAGGGTGACAAACTCATAAAATGTATATTGTGTATGGGGCAGGTGATGGAGCGCGGGCGGCTGGCGGGCGAGGCGGCGGGTGGCGCGCTGGCGACGCTGCGCTCCAACTTGGCCACAGCGTTGCATCAGAACTCCGGTCAGCCCGCACCCACGCTGCATAATACTAAAACTACGCTACAGCTGCATTTTACTTACACTGTTGAAACAACTATTCAACTAACAATCGTTATCATCATCATAATTATAGCCCTTCACAAATCCATTGCTAAACTATCTCTTACGTCCGCACGTTATCATACGAAAACAACACTGCAGCTGTATTTTGGTTATTCGATTGTGGATTCAATTCAACTATCATTTGAATTTCTTCCTCATCATCATCATCATTAAAGTCCTTCACATGTCCACAGCTGAACATGAGCATCATTTTAAAAACATCTCAAAAATACTGTCCTGAGCCACCTGCATCCAACAACTAGTAGACATAAACCTCTTCCAAGTTGTTCAAAATCAGGAAATCCTGGTACCGACAAAACCGGGCACTCTGGTACACATAACCATATTATGAGCTTTTAACGTCGTTTAGTAAATTAACTACTAGATTTTAGGACAACAAAAAGTCCCAACGTATCTTCAATAATTTTTGACAACAAAAGCAAGTTTTTACATTATAAATTAACGATGCAGCTATATTGTGGTCGTAGAACGAATGGGTCGGCTAAACCGTAGAGGAATCACGCTCTCACAGAATACCAGTGTAAAATAGCAGCTTAATATGCTGTGTTCCATATGGTGACCTTAGAGAATCGGAGACCCTTATTCCTGGAAAATGAGACCATCTTAGTCCTTAAGTGTGACAACGCATCTACATTTTGATTCGATTTGTCCCGGGATCCACTTACCATCACGTGGACTTTGTGCGTGCTCGTTTAATTTTTTTTATACAATAAAAGTATTACATTTAATTAAGCCTCACACCCGTAAACATTGGTTTCCTCTTAGATTTTTTATAAGATAATAATGACAAACGAGCACACAGTCCACCTGATGGTAAGTAGATGGTTTGACCCATAGACATCATCGACATCTACCCTCTATTACAACTAGACTCTTAATAAAGCTGCAGCATGGCTCTACAACTAAAACACAGTCCTGAGCCACGTGCATCCAACAAATGGTGAAGATAAGGCTCTCCCAAGTAAGATTCGGAATCAAGGAATGCCGGTATCGAAAGAACTGGGGACTCTGTTCAATTAAGCCAAATTATATGCTTTTAACATTAATATAGTGTAGTAAATTAACCTCCTCCAACCCACTGCAGGCCTCAAGCCTCTTCCTTAAGCATTTTAGGGCAAGAAAGAGTCCGTCACGCTGCACCATATGAGTTGGTGTACTTCAACATGTCTTCTAATTTTTTTACAACGCATGCAAGATTCCCTTAGTTCTCTTACCCAATCAATACAAGCATTGCTACTTGGCACAGAAAAAAATACACTTGAGTAAACAACAAAACCGGGAAAAATATTTATAAGCCATACAAACACTACATACCGTATAGTGGCGGTGTAAAAAATATCCTCTACCCCATATCATCGCGTAGGTGTCGTACGAGGCGACAGAGGGAAACTGAAACAGGAGATGGGTGGCAGCATCTTCCTGATAACAGCTGTATTTAAAAAACGATTGCCAAACGTGGCAACTATGGCACACGTAGAATACTATAATACACAATAGAATGGCTGTCAACCTTATTTTATATATAATACGACGTAATTGCTTGTATTTGTGCTCTCGGCGACGCCTATCCTCGTAGGATATCGGTTAATCACTACTACAAACCCGATTCGCTGTGTTGACAGACGGATTTTAATACATATTTATTTGTAAATAGCGTGCAATTTGGCATTTTCTAAATAATTTGCATGCGATATTTGGAAACGATTGTAACGTAAAAACACGTCTGGTGTTGATATTTATACGTGTGAATGGACGTGTTAGTGACATTTTAGTGGCTACAAGGGCTCCGCCCACTCCCCCGTTCTATTATGTATGTATTATAGTATTCCATGATGGCACATATCCCTATGAAGCAATCTATGGAGAAAATCTATGTTCAGTAGGGAGTAACTCGGTGCTCAGCGCTTAGCCACTGCGCTGCAAAGCTGTCAAACTTCTCCATCCTTATAACCTGTCGCCGGTGAGCATATTCACCGTCCTCATTATAATAATGACTGGTAAAGTTTACAACACAGAGCTCCGCTCCCGCCTGTCCCGGATACACGACGCCTCCGATCTGGCCGAGATCTCTTCCATGGGCCGCAACTCTGAACAGGTCAGTGAATTGATTGCGAATTTTATGTTGTGATTTCTTATATTTACGCGAACACTACCCATTGATTAAAACTACTTTTATGGATTTGTATATATGAATTATTTTAAAAAATCATTTAAAATAAAACGCGATAAAATCCGTATAAGTAGTTTTAATCAATAAATTTTATGTAGTACTATATAAAAAAATGCTTTATCTCTATATGTAAAATGAATTGCTGTATGTTACTATCGCTAAAACTCGAAAATGGCTCTAACGATTTTGACAAAATTTTTAGTTTGCGTTTGAGTGGTGGCGCTATTGTCGAGATCCAAAAATCAACCGTGCGAATCCGAAGTGAATCGGCTAGTGTATAGATATAAATAATATACATAGAATAAAGTGTGATGTTACCGAAACTTTATTAATGTATAATTTCAACAAATTTTCAAATTTTTCTAGAGAGCTACACCATGTCCTTGAATGTCCTTTTAAGGAGCCTTTACCGCCCACAACCTTCTGTTTTTAAAATGTACATTTATTTTCTGAAATTTCCTCATTGATCGCTTTGAAATTTTCGACAGAACGTTAAATTCGAATACGCGCGTGTTTTATATACGTATTTTGTGAAAATCTTGTATTACATCTAAGAAATAAATAATAATACATTACGACACAAGGGACTTAACTTTACACGTTTTAATAATCGGTTACTTAAGTTCCGTGTATCGTAAATTATTTTGTAATACACGGTGACTTAAAACCATGTTTAAGTCTGTAAAGTTAATTCGTAACGTACTATGATAAAATAATCTTTATCATTATAATGTAATTAACATGATCAACTATTCATTATATATAAGAGGCCTAGCCATTGCGCGATTACTTGAAACCGACATATAATGCGACCACTTACCCGCGTGTGACCATGTTGTACAGTTAGCAAAACCGTTTTGAACGACGTGGTTATGACGTCACTGTGGTCAGTTATAACCTATAACTCATGAGAAAAAGAAAGAAAAATGGGTATGTCTTGTATGAACAGCACCACCTTCTTTACTACCAGAATTGCTTGCACTATCCTACCACCACTAAACCGCTATTGTCCGATTTCTATATTCAAGTAAAGTTTCGTTCTCCGTAGCTATCCTTTACTAGGTACAAGTAAAAACAGCTAATATTTCAAACTATTCATTTAGCAACTTAGGATGATTTAAAAAGAAAATCTTTAAACGTATCATAAATAGTTAAATTGAAACTCAAACAGCAGTCAATTAATTTTGACAATGTAAATAATGCTCTATCGCAATTAGCACATTGATTTAACGCCAGCAATTTGCTCTTAAATGGCAATAAGACAAAATGTGTTAAATTTACAATACTTAATGTTAAACATTCGAATACCAATGTGTTTTTAATTTGGAGAGGTGCTTAGTCTTGTGGATACCACTGTTTTTCTTGATATTACTATTGACGCGAAGGTTCAATGGGGCCCACATATATGTATGTTAGCAGGCAGTCTTAGTGGGCGACTTATTACCTCGTTTACTGCAAAACGACTCGAAAAAGAAAAGGAAGTGTTATTAAATAAAGCAACCCTTAAGGCAAGTCTTAAGGTACTAAGCGGTTAACCGTCGCATAGTATATCTCCCATAACGATGCCTAGTATAGGTACAAAATACCTCTATTATCTACTGTAGTGTGTAATTTCTAGTCTGTGTTCCGAAATAGAACCCAGTATACTGGGCCAATGCAAATTACGTCATACATTTGCACCATATCACAAAAGTGTTAGCGATTATTTTATGTCATTTTAAGCTTCAAAAGTTATTATATCCTGTTTCAAATAATTTGTGAAGAATGGATATATCAGCAATTATTTTAGTAAGCCGTGTTGCTATTGAAATTTGTTCAGATTCTTCCGATTATGGTACTGATGACGATGATTTAGTGCTTGGCTGTTTTAAAATTGTTTTAATATTGCGTGTCCGACACAATATGGCGCCGGCATGCCATTACAACATGGCGTCAATTAATGACGTCATTTGCATGTGGCAGTGTACTGGGCTCTATTTCGGAAAACAGACCTAGTGTAGTGGGGTTGGGTATAGTGGTAGCAGTGGAAAATGCCCGCTACTATGGGAGAAAGATGTTTCTTCAAACTAGATCATACACAGTACTTTATTTTAGAAGCGAATCCAAAGTAATTAATTTTCACATCATACCACTGGTTCCCGTCAACAGAACCGTCAGTTCCAGCAGTCGCTGAGCTACAGTTCGTCGTGCGTGTCCGCCTCAGAGTTCTTCGACGCGGAGGAACATGATGACGAATTCAAGTCCGCCGAGATCATCGACGCTGACGAGGTGAATGACGGGATTTGACTTTGTTTGCTTCTAGATATCAGTAATAATCTAGTAGGTACTATGGGTGCGTGGTTGGACTCCTTTTCCACTTAAGTGTTCGTCTGGGTGCACACCTGTGTTGTGGTCTGAAGGGTGTAGAAAGCCAGTATAATTACTAGCTATGACGCATTCCATCTAAGTCGTCAGAGGTGACAACGCATCTATAGCCTTATTTATTTGTAGCTTTTTTTTTATTTATTTATTTTATGTACACACATTAAGATACAGAA
The DNA here is from genome assembly GCA_907164705.1 of Parnassius apollo. Lineage (NCBI taxonomy): Eukaryota > Metazoa > Arthropoda > Insecta > Lepidoptera > Papilionidae > Parnassius > Parnassius apollo. The sequence continues at coordinate 2,067,690 of CAJQZP010000758.1, forward strand.
GCAGTCTTATAGTAATTACGTACAAAGGTTTTACTTATTCCAAATTCGCTGAAATATCTTCCAATAGACCCATAAAGGAAATTATATCTAAATTGCAAACTTAGTGCATACATTAGTACTACTAAAAATAAATAATATACACAATGTTACGGAAATTATATAAAGTAAAACAATAAATAAACTTGCAACTTTTTGTTGCAAGTTGCTCGCTCGCGTGCTGCAGATTGAGATACCACCTCTTGAAACTAAGGTATATGCTGGCCGCCCTCCAGGCATAATGATTGCAAATTCGCATCGTAGTGCATTTGCTTGTATTTATAATAATTATTAACAATTTTTGTTTTACGTTTTTGTGTGGACAATAGTTGACTATTCGTCAGCGTCAAATTTTTGATAATATTCTGGCAGTTGATAGATATTTGGAACAACAACAAAGTCGGTCTTCTATCTAACGAATTGAAAATAACGGCACAGTTGGCTAAGCAGTTTAGTGATTTGTAGAAATAAATAAGTGTTAAATATTTAGGATTAATTTGCTAACCTTACTTTGTCATAGAACTTCACGTTTTAAATTAATTTGCCCTTACCCCATTTTTTACAGAATTAAAGTAACAAACGAGCACACAGACCGCCTGATGGTAAATGGATGCTGTTGCCCATAGACATCTATCCTCAATTAAGAATCAAAATACAGATGCGTTGTCACCCCTAAGAAGGTGGAATACCTCTTTACCAGTAAAAAAGAGGTCGCCAGTGCTCTACACTGACCATACGAAACAGCAGCATTAAACTGCTTTTTTACGCTGACATACTATGAGAGCGTGGTCCCTGACGTCCCGGTCGCGTTGACCCATTCGTGTTGCAACTATAATTTATATTATTAAAAAAATCATTCCACCCCATCGGAATACGCGCGTATAAAAACTTCATTCTTTATTAGATTATTATAGGCCATACCACGTTATAAGCTAAATCAAGTTGTAACCCTTCATTGATGTTAATGCAATGGATAATTTAATAGCGATAATTACTTACAGGCTGGCGTAATAGAACTAGACGGCGATTCGTCATCGGACGGAGGTTCCTTGAGCAGTGAAGAAGGATCAGCTAGTTCCGACAACTCGGATGCAGCAAGTTAGTAAAAAGCGTTCTGTGACCTCTTAAATATTTCACTATTCGATGTGCTTTGCACTATATACAGCGTTAAGTGAAAACGCTATGGCATTTCATTGGATATTTGACATAACGTTTCTATGTAGTTGCGGTGTAAGAGTACCCACTACCCCTTACATCCCGTGGGTGTTTTATAAGCTGACAGAGGGCACTGAAAAGAGATAGGTAGCAGCATTTTCCTGATAACAACTCCGGATGCCAACCGGCCTGCCAAGAATGGCAACTGTGGTAAATATCCATCCTATGAGCAATCTACGGGGGGGGACCTATCTTCAGCACTCGACTTTAGATAGAATACTGTTCTCATCTCTGGGCCGGGGCACCCCAGTGCCAGCTCCTTCCACTTGACCGCATCCAGCGCAGTGCGATTCGAATCGTCGATGACCGAGTTCTTTCTGATCGGCTCGATTCACTGGCGCTGCGTAGGGATGTTACATCCCTTTGCGTTTTCTATCGTATCTACCTTGGGGAATGTTCTGAGGAATTGTTCGGATTAGTTCCAGCCGCCAAATTTCACGAACGCACATCGCGTCAAAATTCCCGATCGCACATCGCGTCAAAATTCCCGATACCATCCTCACCACTTGGATGCTTGGTGGTCCACCACTGTGCGTTTTACTAAGTTTTATTCCTCGTACGACTTCTTTGTGGAATTGTTTACCACCGGCGTCGTTTCCGATTCGATACGACTTAGGGACCGTCAAGAAAAGAGCTTACTCCTTTCTAAAAGGCCGGCAACGCACCCGCAATTCTTCTGGTGTTGCGGTTGCTCATGGGCGGCGGTAGTCACATAACATCAGGTGAGCCGCATGCTCGTTTGCCCTCTCTTCATTTTTATGCTATAAAAATACATCTAATGAAAATACCAAGTAAATAGGAGAAAGTTAAGAAATTATTGGCATTTTTCGTAATTTGATTTTTTGGACTTTTTTAGGATATAGCTTGGGTTGGTCACGTACTAACGTGGTACAGGTGGGATTCTGTCTTTTTTTTTTAAATAAAACGTGTCAAATGTATTTAAATGATTTTTGTGTACGATAAAAAAACGCCGTACAATGGGAGTTTTAGTGGTAGTTTAACCGTGTAGTGGTGGTGTAAGAACTAAGAATGTCGTCTACCTCATCGTCGCGTCGGTGTGGTGAGAGGTGACAGAGGGAAACTGAAACAGCAGATGAGCAGCAGCATCTTCCCGATAATAAGTCTAAATAATAAAAAGGGGGACTTTAAAGGGGTCCCCCATAAAAGGCAATCTTTGGAATTTAATTCAGCATTGGATTTTTAAAGACTGTAATGGACTTATAGACGAAGTTAGTGCACCGTGTATAATGAGAAGTGTTGGTTTGTGTCAGTGGTGACGGCGGAGCAAGTGACGATGCGGCTAAGCACGAACGGTGCGTGCGAGGGGGCGGGCGGGACGGGTGCGGGGGTTGGAGGCGCCGTGGGAGGCGGGGCTAGTGTGGGGGGCGCGGTGCGCGGTTGGGCTCGGCGTACGCGGCTGCCCAGCCCGCGGCCCACGCCGGGCGGGCCCAGCCTCTGGAACCTGCTCTACAAGAACATCGGCAAGGACCTCAGCCAGATCTCCATGCCCGTCACCATCAACGAGCCGCTCAACATGCTCCAGGTCAGTTGCCGTTACTACTTACACTAGCTAAGATCAAACTTAGTCTACTAGTCATGAGCAACAATATTGTGCTGATATTTAACGATTATTTTATATATTGTATTTTTATTTTATGTTCTTAGGAAAACTTACAGTTACAATCAATTGTTTTACACGATTAAGTACAAATTAAGGTAAATACAAACTGGTCCCACGTACGCAACCTGTGTAACTCAATATGACGTTTGGACTCTTGTATTTATACGAAAAAGTATTCATTAGAAATATTGAACTGAAATATCCCTCTTCGGTTAAGAATTCCAAATTCAAATTTATTTCGGTTAAAGGGATCAATGAACTACTTATGAGATAGCAAAAGTGCATAGATAACAACGGTGCATACTTTGATTAGTTAAATATATTTTACAAAAAAAATTGACTTTATATTTATCCCGTACAAAACGCAGATTTCATAATATGTAAGGACTAGTAGATTTTATAATGGTGTTGGAAGTAGTGGTGACGGGAGTAGTGGTGTTGGGACTAGTGGTGACGGAGTTAGTGCATGCAATTGAGGGAGGGCGGGAGGTGCGCTTCAATCCAGGTAAGACACATCTTTGTATTTAGTTAGCGGAAGGTTGCGAAGTAATTAATATTTTTATTATAATGGATTTCCGCAAAGTAACGCCTGATTCTATCAATTACCTATTATAATATTAAATGTTTTATATATTAGAATGTTCTTTTACGTAATACCATTTAGGAAAAAAATTTTAAATTTTTCTTTTTCGTTGTGGCGTGGATATGTTCATTTATTGAACATCAAACGAAATAAATCTTTCTTAAACTTACTCTGAAAATCAAAAAAAAACATGGTATAAAGTTGTGCACGTGTTGGCGCTAAAAAGTGACAACAAGTGTCTGACGACAAATGTACTTTCTATTTGTAAGTCAAGTGTGTATACAAGCGTATGTCTGTTGCATTATATACTCTGTGTAAGTGGGACCAGTGTGTTTTTACTTTAAGACCTTTAATACTTTACCTGACAAAAGTTTATCTTATCACCTATCCATCGGGTGAACTGTGTGCTCGTTTGTCACCTTTATTCTATAAAAAAATAAAAAGAATGTTGTGGGTGTATGGTGTAGCGGTTGTGCGAGGAGCTGGAGTACTGCGAGTTGCTGGAGGCGGCCGCCGCATGCCAGGGTGCGGCCGAGCGCATGGCACTGGTGGCAGCCTTCGCCGTGAGCGCGTACGCGGCGTCCGCGCACCGAGCCGCCTCCAAGCCGTTCAACCCACTGCTGGGCGAGACCTACGAGTGCGTGCGCGAGGACCGCGGCTTCCACTTCGTGGCGTAGCAGGTCGGTACGGTGCCGGAGCAACAATGTACTCCACACCGAACGCATGGCACTGGTGGCAGCCTTCGTCATGAGTGCGTACGCGGCGTCCGCGCACCGCGCCGCCTCCAAGCCGTTCAACCCGCTGCTAGGCGAGACCTACGAGTGCGTGCGCGAGGACCGCGGCTTCCACTTCGTGGCGGAGCAGGTCGGTACGGTGCTGATGCAACAATGTACTCCACACCGAACGCATGGCACTGGTGGCAGCCTTCGCCGTGAGCGCGTACGCGGCGTCCGCGCACCGCGCCGCCTCCAAGCCGTTCAACCCGCTGCTAGGCGAGACTTACGAGTGCGTGCGTGAGGACCGCGGCTTCAACTTCGTGGCGGAGCAGGTCGGTACGGTGCTGATGCAACAATGTACTCCACACCGAACGCATGGCACTGGTGGCAGCCTTCGCCGTGAGCGCGTACGCGGCGTCCCCGCATCGCGCCGCCTCCAAGCCGTTCAACCCGCTGCTAGGCGAGACCTACGAGTGCGTGCGCGAGGACCGCGGCTTCCACTTCGTGGAGGAGCAGGTCGGTACGGTGCCGGTGCAACAATGTACTCCACACCGAACGCATGGCACTGGTGGCAGCATTCGCCGTGAGCGCGTACGCGGCGTCCGCGCACCGCGCCGCCTTCAAGCCGTTCAACCCGCTGCTAGGCGAGACCTACGAGTGCGTGCGCGAGGACCGCGGCTTCCACTTCGTGGCGGAGCAGGTCGGTACGGTGCTGATGCAACAATGTACTCCACACCGAACGCATGGCACTGGTGGCAGCCTTCGCCGTGAGCGCGTACGCGGCGTCCCCGCATCGCGCCGCCTCCAAGCCGTTCAACCCGCTGCTAGGCGAGACCTACGAGTGCGTGCGCGAGGACCGCGGCTTCCACTTCGTGGAGGAGCAGGTCGGTACGGTGCCGGTGCAACAATGTACTCCACACCGAACGCATGGCACTGGTGGCAGCATTCGCCGTGAGCGCGTACGCGGCGTCCGCGCACCGCGCCGCCTCCAAGCCGTTCAACCCGCTGCTAGGCGAGACTTACGAGTGCGTGCGTGAGGACCGCGGCTTCAACTTCGTGGCGGAGCAGGTTGGAGCCACTACGTGCATCAGTAGAGACTGGCCATCGCGGGGTAAGGTTACAGTGCACGATTCCTGTGGATAGACAGAGCAAGTTGGTCTAACAATATACTTCACACTAAATCCCAATCTAGACGGAAACCAGTCTGCGCATCAGAATTAGTTAAGTTGACATGCACTCATTTACTATACTTATAATTATTACCAAACTATAAAAATAGACGAGAATAACATATCTTATAACAATAATCAATGACATTCATGCGACTTATCTTTCTTATGATTGATATTTATAGTTTTCTAGTAGCGTTAACGTTGTCAAATAGTTCCGCAAGGCAAAATTATAGTGTACGACTACTGCGAACCAGTCTCTGCTTTCGCCTCATCATCTAGCTACACTACACTTAATTAAAATTACGAGTGAGGAAATTAGTTAATTCTACACTATTAACTAGTCTTACAAAGGGAGAAATAATGGTGCAACCGAAGGTGATAGAGCTGCCTGCCTTCAAGACAACCCAACATTACTAAATAGTGTAGATCATGGACAGATACTGGCAATGACTTTTATAATTGTACAACTTATACTGGGTGACTTTTTTACCGTCTGAAAAATAATATGGTGTTTAGTGTAAGTAGAATAAGAAGCTAACCTCGAAAGTATTTGTAAAATATAACAGAATATAACTGATGGGCAAAATTTCCAAATATACAAAAAAACAATACACCCTACAGTATTTGGGTAAAACTAAAAATAGGAGATATTATTTTAAACGGTGCGGCGTAGGCTACAATCGCTGGGGAATGAAAGTTGTAAGCGCGAGCGAGACGCATGCATATATCTTTAGTTAGGCGAATGCCTACCGACGCCTACAATGATGCCATTGCTAGATACTCGACATTAGAGTATTTGTACATGTTAGCGATAGCTATCAGCGGGTGGCCGATAAATACACGAATACAGAAACGATACCTTGCCTTGTCCTTAGGCCTGCGACCCTGCGGACAAAGAAGCCTAAGGTAGTTGCAGCAAGTGCATTATAAGTTCATTGTTTTATTGCCGCTCGAGAGCCGTGGTAGCTCAGATGGTTAGCGCTCGCTGTAAATTTTTCACAAATTCACAGTACGCGAGCAAACCGGTTTCGACCCCCGCTGACATCAATGAAATCGTTAGTTGCAATTTTAAATGCTAGTGCTGATTTACCACGTACTCGGCGGTGAAGGAAAACATCGTGAGGAAACCTGCATGTCTGGGAAATAAGAAAAAAAAATATTTCGAAGACATGTGAGCTTTGCCGACACGCACTGGAGCAATGCGATGGACAATTCCTTGTCCTAAAACCTTAAAAAATGAGCGGAGGCCTGTGCCCAGGAGTGGGACGTATTTAGACTGTAACTTTAACTTTATTACCGCTTGTAAAGAAGGGTGCTTATGATTTGAATTTCGTTAGTTTTTTATTAATTTATTTATTAAGTTTCAAATTTTTGTTTTTAGTACGGAATCACAAATAAAAAGCTAACTTTTTATTTGTGATTTGCTGATTTGATATGACAGAAGATGTAATTACACTATTTCGCTGTTGTCCGGTCGTTGAGCAAGAAGAATGTCGTACCCTGTTATTATTTGTTTACGTCGCTTGCGCATAAATATATTGTCTTTGTGCTCGCACATATACGGTGTCCTCCACAATTAGATATTGCAAACCTTTTTGTATTGCATAATATTGCTTGTTCTTGAAAATATGTTCTTTAGTTTGTCTTGATATTGTTTATCATATTTAAATTAGAATTTCATATTAGAATGTGCTCCTCGCTGAATACCCGCTAGAATAGTTCCCGGACTAAGGTAAATAGAAGCGATACTCGTCAATATGTCAGTTTTATAAGCAAAGTTAAATTATTTTAAGTTATTTTTCTATAAAATTAGAAAGAATAAGTTAATATAAGCGAGCAATATTGACATGGTTATTCTTGTTTTCTCTCTGCTATTTTCCATTATTTCACAGATGTGATTTTTATTCTAAAATGTTTTTGACCACTGGCAGTAGACACAAACGTCACTGTACGAAATTATTCGATTATTCGTGCCTTTTTTTTTTTTTTTTTTTTTGCGGATGGAAAATCATCTAATGACCCCTTTCGCTCTGGGTGGAGCGTAAGGGAGTGTCAGACTTTTTACTGACTAAAAACCATCCGTGTTCCTTCAGTGCCCTTACGTTCTAGAGCCGCGGTATCTCTTTCGAACAGCCCGCAGCCCCGGCAGGCGTCGGCCCTTGCGGGCCCCTTCACCCTGCTGACAGCTCTTTGAGGCGCGCATGGAACAAAACGCGCCGTCGACACGGCCTGTCGTCATTAGACGGACGGACGACGAGCTACCCATTGCTCGCCGTCCACAGGCCCGCGCCTACGGTGGCCGGGGGCCACGACGTAGCCCCCGACGCCCGGGGCGTCTCCCGCGGCGGCCGGGGAGGAAAGCTGCTGCTCTCTCCTTCTCCCGCTCCGCCACCTCCTTCGCTAGCATCACTGCTTCGCAGAAGGTGGTGACGGCATCCCATTCCGTCTCGCTCCGGACCATGGCTTCGACCAGGGCCGGACGCGAGAGGTCGCCGACGCCTATCGCCGCTACGAGGACACGGCGGTGCTCCGCCCAAGCAGGGCACACCTCCACGGTGTGTTCCACCGTGTGCTCCGGTCCATCCTCGCAGTGGGAGCACCCGGGCGTTTCCTCCCGCCCGATTCGGTGCAGGAACCTCCCAAACACACCGTGTCCGGTGAGGACCTGCGTCAGGCGGAAGGTGAGGATGCCGTGGCGTCTCTCAAGCCACTCCTCAAAGAGGGATCTTATCGCCGCTATAGTGGCGTGCCCAGCACGGGGTTGCGACAGTCGCTGTCTCCATGTCGCCATGAGATCGTGCCGGAAGTCTGTCCACTGCGCGACAACTTGCCGCGGCAGCGGGGTTTCCCCACGGCACTGTGCCTCCGCACGCCATTCGTGCAGGCGCGCGAGGACTATCGCCTCCAGATCCCATGGCGGCAATCCGGCAAGGAGGCTCGCCGCCTCGCGGGAGATCGTGCGGTAGCCGCGAACCATTTTCACGGCTATCACCCTTTGGGGCGCGTTCAGGTGGTGGACGGCAAGCCGCGCCAAACCACGCGCCCACATCGGGGCCCCGTAAAGGGCCATGGACCGCACGATCCCCGCGTAGAGCCTCCGGCAGGAGGCGTTTGGCCCTCCCAGGTTCGGCAGGAGCCGCCTGAAGGCAGCCCCGGTCCGTTCCAGTTTGGGAGCCAAACGTCGGAAGTGCTCAACGAAGTTCCATCGGCCGTCGAGGACGAGTCCTAGGTACTTCAGCGTCGACTCGACGCCGATGGATACCCCTCCTACCATCACTGAGGATCCCGGTGGTGGCCTATTCCGAGGACCATGGAAGTGCATGGCCTCGGACTTGTGCAGAGCCACCTCGAGACCCAGTTGCCGAATCCTCTCAACGACTATCGCAACCCCGCGTGTCATATTTTCCGTCGCCGCCTCGTACGACCCCCCTCGTGCCAGTACCAGCGTGTCGTCAGCGTAGCAAACTACGCTGACGCCGGTAGGGAGGTCGGCGCGCAGCACCCAGTCGTAACCGATGTTCCACAGAGGTGGCCCCAGAACCGAACCCTGTGGGACACCGCACGACATCTCTCGCCGGTTCCACTCACCGTTGCGACCGGGGTAGATGACGGCCCTGTCCGTCAGGTAGTCCCCGACTATACGACGGAGATAGGTCGGCACCCGGTGATACCGGAGTGCCTCCCTAATGCAGCTCCAGGGCATGGAGTTGAAGGCGTTGGCGATGTCGAGAGACACCGCCAAGACAACCCCCCGCCAAGACATTTTGATAGTTTTATATTTTTTTTTATAGGATAGGGTGACAAACGAGCACACAATCCACCTGATGGTAAGTGGTTGCTGTGGCCCATAGACATCTACATCTATCCTCAATTACGAATCAAAATGCAGATGCGTTGTCACCTGTGAGGACTAAGATGGAATGCCTCGTTTCCAGTAAAAAGGGTCTCCGGTTCTCTACACTCACCATACGAAACACAGCAGCATTAAGCTACTATTTCACGCTGGTATTCTATGAGAGCGTGGTCCTTCCCCGGTCGAGCCGACCCATTCGTGCTACAACTATACATCTAATATAACTGCAGCATGGCTCTACCACGTATAAATAAAAAATAAAAATAAATATTTAGATTATAATGTGTGTGTATGGTGGTTGTGGCAGGTGTCGCACCACCCGCCGGTGTCTGCGTGCCACGCGCAGGCAGCGCGTTGGGTGCTGTGGCAGGAGGCGCGCATCCGCACCAAGTTCTGGGGCAAGTCCATGGAGTTCCAGCCCGCTGGCCACGTACACCTGCGGCTGCTGCCGCACGGTGACCTCTACACTTGGAACAAGGTCTGTACCTACTGCTCCTACACTGCATTACACAATTGCACGTTCTACTGGTCAAGCTTCTTCGGAACACCAACAGCATTGATACATTTAGCTTCTTAAAAATGTTCAATCTACATAGCTGCTAAACCTCTCTTCGCAATTTCAGGGGTACAAAACTTTTCGCAAAACATTTTTATTTTTACTTTTTAGTTACTTATTATTCTAGTTTTATTATGCGGGCAGGATGTTTCTGTGGCAACAAAAGTTTCAAAAATTGGACATCTGAAAGAAAGAATGAAGAATTACATATTTTTAAATTACATATTAATAATTACAAATTTTGGTGGGCACTGGCATCCCCTTATATGAAGCATCATCATCATCATCATTACAGCCCTTCACAAGTCCACTGCTGAACATAGGCCTCCCCCAAGGTATGCCACAAAGGGCTATCCTGAGCCACCTGCATCTATCGACTTCTTGCATGTCTTACCAGGTTGTCACACCATCTAGTGGGGGGCGCCCTACACTTCGCCTACCGGTGCGAGGCTGCCACTCGAGAACCTTCACTTCAGCTTACTAATCCGTTGGGCTATGTTGGTCACTCTGGTTCTACTGCGAGTATCCTCATTTCTAAGTTTATCAGCAGAGAAACCCCAAACATAGTCCTCTCCATAGCTCGCTGAGCGATTTTGAGCATCCTCATATGACCAGCAGTGAAGGACCACGTCTCAGTTCCATAGGTCATCAATATATGAAGCATAAGTAACCATAATTATACAATAAGAAGGAAAAATAAATCATTAGAAAATACAGATATAAAAAACGAATTACCAACTCAAAAACATGTTTGGTATGAAATTGTCCAAATAGGACTGTCACTCATTTCTTCAACTAACTGCACACTTATATCACATTTCTTATCATTCAATTCATTAAAAACTAAGGGACATCATATTCAACTCTATAAATAATCTACGAAATTATTAACACTTTACTTCTTCATTATTATTTACAAATAACGGCATATACAAAAAGAAACCTCTCAGAAATGAAAAAAAAACCTGTACCCAGCAGTGGGACGTATACAGATTGTCCCAGGAAACCTGTACCAGCGAAGGTCTATGGTCTGGGGACATCAGTACCTATTGATTGGACCCCCTATGTATGTTCCGCGTTTTTTGTTGTTTTCAAACGATGAATTTTTTGTTTTATTTTCAGTTTTTTTTATTATGGACGGTTTTTGTTATTACTTTTTCTGTGAAGTAATTCTTAGTGATGTTTTTTGTTAGTATTATGGCTAGCGTATGTGTTCGTCTGTAAAAATACTGAACACCAGAATTCTAATTAGTTGCTTAGACTTAAAAATTTAAAATTTCTGTTTGAGAGAAAATTTTATTTGATTTCAACTTGAAAAAAAAATTGCTTAACCGTTGCTTTTAAAAAATGATTGTGTGAAGGTCATGGCAGATTCGGATGTCACTTTATTAACACGCCAGAACATGAAATCTCAGTGCGATTGTGCCCCTTGCCACTATGCAGGACAGGTTAGAGGTCATTAGAGTCAGCACCTCCCAGAGAGATGGATACGCCGTAATGCACCAATCGTCTGGCCTCCAAGATCCCCAGACCTGTATCCCATAGATTTTTTTTATCTGGGGCTACTATAAGGTATTAGTGTACCATCGCAAATTCTCGAGTTTGGAGGAGTTAAAAACTAAATTAAATGAAGCTCAAGAAATAATAAGACAACACCCAAACCTTCCGAGATTTGCCTAGCTATGATACTAACAAAAATAATTTCTAAAAATTACTTCACAGAAAACCGACCAAAATTAAAAAAAAAAAGTTCATATCTCGAAAACTACAAAAATCATGGAACATAAATGGGGGTCCAATCGATAGGTATTGGTGTCCCCAGGCTGTTACATGTGTCCTGGGACATGCTTTACATATAATATATACGTCCGACCGCTGGCCATAGACGTATAATTTCAGAGATCGTTTTAGAGCAGAAAATGGTCCACCGCGCTGCCCCAAGCCTGTTGACAGATTTCACATTTCCGAGTGTTTTTTTTTTTATTTTTCAGACATACAGGATTCCAAACAATATTTTTTCCTTGCCCCGTGAGCTAACATAGATACTGTTTGAATGTTTATTATATTTATACTCTAGGATTACAACTGAGCGTTACTTACAGGTTACGACGTGCGTGCACAATCTGTTCGGCGGACAGCGTTGGGTGGATCAGTACGGAGACATGCACATCACCTGCCACGGCAAGGACATCAGCTGTAAACTAAACTTCATCAAGGTGATGAAATAGTTTTTACTTTGGTTTTAGTTATCTCTTTACTTATTGAATAAGAAACAATAAATGTGAATTGTAAATAACAACTTTTGAAAATAAGCTTTTAATTAAAATTAAAAGCGGACTTCAAAAAACTAAGAGGGACATAGAAGTTTTCATATAATAGCTTCTGAAGTTGTTGGTAACATTTAGTGTATATATCCCTCCATCCATCTCTTACAGCCTATAAAAGTCCACTGGTGAACATAGGCCTTCCTCATTGATTGCCTCGTGGCGGAATTTTGCTCTATGGTTCTTAAAAAATAGCTTGATCTCTGCGACAACTGTCAGTAAAATCACGCCTATGAAGTCCTGAATTTCTTAGTAGTCCAGACAGTACCTGTCAATGTCTATGTGTATGTGGGCATGCTGACCTATACAACGCGGTCACATTAACTTGACGCATCACTAGAAAGCGAGGCCCCGCCCGCCAGCCCCCGCACTCACTTAGCTCGCCCGGCAATCGTCAGTATAGTTAGCATCTCTGTTAAGGTACCCACTGACGATACGTCCATTTAGTAGACTTCCAAATAGATGCACTCTAAATGTATCCAAATACAGTACCATTGACGATACTTCCATTTGGAAGCATAGCGTCACTTCGAGCTTGGCAGTCGTACGGAATGGAAATACCGGCGGCAGTAAAGTAAAGTAAAGTTACGGCCTATATACGTCCCACTGCTGGGCTCAGGCCTCCCCTCATTTCTGAGAGGGTTTAGGGCAAGGAAGTGTCCGCCGCGCTGCCCAAATGCGTGTTGACGAACTTCACATGTCTTCGAAATATTTTTTTTCTTATTCAGACATGCAGGTTTCCTCACGATGTTTTCCTTCACCGCCGAGCACGTGGTAAATCAGCACTTAAAATTGCAATTAACAATTTCATTGGTGCCGGCGGGGATCGAACCCTGGTTACTCGCGTTCTGTTATATTTACAGCGAGCGTTAACCACTGAGCTACCACGGCTCTGAGCTACCGGCGCGGCACGGAGCTACTGGCGGCAGAAGCAGCGTGTATTTCATTAAAAAGACAAAAAACCTAAACGGGACAATCCATCGTAGCTTTCAAAGATGACAACGCATCGATATTTTGATTCTCAATTGAGGATACATGTAAATGTCTATGGGCCACAGCACCCACCACCAGGTGGACGGTGCTAGTTTGTCACTCCAGTTCCAGATATAGTATATATTATGGTGGAGCAATATCATTGACTGAGGTTGAAATTAAAGAAATCAACATATAGAGGATATTTTTCATTATAACTATACGTGGTAGAGCAACGTTGCATCTATATTATGGATGTAGCACAAAAGGGTAGGCTCGAACGAAGAAGGACCACGCTCTCACAAAATAGCAGCTTAAATCTGCTGCGTTTCGTATGTTGAGTGTAAAGAACCGGATAATATTTTTACTGGAAACGAGGCACTCCACATAGTTCTACAGGGGTGACAATGCATTTACATTTTGATTCTTATTCGATGACAGATTCAGTCTATGGGCTACAGTATCAACTTAACATCATGTGGATTGTGTACTCGTTTGCTGGGTGACAAAGCAACGCAGTTCATAGTTTACATAATAAAAACATATTTAATCCAATACACAGTTTATGCTTGACAAACAGAGCACATGTATTACCATCAACACCAAAACATTAACTGACGCTATAACGTCCAAAAAATGGACGTTGTTTCGCCCATTCACTGACGATTTGGACTGCTTCCATTTGGCGTGGCGCACGTTTTTCACATCGACGGACGGCCGCGGACGACGTCCATTTGGACTGGACGCATGGATTTCAATCCATTTGGAAATCCAGAGCTGGATGAAATCCATCCAAATGGAATATGTTTTTACCATTCACGGAACGATTTTGGACGATTACCACTCCATGGATTGGATTACCACTCCATGGACGTATCGTCAGTGGGTACCATTACACTGTTGTAAATGACGTCATCAGAGCCATGCGTCAAGTTAATGTGACCGCGTTGTATAGGTCAGCATGCCCACATACACATAGACATCGACAGGTACTGTCTGTACTACTAAGAAATTCAGAACTTCATAGGCGTGATTTTACTGACAGCTGTCGCAGAGCGGTTACTTAATTTTTACTTACTTTCTTTCAGAATTCAAAGCAATACACTAAAACTTATTTGTGCTATAGAAATACCTGCCCGTTATATCCACGATAATGTTATACCATATATAATGAGGCAAGCTGAGATTTTATAGATTAATAAGATTGAAATCCTCCAAGTTGCGGGCGGACCAAGTCGCAAGATCATAAGGCACTTTAAGTCTCGTATGTGCGGGGTGGTTTCGCCCGACATACCTCCACCTCCCCTATCCCTCGGGACACTCGTGAGGCGAACTTGGGGTAGGTGTTTAGCTGGTTTATGGAAATTGAGAACAGGACAAAGGAGTCGGGAGCTACCTACGATGTGACTAGATTGCGGATGATCCGTATACACACTTCTATTTTTAATAGCTTTTATAACTTTCAATGGTCACAGAATATTGGAAATATAACCAACCATATACATAAAGTCTTCCTGAATATACGCCATAAAAGTATTATGTTTGTTGCTAATGTATTGCCATCATCATCATCCTTAGCGTTGTTAAGACTGGCACAAAGAATTGAGGTAAAAAAAATATTTATTGCATTGCCGATGCATTACCATAATAAAAGACATAACAAGTAATGCCACTCAATTCCTAAATAAGTTGCATCAAGTACGGTACAACAGCTTAGCGAGCGGGTAAGTATAGGGAAATTAAATCCCTAGCTAATCGGAAGCTATTATGTGGAAATTATTTTATTTTGTTTAGTAAGGGGGCGCCCATTAATTAAGTGAGGCGATTTTGGCGATTTTTCTACCCTTTTAGTGTGAATACGGTAATCTGTACTTGATTGCGTTGGGGTTATCTATAAAAAAAAATATGTACATGTGTATGATAAATGTTCGCATAACCGCGATACATTATTGTGTAGAATTAGCCATATTTTACTTAATTAAACTCATATTTCTCGAAATTTTACACTGTGACTTCCGGAAAAAAATGAGATATGTGATGAGATACTTTCTCTCCCACACTTGAGATTGGGTTAGATACGGTTCGGCCTATGTTCAGCGATGGACTTGTGAAGGACTGTAATGATGATGATGATGATGACGGTTCGTCCCCCCCCCCCCCATCCTCTAAACACCTTACCCTCTAATCTAATCTGCTCATACTTTTTTTATTAAAAGTTTAATTTATTGACCCTTAAGTGGAATAAGAAATAACACAAGCTCCAGCTAGAATGTTTCCAAATTAGTCACAGTAAAAACTTTCCCTATTCCCTATTCACCCACCCTTAGGAGGGGAATTTTCACTCCATTTGAAGACCACAACTGAAGTGAAACATATTTAATAAAAAGTATCATTAAAAGTCTGCAAAAAGGCAAGTTCACTTTGCCTTTTCTTAATCTATTTTTTGTTTTCTAATGATAACTTATTTGTTCATGGTTCCAAATTTTATCATCATCATAATCATCATCAACCCGTAAATGTTCGCTGCTGGCCACGGCCCTCTCTCGTTTTAAGGAGATTTTATTAAAACTCAGGAAAATGTTTACATTCGATGTTAAAAAGTTAGTTGATATAAAAATCCCTTGTTTAATTCGTTCTAATCTATTACAATGCACAGAATACCCTGATGATAAATTATGCTAATATATTCAAAAAAAAAATATGCTTTTGACTAAAGCATTGTATAGTGGTAGAAGCGTTTTATTTAGTATTATCGGGTCTTTATAAATATTTTGATCTGCTTAAACACAAATGCAGATAATCTTTTTTTTTTATGCCGTCATCATGAACTGTAAAGGTTAAAGTACTGTCAATTATTACTCTTCAGTCACTAACCCCCTAACGAATTCCTTTTTCTAATGAATTTCATTAAAAAAAAACATTCAATATTTAGCGTTCTTTATTTTGACAACCCTATATTTGCTCATTATTATTTTATTATTTAAATATTAGACAACTTTATCGGTCTTTATGCATTTATACAATTTCAAATCATTTGCGTACATTTTAAAGAGACACATTAATTTTCTGACCGAATCATTATGAATATTTATAAAAGTTATGAAGAACAAAGAACCTAAATTTGAGCCTTGCGGTACACCAGTTGGTGTGAATTTACTTCTTGAAGTATAACCACGAATCACAACTAACTGAGACTTATTTTGTAAATATATTCACACCACTGCAACAATGAACCATGAATTCCCGGCGCTGATATTCTTTTTAGTATGAGAAAGTGATCTATAAAGTCAAACGTTTTATTGAAATCTGTGTACATAGCAGGACATTTCTCTACGTCATCCAAAGATTTTTGGACAAGAATCCGTGTTGTTATGGGTGGATGCTCTCTTTAATGTGCCAGTTCTTCGAGCAATATGGCCGGCCCATTGCCACTTCAGCTTACTAATCCGTTGGGCTATGTCGGTCACTCTGGTTTTACTGCGGATATCCTCATTTCTGAGTCTATCACGCAGAGAAACTCCGAGCATAGCCCTCTTCATAGCTCGCTGAGCGACCTTGAGCGCCCTCATACGGCCAGCAGTGAAGGACCACGTCTCTGATCCGTAAGTCATCACTGGCAACACGCACTGGTTGTAGACTTTAGTTTTCAGAGATTGAGGTATACCTGACGAGAAGATGTGTCGTAATTTCCCGAACGCTGCCCAGCCGAGTTGAATCCGTCGATTGACCTCTCGGTCGAAGTTGGACTTACCTAGTCGGACTATTTGTCCCAGGTAAACGTACTCGTCAACAACTTCGAGCATAGTGCTCCCCACAACTACCGGCATAGGTGTGACATGGACATTGAACATAATCTTTGTTTTGTCCATGTTCATCTTAAGACCTATCCGTTGGGAGACACCATTGAGGTCATTGAGCATAGTGCTAAGGTCCTCCAGCGATTCTGCCATAAGGACTATATCGTCGTCAAATCGAAGGTGAGTGATGTACTCGCCATTGATGTTAATACCGTATCCTTTCCAGTCCAGTAGCTTGAAAACGTCTTCCAACGCAGCGGTGAAGAGTTTCGGGGATATAACATCACCCTGTCTTACACCTTTCTGCAGTTGGATACGTTTCGAACTCTGGTTCTGTACTCGGATAGCCATCGTAGCCCTACTGTATAAACACTTCAGCACTTCGATATACCGACAGTCAACTTGGCACCGCTGAAGGGGCTGTAGCACCGCCCAAATTTCGACGGAATCAAAGGCTTTCTCATAGTCCACATACGCCAGGCAAAGTGGCAGATTGTACTCCTCGGTCTTCTGTACAGTCTGTCGCAGGGTATGTATGTGATCTATGGTACTGAAGCCTTTTCGGAAACCGGCTTGTTTGGGAGGCTGGAAGTCGTCGAGTCTGCGTCGAAATTTTAAAGCATTGCATATTTCAAATTCTGTTCATACACAATTACAATTACTTAACTCTGATGTGCATTCGCTTTTTGAAATCCTACAATATTCTGTTTTGCAGTCTTCAGATGAATTGTATACGGACAGAAAGTAATTAGAGAATAAATATTGCAATTTCTTCACCACCAGTAGCGACTCTTTGACTTAAGGTCGTTTGATTGAATAGTAAGTAAACTTTTCTGGTGATCAATAAATAATCCATTTTATTTTGTTGATTTTAATAGTCTTTGCAAATTTTGTAACAATCCTTAAATATATTATAATATCGGTTTCTTAGCAAATTTAGTGTTTCTTTTTCTCTAGGGTCAATATTATTACTTAGATAAACCTTTCTTATATATACCATAACTACCATACTACAACTACCAGTTTTTTCATAGCGTGTTTATGACTGTCCAACAGAGATATTGAGGACAAGTTCTTTCGAACAAATATCTTGCCATTTCGAACCCAATTAAACTGCTATTGTTTTTTTTAACTGTGAGTCTAACCTCTGAGATAACTTTTCAGTGACTTAGATATCCTGCTTCTTCCCGTAATCCCATACGGCCAGCATGTAATCGTGTTACCGGTTAAAAGCCATACGTAACTTTATTGACACATACTGTCTTGCCACAATAGACTGAAGAGTCTCATTTACTCTGTGTCCTACATTCGTTGCTTGTTCTATACCTCTTTCATGTTTATCATCCCCGCTATTATCATGATCATCACAGCCATTCACAAGTTCACTGCTGAACATAGACTTTCCCCATGAGTCACTTGCATCCATGGATTTCCTGCATCACTTACGATGTCTATCTAGTTGGAATCATCCCTATACTTCTCCTAACATTAAGAGGCTGTCACTTAAGTACCTTTCTTCCCCATTGGTTGTCGCTTCTTCTAACAATATGGCCGGCCAATATGTGCCGATTTAGCCAAATGCCAATTTAGCTTACTATTCGATTGGGCTATATTGGTCACTCTGGTTTTACAGCGGATATTTTCATTTAGAAGTCTATCATGTAATGAAACTCCGAGCATAGCTTTCTCCATAATTCGCTGAGCGACCTTGAGCGATTCCTGTTGTACACAAACTCATTCGTTCAACCAACTCCCCATTTATTAATATAGCATGTCGTTTTATATACTTCTCTTTCAACAAGCATTACTTGCACAGGCGAGTTCGTGGTCGAGCGGCAAGCACGAAGTACGTGGTGCTGTGACGTGGGCGGGCGGGCGGCTGCGGCTGTCGGGCCGCTGGTCCGAGGCGCTCTATGCCGGGGAGCCGCCCGCCGCGCGCTGTCTGTGGAGACCTGGTAGCTCGCGCTTCGATGCACCGCACACTCACACTGACACACTGACTCACTGGCTCACCGCATACTGACACACTGCGGCTGTCGGGCCGCTGGTCCGAGGCGCTCTATGCCGGGGAGTCGCCCGCCGCGTGATGTCTGTGGAGACCCGGTAGCTCGCGCTTCGATGCACCGCACACTCACACTGACACACTGACTCACTGGCTCACCGCACACTGACACACTGCGGCTGTCGGGCCGCTGGTCCAAGGCGCTCTATGCCGGGGAGCCGCCCGCCGCGCGATTTCTGTGGAGACCCGGTAGCTCGCGCTTCGATGCACCGCACACTCGCACTGACTCACTGGCTCACCGCACACTGACACACTGCGGCTGTCGGGCCGCTGGTCCGAGACGCTCTATGCCGGGGATTCGCCCGCCGCGCGCTGTCTGTAGAGACCCGGTAGCTCGCGCCTCGATACACCGCACATTCACACTGACTCACCGCACACTGACACCAAAATACCGCCACGCAGATACCACAACACGTGACATACATAGACAAAATTTGGCACGTAGCTTGTCCATCCCGCGCCGCCATATTGATGAGCAACATCTTCAACATAACCTGCCTGCAACAGGGCCGAACTAGGGTCGATTGCTGATATTATTCAACGATATTGAAACAACCGACATACTTACTGAAAATCCGCAAATGTGAAAGCAAACGTGATGCAACAATTAAGAAAAAATGTCAAACTTCCTCTTAAAATACTCCTTTGGTCGCCATTTACAATAACCACGGGAATAAATGGGTTGTTCTATTCATTAAGACATTATTGATAAGTAATCTACACTTCTTATACCCAGAGAATGTCGTATTTTCGAATTTTCAGTAAGTATATCAGTTGTTTCAATATCATTAAATAATACCAGCAAACAGCCCTGCCCAGCCCTAGTTCGGCCCTGTAATGACAACAATTTTTAGAGAATGTTTGGTCTTCTACTCTATACACAGACATAATACTGTGACTTATTCAATGCTTTCAAGACACACACTACTTCGAATGAAATGTGATCCATGGCGTCAGCGACGTTACCACATTTCAGTTTGACGGTACTTATACATACCTACCGAACAAATTTTATTAAGTACAAATTTAAAATACAACATTAATAATATTCCCTTAAATTACTCCTGGTAAACTGAAAATATTTGTGCTAGGAGTGCTTCACAACAGTTGTCGAATGGTGGATTGGAACCCACGACCTTTTGAGTTCGCGGTCCGAACCCAGTCATTAGGCTACTGTCGCTTAAATTTTTAATTATTGGTTGTTAAAATGGTAACATTTATTCAAAATTTGAATAAAATAGTAATACTCGTTATGAGGAATGAAATAAAATTATTACTATCTATTTATAAAACGCTGTGCCGCCATTTTGTAATGAATGAATGATCATGCGCGCATCGTACGGTGGTTAGAACATATTTTGTTTTGATATAAATGTATCATTAACAGGTGCCATGCCACCGGACCACGAGCTATACTACGGGTTCACCCGCTTCGCCATGGAGCTTAACGAGCTGGAGCCCGGCATGAAGGACGTGCTGCCTCACACGGACACAAGGCTTAGGTAAGACACCGTTTAAAAACACTTATTAATGTCGAATGTATACTATAAAAATAAAAAGTTTAAACGGATCGACAAAAACTAAAATGAAATCATCATACATTAATGCCAAGTCGAACAAAATATCGTATTTCAGACACAATTTTGCGCGCGTGAGAATTTATACTTCTTGAAATAGTATATGCACCGGAAAAATATGTCTATACATGAAATATTCAATTTAGTTCTGAATCGGATGGATCCTTAATATACTTTATATTCATCAAAAAAATCGATACTTGCCAGGAAAAATTGTAACGTTGGAGTTCTCGATTTTTTTATCGTTAACCTTTTTATATTTTTCGATAATAAACTCTTGCAAAAAGAACGTACACCTAAGCAAAAAAGCAACTTTATTATTGCTAATAGTTTATTTTATAATTTTAGGTAGCCTTATACTCAGAATTTCATAAATTGATTAACACGAAATAACTATCGGCAGATTTATTATAACATTTTGATTTTTTAACATTTGAAGTTCAAAGGTCTAGTAGTGGACCTGATCGCTTAGTAAAAATGAAACACGTGTTTTTGTTTGTTTTTTTCTTTAAAGTAAAAGTAGATAAAAGCTTAGTATAGTGTGACCTCCTCTTGCTGAAATCATAGGTTGCATTCGTCTGGGCATGCTAGTGACTATATCTCTTATGGTTTCTTGCGAAATACGTTCCTACTCCGAGGTAATCATCTTTGGCTCTATGATGTTCTGCATAGCTGAATGTACTGTTCTCACTCGTCGCTTCATAACATCCCAGACATGCTGTATGGGATTTAGGCTGGGACGTCAAGATAGCCAATCCAAGTGACTAATTCCGACATCTAGCATATATGCTTTCACATCGCCAATCCGGTGGATGCGAGCGTTGTCGTCAATAAAAATTAAGTTTTCGCCAAGAACGGCGAATGCGGGTAGTGAATGAAGAATTAGAACGTCCGTTATGTATATGGTGTCCAGTCAATGTGCTGTTTTCAATGAAGACTAACTCCGTACGATCTGTTGCGCGCCATAATTAATGCCTGGTACATGTCACTAGCTACATCTAGTATCGAGTAGCAGAACTAATCCTTCTAGAGAATTCCATACTAGAACTTTCTACACCTAGTGAGTCGAGACCGGTATGTACTCGAACATTATAGTTATTTCAATAGAAGAGGGCCTATATAAGGCCAGTGAGTACCGCGACCGAGGCAGGATTGAATTGGCCAATCGAGCGAATACTTCGAAGCGATATAACTACGAACTAAAGTGATAATTGGATTACTTGTTAGTGTGTTTTAAGTTGTAATTTGTGTTCGGTATTATGAAAGTGTTGAAAAGTTCGGTATGTGTCAATTTCTGTAATACAATCGCCAGTTTTTACTGTCACAGAAAAAATTTACATTCACATAAAATACTTAAAGAGATGCAACATCTCTTCGCACAGAGTCAAGACGATCGGAAAGCGCTCGGTTGCCGACGATTTGAACGGCTCTGCGCTGGATGTGGCCAAGTGGAAGGAGCTGGCACTGGAGAGCCCCAGCCCAGAGATAGGAACAGTATTCCTTGTGCGGCCGAATCTGCGCCTAGTAAAGTTGCGGGCGGTGTGCCGGCATGAAATACTGTCCCGCTCTGCTGAGCGCGCCAAGCTTTTTAGAGGCCAATTTGGTCTTCTCTTTCTAGTGACCACGAAATTGCACGTCACGCGATATGTCGATGCCGAGGATTCCAATACTGGCTGTGGCAACAAGGGGAGTGCCTTAACACAGAGGAGATACGACGAAAGGGTTATTTTTAGCGCTTAACGCGCAAACTTTTGTCTTCTGTGGATTGACCACAAAAGTTTGCACTGGACTAGATTTAGTCGCCTCCAATCCGAGACTCTATTCAACATAGTCTCAACTTCAGACACAAGTTTGTCCTGGTACTCGGCGACGTTTTCCCGAGAAATATTGGCACGGCCAGATTTATAAAGGCGTCACCAGTGCAGTCGTCCGCATAGTAATGAATGTTACGGACTTGAAACATATCATTGATATGCAGAAGATACAGCATTGGTGACATTACGCAACCTTGTGGAAAACCAGCGTAAATGGGCTTGTAATCAGGGCATGCACCGTCTACTACAACCTTCATGCTCCGATCTGCAAGAAAACTGGTGATCCAATTGCACAATTTCTCGGGAAGCCAATAGGAAGTAAGCTTCGTAAGAAGCGCTTTGTGCCAAACCCGATCGCCTTCGGCCTTCGCTATGTCCAAACTAACGGCAACACCTCCCCCCTGGATTCTACTGTCTCCGCCGATTTATGAGTTAGGTAACCTAGAAGAACACCAACCGAGCGATCCTAACGGAAACCGTACTAGCGGTGACTAATCAGCTGGTGATCCTAAAGGTACCGCATGAGTTGACTGTTAATAATAGACTGCATTATTTTAGAGAAGAAGGAGGTGATGGCGATAGGCCTATAGTTGAACGGTTTAGAGCGATTACCTTTTTTGGGATCGAGTGCACAAAAGCTGTCTTCCATGATTTCGGGACTACGCCCAGGGAGTAGGAGTACCGGAAAAGACGCGGTAAACAGGTACCAACTCCGGAGCACATGAGGAGGAACGCCATCAGGCCCACTCGACTTGTTGACGTCCAGGGAGAGGAGTGCTCTGCGCACCGAGCGTTGCGTAAAGAGCATGTGGCTGTAGAAGGAAAAGGGGAGATCTCCCACCGGGCAAGGTGTTCTGCCCGGGGAGCGGCCAACGCTCCGTGTGATAGTTCGGAGCTGTTCTATATATACTGGTTATGATTCGGAACTTTTATAGAGCGCGATTTAGGCTTCGGTGTGTTTCGCTTGTGACTTTGTCTTTTTTTTGTCTCGCGACGACATCGTCGCCACAAGCACATCCTGCATGGAGCACTCACACTGCGGGATGGTCGGCGGTGTGTTCCCCCCATCATCATGAGTCGAGTTGGACGCAAAGAGAGAGCCTAACAGATGGACTTTGTCCTTTGCGGTATGGGCCAGTGAGTCATTCTCCCTGTGCAGAGATGGGAGAGATGGCTGACAGAAGTTCCCTTGGACTGCCTTGGCGAGAGATGCACGTGTTTCTGAAGGAAGTCGAACTAGTTTCTGGCCCATTTTGACGATATGCCCTGTTTTTCACTTGGCAATAACACTTTTGAAGGACCTGGAGGCGTAATTATACTTATTTTTAAGAGCGCTAGTATTTGCATCACGAGACGTCGATGCGACGCCCAGGCCTAGTAGCACTCCTGCTTATGGCGTGATGCAAATTTGCAGGAGCGACAAAACCATGGATGGGGGTTCTGCCTCCAATAGGTATCACAGATGATGGAAGTTCCATTCCCTGCAGCACCACAATAGCGACAGCATCAGCAACAGCGCTGGGATCATCCGGCGAGAAGCAAATACGCCCCCAAGGGTAGGATGCAAAAAAGCTCTAATTCCGTCCCGATCGGCTGACCTATAATGCCAAACACGGCGGTAACCTGCAGAACGCAACCGCGATGGGAGCGCGAGTGGCACCGTACTCCGGATCAGACACAGGTCCGAGGAGCCAAGAGGGGCATCAACGGAGACCATCCGGATCCATCCAAATGAGAGATCAGCAGAAGGTCCAACAGGGAAGATACATAATCTTCCACATCTGCGACCTGCGTAGGCGAGGTAACCAGTTGTGTTTGACCATATGCCAAAACGAAGTCATAGTCAGATCAGGACCTTCAAGAAAAGAGCGTACTCCTTTCTAAAGGGCCGGCAACGCACCTGCAATTCCCCTGGTGTTGCGGTTGATCATGGGCGGCGGTAGTCACTTACCATCAGGTGAGCCGCATGCTCGTTTGCCCCCTCTTCTATAAAAAAAATCTACCCGCATGATGGGTTAAACAAGAACCAAGCCATTCACCGTGGTGGGCGTTAAAATCACCAAGCATCACGATCTCTGCGGATGGGACCTGTTGTAACACGGAGTCTGCAGACATTTGGATGTGGTTGATGAGTCGGTCTGTGTCGGCATTACCGCCATAGGACCTTTAGAGGCACTCCTAGACGCGGGGATGGTCGTAAGTGTCTACGTGCAGCAATAGCGTAGGCAGGTCCGTACCTTCAAGGCTGCCGATGTAAACGCAACGCAAACTCCAGCCTGGGACACAAAGGAGTGTTCTAAATTGTACCTCTGGTAGGAGGGAACGAAGTATTAGTCGGAAATGACACCTATGCCTCGGTTAGAAAGAACAAGGCCTGGCTTCGCCGTTTCCAAGATGGTAGTGGACGGCGTAAAGGTTTGAATGAAGTCCCCTGATGTTGCAAAAATTTACGGATAGCGTGGCAGGGGGCGCCTTTGTCTTATTGCTCCGTTTGCCCCAAGCAGATTTAGTCTCCAGTGGAATTGTGCCACCTTCTCCCCCCCCAGAATACGTGGGGTAGCCTGAGCACCCACGCTCAGGAAGAGTAGGGTAGCTTGGGCTTAGATGTTCAGCGAGAGATTCTCCGTCACCATGGGTGCTGTTACCCTAATTGGGTAGTGTTGTTTTTATCTACGCTACAATATTATAGGGGGGTGGGTGGAAATTGGGTCTCCGGCCACCTGCACTCACCAGACGAAATGCAGAAGCGGAGCTTTTACTTCACCCTGGCCTTCTGTGAGTTCGTGGTTTCACCCCGAGCCGGCCCATACGTGCAACAGCAAAAGCTGCTGCGATAGATAATAGCTTAAATAGATTAAATTGCTAATTTTTTTTCCTTCTTCGAGGTTGTTTTTGAGGTCCATATACGAAGATTTGCGATTTCTCAACCGGTTCGGTGCGTGGCTCTCATCCAGAACCAGTCCTTCTCTTGACGGAACTGGTCTCTATAGTGCTGCCAGGACTATTGGACTGTCGAACAACTCACAGCCTCAGAGTCACGAAGTCAGTGATTGCAACCCTCCTCAAGCATTGCAATAATTTTGCTGGCTTGTAACACTAGTACCATTTTCGATAAATAACAACAATACTTTAAAATGTCAAAGAAATTAGATAATTCAATAAAAATTAATTAAAAGGTATTTAGAGTCAATATTGACTTTCGGGAGTTCGCGTCACAAAATATAGTAAAAAGTTGTTTTCTTTAAAAACTAGCCTCAGGCAAGAATTTGAGTTTGAATCGTACTTTTTTTTAACACGGTACTTTTATAGCCAGCATTTAGTAACATGTTCAAATTTGAAAAAAAAAACTTTCATATTGTATTTTTGCAGGTAGGAAAAAAATCATACCGCCCGTTTTTTGTTGCAAATGAGTGTGTGTTAGATGAAAGTATCGTGTAGTGGCGAAATAGAATACTCACTACCACATATCGTCCATTGGTTGTCGTAAGAGGCGACAAAGGGAAACTTACTACTTTACTTACTTTACTTTACTTTTTACTTAAAATAATAAAAAAACTGTGGTTGCCAACCCGCCTGGCAAGCGAGGCCACTATTAGAAATCGGGGAGATTTGTAATAAGTCAATTTGTGTGGGAGACCTATGTTGTGCGATGGACTTTTATAGGCTGTAATGGATAGATGGAGGAGTGTATGAAAGGCATGTTATTGAATTAGTTTCTTCATCGATTTCAATTTTATTTAGATCTTTTATTTCCTTGATAATAAGCAAAACCGTTTTAAAAAAAATACTTTTAGTCCATGATATTTTGCATGTTTATTTTGTGCTGGACAAATATGCATGCAATGGAGGGTCTTCGTCTTAATATCGTAAAATTATAAGCGTCAGAAGCCTCATGGCAGGGTGCGCATCACGGACTCAAGAGGGCGTGCTTCAAATCTGCCGTTGAATGGCAGATTTGAAGTGTACCATATATATATACTGTCGTGAACCACTCCTAAAACAAGCATTTTAAGCTTGCCAAGAGTGGTTAAAGAGAATATAAGTAATGTTTAATAGCAATGAACAAAAATGAAATGTTGCCGTAGTGTAAAGTTTATAACGGATAGTGAAAGAAAGGAGTTAATTTGCAGGCCCGACCAGCGCGCCCTGGAGGAGGGAGATGTGGAGACGGCCGAGCAGCTGAAGCACCAGCTCGAGCAGGCGCAGCGCGAGCGACGCCGCGACGCTCATGAGCACACGCCCGCCTGGTTCCGGTGAGACACGCACACACGTACCTGCAACCACGCACGTATACACTCACGCACATGTACATGCACTCACGTACAAACGCATACACGTACGTGTGTACGCACTCACACGTACACGCATCAATTTCTAAGCATAATTTCCAAGCATCTTCACCATCAGAAAAACGTTGTACGCATATTTAAGTTTAAGAAACCAAAAAAGAATTAAGTCAATGTTGTGTTTATGTCATCATAAAAAAAAGCCTTTGTAGTTCAAACCTTTTTAAAAAAAAACTTAGATGAGACATATGCGTAAATAATACTGCTTAAGAAACGGCAATGAATGACACTACCAGTTATAAGGATCTCCGGTTTTTCACACTGGACATATTTTTTTATTTCAGCAAAGTGACTGAAAACGGTGAAGAAATGTGGGTGTTCACGGGCGAGTACTGGAAAGCGAGAGAGGCGGGCTTCCCAGATCTAAAGGCGCCCGTTATATGGTGACCGCGCCTTGCCATACACGTACGTATCCATTTTAACGATTGTGCGACCCGAAAGGTCCACACTACTAACTTTCCAGTGGAAAGAATAAAAAAATATCTTATGTTTTAATATTTTATACAATTTTTCATTCGGCACAAAAAACGACTTGACCGATTTTGCCCAAAATTTAATGAGGTCTAAGTTACATAATTATGCGTTAAATGAAACTGGTCCCACATCAATATCACTCTTTGCACGAGATACACTAGGCGAAAATTGAATCCGTATATACGTACATGGACACACACGGACATCCTCTTAAAAACCATACTATTCGACTCTAAAGACCTTGAAACTTGGAGATATGTTAAAATTTCCAATTTGCAAAATCAGACCTTTAACTAATGTCTGTGTAGTGTGTTGGAAATGAAATAAGTTCTTGTAAGAGATAGCGTTTAATTACATTTTATTACGCGTGTAACAATAGTGCCGGCCCGATCGTCACTGACTACAATTCGGTTACATAGGTACTATATACTAAGTGTATTAGTTACATAGCTACTATACTAAGTGTATTAGTTACATAGCTACTATACTAAGTGTACTTACAGACCCATTAAACCCATAATCTATGGAGAGAACTCAAAAATGTTCCACTATAGAGATTCGGAACATACCTAAACAACAAAGGACTGAAAC
Organism: Parnassius apollo; assembly: GCA_907164705.1. Lineage (NCBI taxonomy): Eukaryota > Metazoa > Arthropoda > Insecta > Lepidoptera > Papilionidae > Parnassius > Parnassius apollo. Next base: position 2,095,399 of record CAJQZP010000758.1, read on the forward strand.
CGCGGATGATCTATTTAACATTGTCCAAAATATAAGTAGTGTTTTAAATGTAGATATACAAAATCAGGGAATTAGGGATATATTTAGGGTCAATACTAAGACAGACAACTACAAGCCTATAATTGTAGAGTTCATCAACAAAATATCAAAGGATAAATTTATCTCAGCAGTAAAATCATTTAATAAGGAAAACGCAAACAATAAATTAAATACTACCCACTTAAAAATTAATCAGACTCGTACACCAATATATGTAACAGAAACCTTGACAGCAAATGCTAGAAAGCTGTTTTATATGAGTAGAGAATTTGCAAAGAAACATAAAAATACATTCTGCTGGGTTTCGTTTGGACGCATATATTTAAGAAAAGAAGAGGGTATGAAAGAAATTCGTATTGATTGCGAAGCAGATCTGCAAAAACTCAGGGAAAAATGACTATTAACTTTAATTTTTTGCATGCTCAAGTTAGTATTTACAGTAGAAAATAAGTTTAATTGTATAAAAGTTAATTATACTAAATTCTATCTTTTCAAAGGCCGGTTAATATATTTTAAAAAGCAAAATATTTTTCTTATGTACACAATACACAAAACAAAATACTACTACTACTACTGTTACCACACATCACACAATGTTACACATCTTTTTATATATAACTCACTAAAATATATAATTTGCACAAATAACTCATACAAACAACATTTACATACTGCAAAGCAAGTGTTCATTTCAAAACGAATTGTTATTTATATTGTTATAATAGTGTACCGTTTTTGCGACGCCTTGACGTTTGCTTATAATTATCAAATCGCTTGTAAAAAAGGTAAACATTTGAAACTATGTGTTTATACAATTGAAATTCAATCTGTTTAATAATAATATTACATCTGACTTGGATAAAAATAAATCCAACTGTACTCTGATTGACGATGTGTCGCAATGCTAACAACTTTTGCAATGTCGTGATGGTTTCGAAACTTTTTGCATCCTTACTGCAAATATACGGAGTATAAACCGCAACTTCGATCTGCTATTGGCTTTTTTATCGGCACTTGATAAAACAATGGATATGATAGTTTTAACCGAATGCTGGTCAAGAAAGGATATCCCTCCCCCAAATATAACCGATTACAATGTACATTACTCTAAAAAGCTTTTAAATCAGAATGATGGCATAGTGGTATATGTTCGTAAGGTTTACAGTTATCGCCTCTGAACCGAACTTAATTGAGGGAAACTGCCTTGTACTTGAATTAGATAGGTTTTCGGTTATTTGTTCATATCGACCACCTTGTTACGCAAACCCTCGACGATATCTACAATCTTTAGATAGTTTATTACAAAAATCCTCTAACAGGCACATCATTCTTACAGGCGATATAAACATTAATACGATGTCTTTCGACATTCATAATAATCAATTAAATGAATATTTGTGCATATTAGCTACTCATGGTTTAGAACAAGGTGTTACACATCCAACGAGGCTCAACAACTGTCTCGATCACTTTATGATAAAGACGACTGAAAAATGGCAAACCATGGTTTTTCCACCATTAACTGATCACAGTCCTATCCTATTACAAATAAAAAACGCCCGACTGCCAAAGATAAAAAGCACACACACAAAACAGGTACTACACTACGCCCGGGCGTTAAATAATCTAAGTGCCATGGACTGGTCACATTATTTTAAGTTGCGTGATGTAAACCAAACTGCGGAACATCTTGTCAATATTGTTACGAATATAATTAACGAGTGCACTAGCACTAAGTACATACCCAAAAAGAAAGCACCTCTTAAGCCTTGGATCACGATAGGCGTTGTAAGATCAATCCGTAAAAGAGATAAGTTGCATAAAAGGGCCAAACTACGACCGAATGAAGATACAATTAACACATATAAAAAATATAGGAACACTTGCAATAACATATTAAAAATTTTGAAGCAGCCGTATTATCAAAAGGAACTACTAAAAAGTGAAAAAAGTATCACAAAAACCTGGAATATAATAAAGGACTTATGTAATATGAAAACGAAAAACAATGTGCCAGAGTTGCTTAAGATGGGGAGCACTACAAAGGAATCGTTAAATAAGATCAACACATACTTCACAACCATTGGTAAAAGTCTGGCGGACGTCATCCTACAGAAACTAAATAAAACGGAGCTCGAATTAGCAAGGCAAGCGTTTATACAATCAAACTCTCAGCTTCAATCTATGTCTTTCGCACCCACAGACCCATATGAAATTAATAAAATAATAAATAATCTTTAGCAAAAAAAGTACCTTGTATATCCAATTGCACATCTTTGTAATCTTAGCTTAGAACAGGGAATATTTCCCGATTTATTTAAAACGGCTATCGTGTCTCCAATTTTTAAAATGGGGGACAAACAAGATGTCTCGAACTATAGACCGATTTCTATGCTGTCTACCATGTCAAAAATTGTGGAAGCGTTGATCAACCATAGGTTGATTATTTATCTAGAGAAAAACAAACTATTAACTAATTATCAGTATGGGTTTCGCAAAGGAAGGTCAACGGATGACGCCTTATTGAAGTTGACATCTTTAATTCACTATTATGTTGATAGAGGAGAGAAGGTCATTGGTGTTTTTCTTGACCTAAAGAAAGCTTTTGACACAGTATCAATTCCGATACTATTGTCTAAACTAGGGGGCTTGGGCATCCGCGGTCATGTATACCATTGGTTCCATAGTTACTTGGCAGTTAGACAGCAATACGTTAGAGTAAATAAAGACCTAAGTGACGCCTCAACCTGTGGATTCGGTATTCCACATGGCAGTACATTAGGCCCGACTCTCTTCTTGGCGTATATTAATAGTCTTCCAAACGCATTAACATCTAATACGGTAGTACTAATATTTGCTGATGACACAGTCTTACTATTTCATGGGCAGAGTTGGAAACAAGTACAAACTTTTGCAGAAACCTGTTTTAAGAATGTCTCAGCTTGATTAGAGAATAACTTACTCACACTAAATATTTCAAAGACCAAATACCTCTGCTTCTCGAGGTCTGCAACTTCAGGTCCAGCTCAAGACTTTACAATCACACTACATTCTTTACCATTTAATGGAAAGCTTACTAGCCAATGCAATTGCAGCACATTAACTAGAGCCAGATGTATTAGATACCTAGGTATTCAAGTAGATGATAATTTGAGCTGGAAAGAACAAATCATTAGCATCTGTTCTCGGGTTAGAAAACATATATATATTTAGACAACTAAGAACAGTCGCTAGTAAAAAATTCTTATTCAGACTTATAAAACGCTCTGCCAAAGTATCATTAATTATTGTGTGACGACGTGGGGTAGCGCACCAAAAACAACAATGATTCAATTTGAACGCGCGCAAAGAGCAATTTTAAAAGTACTAATGCACCTACCGTACCGACATCCTACTAATAAAGTCTACAACGGGACTCAGGTACTCTCAGTTCGCAAGTTCTTTATAATTCAAGCTCTCCTGAGATACCACCGTGTAACTGCCTACTCACTACCACGAACCAGTAAAAGAAGATTTCGGTGCCCTATACCCACTATCAAAACCACCTTTATGCAACGACACTACAATTTCATAACACCATACATATATAATAAAATTCCCACCGAGAATATTGTTAGCCTTATAACTCTAAGCACCAATAGATTTAAAAAATATGTACTGAAATGGTTGCAAAATCTTGACTATGTCCAAACTGAAAATCTTCTTACAATATCTAAATAAAATACAATCATTAAAACACGCACAGACACAACACACACACACACACACACACACACACACACACACACACACACACACACACACACACACACACACACACACACACACACACACACACAAGCGCGCACGCGCCCACACTTCCGCACATACGCACATCAACAATAAACAACACATTAAACAGCATGTAACAGTAACGGCTATAAATTAATATTAATTAAGAATAATAAATTGTCTTATGTACTTGCCGAATATAGACCTAGAAATAAGAATTAGGGAAGGCACTGTTTCCTGAGATACAGGTGATAACCTAGTTCAGGAGACAGAGCTCCTTTGTATTTAGACATATTTGGTTGCTAATAAACGTTATTTATTATTATTATTACAGTAACTTGCCACTGGGAAGTTAAAAAAACAACATGGCTATTCCTTTCTTTATCGTTAACGTTACCTTTACAGCCTATTAAAGCCCACCGCTGAACATAAATGATTGATAATACCCCTGGGAATGAGGTGATCGCTACCATGCTGTTTCCGAAATGTTCTCATAACGATTATATACATTTCCCGCTGGGTTTCTTGCTCGTTCTTCCCAGGACAAAGGTTTTTTCCGAACCTAAGCCAAGGTAAAAAATAACTTGCATACATCACTCCATAGATTGCTTTATAACCGCAACTTTTTTATTCTTTATTGTTATTAGGTAGACGCTTTCTTCACAATAACAAAAAATAGTCAATATGGAAAGAATCGTAAAAACACTTCAGTCATTTGTTAATCAAACATCTTCATGTTGGCTCTGCCTAGATTAAACTAAAATCATCTTTAATGCTTGTTAAAGAAATTTGTTTTTAGTGAATTCCATTCCATTCCATTGCAGCCTATAAAAAAAGTCCAATGCTGATCGTAGGCCTCCCCAATAGATTGTCTCTTAGGGATTTTACCATAATAGGATACCAGGATAAGATAGGAAAATACTGCTGGTCTATTATTTTTTTATAGGATGGGGTTACAAGCGAGCACACAGTGCACCTGAGTAAGTGGTTGCTATGTGCCATAGACATCTACATCGATTAAGAATCAAAATGCAGATGCGTTATCACTTATCACCCGTGAGGACTAAGATGGAATGCCTCGTTTCCGGTAAAAAGTGTCTCCGGATCTCTACACTCACCATACGAAACACAGCAGCATTAAGCTACTATTTCACGCTGGTATTCTGTGAGAGCGTGGTCCTTCCCCGATCGAGCCGACCCATTCGTGCTACAACTATACTACTAATATAACTGCAGCATGGCTCTACCACGTATAAAATGTCCTGTTTCAGTTCCCCTTATTTTATTTACATTTATTTAATAATATAATTTCTGTTTCAGCGTATACCGCCATCCGAGGTGCTCTGTTAGTGTTTCAATACCGTCGCTTTCGGCTTAGCGTTAAATTAGAGCTTTTACACAATCATAGCCTTAACAGTCGATTGTATAATCCTAAATTGTTGTGCTTACCTAGCTGATGAGAGAGGGGGAAGAGTCCTATGTAGATTGAGTCGGGTGTAATTCATGCGAGATTTATTACTTTTAAAGTTTGTTATGAATGATATTTCTAACGTGTTTTTATTTAAAATACACTGGGGATGTTTTTTTTCCGTATGGAAAAAATTAGGATGCAACAGGTGAACAGAATAGAAACCTATGGCACTGATATTTTACATTTCTTTTTATTTTATATTATGAAACTGATCTATCAATAAAAACTACTAATTTGAAATAAACTTACGGTACTAAAAAATAACAACATTTTTGAAATAAATGTGTAAATAAATCAAATAAAAATTATCGAAATTAAAATAATACGTACCCAATTAGTCGTATTACTTTACATTTTTACACATATATACATTTACATTAACATATGAAATTGATCTATCTATAAATAGATCAATTTAATATGTTAATGTAAAACAAAAAAAAATTAAAATATAAGTGTCATCTATTTCGGTCAACCTGTTACATTTTTTTTCCAGATGGTAAAAAAATCACCTATACAGATATGTCATAATGAATTTGGCCGTATTGTGTATACATGTAAATGAAACTAAAGTGTCTGTGTGTAACATCGAAACAACTGGCTTTTAAATAATTCACAAGCTTAGGGGGTTATCTACAGAATGAAACATGAATAAATATTTCTTTTATCTGTCCGTCGGAGCTAATCTTCGCAACTTTACAAACATAAAGAGAATGAGCTGCGCTGTATTTTACTTAACATAATACGTAAGGTCAACTAACTATCCCACTATAACAATTATGACATATCTATATTTTACATCGGTGAATTATTATATAATATATGTTTACATGAAAATTCCTATACAACTGTACTTCATTTTTTAGTATATTTTTACTGATATAAACTATAAAATTATTTAAGCTCTGATAATGTGTTAAAATTGTTATATTTATCAGTTTTTGAACAACTGATAATTATCTGTTAAACTGATAAATATCTGCCTCAATTTTTCTTATTTCCAAAAATGCATGACAGCATTTGCAAGTACTTGCCAGTTGAATAAAAAATATCGCGTTTGAGTTTTATATGTGTTTGTATTTTTATTACGTGATTGGAATACTGAATAATTGTAGTTCAAGTTTACTTTGTGAAAATTAGGAAATTTTACATAAAAATGCTGTTATTTTTTCAGTACTTTTTTTGGTATTTTGCAATACTTGAATTTGTTAAAACGCTTGTTAAGCTACAATGATTTTAATGAAAACAATTTGCTTAATCTGGATTTGAGACATAATCTAAAATATAAGAATGATATTACTAAAATATTATTCCTAAAACTTGCAACACCATGTATTTTAAAACAATTATATGAATTACTCATAGGTATCGTCTATATTAATAAGTACTAAAACACTAAACCTGTTTGCGCCTCCTTTAAGGAATTTCGTATCAAAGATACGTTTATTTTTTATTTTATTTTGTTATTTACATAGTGTTTTGTATTTTGTGGCTGTGAACGATAAAGTTTCCGTTGTTGTTGTCATATAGTTTAAGTTTTTATTTTGTTTTAACTAGAAACATTTTGTAATAAAAATATAATGCTGGTCAAAAAGTTGTCCATGAGATAAAATAAAAAAGGCATTGTTATAAAATCGAATATACTTTTACTTTCAATGAAATATAACAGTAATCAAAAATCAAATGTATGCATGTATGTATTAATAAACGCCATAACAATATGACGTGCGATAGTTTAAGAATGATTGTATTTTAAGTTTTAAAAATAAAAATGCAATACTATAATTTTATTATGATCAATTTAGAAATGATGAAATCATTTTTACGTACATTCACTGACGTACTTTTATAAGTTGTTCTAATAATCATCACGCATCGCGTGTAAATATTATTCGAAAAATTTTATTGAATTAATCAAATAAATATATATTAAATACATAGATGAAATAAGTACATGTTCATAATAAACTTACTTTAGTTTAAAAATGGGGTTTTGAAACACGCTGTGATGTGTCAATTCTTTAAATGATCACTCGAGGCTGTGGAATATCAAAATACTTATGACTGCACAAATAACATGTCGCAAATATTTAAATGGGGTTATAGTAAGGAAGTCAGTAAATATGTAAATTAATATTAATAATGCTTAATACACCAAAGTTGACAATTTGTAATTGTAAATTTAGATGTCTCTGTGGTCGATGTTAAGGAAGAGAATGTCTCGGCATTGTATATGTAGTTTTATTAGTTTCTTTGTATCCTGTATGTACCAACGATAATTGAAACGTATTGATGTGTTATGCTTTACAAAATAGTTGCGAAAATTGTTCTTAGGTCATAACCGCTCCACTTTGCATGTATAAAAATTGAAAAGTTAAATGATATAATCATAGAAGGTATTGGTGTTGGTGGTAGTGTTTGTGATTGGTGATGGTATTGGTAACGGCTGCAGTAACCAATGGACTCCTGCAACCAATTTCAAATAAATAATTATTTTGAAGAATATGGTAGTGTATATATATATATATATATATATATATATATATATATATATATTACGTTCAAACATATTTCGCCAGTGGCATTTTGTATTTGTATGCATTATTTTAAAAATGTAGGTGTTATTTTATTTGAATATATTAAAACAATAGAGAAATCCATTGCTATAAAATACACATGTTTACAATTTTACGAAAAATTCAAGATAAAAAAACTACGCATTATGCATTTAATATGTCTACAATAGTGGGTAAATAAATGACAAAATTATATTCAGTCTTACATTTAGTAAAATGGAATAGAAGTTAAAGTTACAACCTATATACATCCCAATGCTGGACACCGGCCTCTCCTCATTTCTGAGAGGGATGAGCAAAATGGAATGCCTTACAACAAAAGCCTATTTATACACTATTGCCTTGAAGACATCCACCTTCGGTCTTTCTGCTTAGAAGTGCATTTGGATTAGTATTAATGATAACATGCCCTGAGGCATTTCATCTTAGCGCTCATTAATGACAACACATGTGAGGAATTCTTTGTTTGAAGTTGGTTGCACGTTTCCAGGGACTGCATGTTATATAAAAGTGGTCTCATAGCTTGTCACATTTATTAACTGCGCCCAGAAAGTTTGCCGATGACGTCATGACGTCACGTGTCGATGGTTAGTACGGTTGACAAAAATACATGTTTCTAAAATAGTGATTGCAAATGCAATAAATCAATCAAGATTTATTTATAGGCGAACTTTTTTGTTTTTCCTTCTCGAAAAAACGTTACAACCTTTAAAATATTAACACGTTCGCCATAGCGATAGTCTTTCCCTTTTTCTATTTTGAAAAAAAAAATTACATTAACATACAAAAACGTAACAAGAAAACAATGAATAATTTCGGAGCTAGAGCAATAAATTCAATAACGTAGTACACGTGAGGACATAACTGCGTTGTTAACGGTACTAACTAGGCGAGCGTGGGACGCGGTTGGTGGAGGCGGGAGGAGTAGTTAGTCATCGGCAAACTTTCTGCGATCGGCTATTATATAAAAAGTTGTGCATTGAGCACCTTTTGGTTTTCAGTTTGGCCGATTGACGTTCTAATCTAACATTTCAAATCCTCATTCCTTGATAACAATTTCTTTTTTTATAATAATATAAAACCTCAATTTGTCCTTATAACATCATAAACGTTCTTTATAGGTTTTTTCAACAGTAATATTTTAAAAAATCTGACATCATTTGTCGCAACCCCGTGAAAATTTGAAAGTCGACCGAAAATGTATCTCTCTGCTTCGTGGTTTTTCTCGAAAATTTAGCGCTTTCTATAATATAAGATACTTTTTCTCTATAGACTATATTCGATGTTGTTGCTAGTGCGATAGGTACGTGTTTAGGGTTTTTATATATAGTGTGATGTTTTTTTCGTTTTAAAATTATTTTTTACGATTAATAGTCAATTTTTAATCAAATGAATTGTATTGGTAGAGAAGATTGACTGGGCCGGTTTTTATTTAATCTGTGATGCTGTGCAACTTAGAAACTGTTATTCTTTCGATCCTCGTAATTTTGAGCGTAGCAGGGAGAAGGGGTCCATGTCTCATGGAAAAATCAGCTCTCCCTTTTCTTAGAAATGTAAAAGTTTTGAAAATATGTTTTTCAGTATGACTATTTTATTTTTCTATTATTTTTTGTAACACCTTACAGCTAAGGAAATAATAGCCGAACTTAAATGGCTGTCGGCATTCTCTGCCAGTCAACCCGTCAACTGTCGATTAAAACATTGTTTTATTTATTTTCAATTAAAATTTTCACAGACTTTATATATTTAAAATACTTGGGAAAAAGAGGTTTTAGTGTCCCTGGAAAGACACCCATGCTACGCCACTGCCTGTGAGCTATCCTGTCTTTATTCAGGTGAACTTTATGCTATAATAATTAGTTAATCCGTCTTTAATGAAATAGAGTTCAAAAATTCTTACATTTTATTGATGAATACCATCAACACAAATGTTTTTGATTTCAATTCGCATTTTACTATTAATAATGGGTTGTTTTTGTTACTACCCTCAAAAAATGTTATTTTCGAGCTATTTAAGCGGTGACAAAGCTTAAAAAGTTGTGAAATTGTCATTTTAAGAAATTCTGCGTTCTAGTCAGACTTTTACAAGTATGATTTTTAAGAACTTTAAAAAATCTGAAAGTTGCATTTTATTTACGTTCGTATCAAACGACTTAACGTAGGTGTATCTCAGAACAACTGAAAAATAAAGACGCGCGCGCTGCCTACATTTACAAGAGACGCAAAACCAAAGTCAAAATCATGCTAAGTTATTAAAAGAACACGCGTTCACGTATACATGCCATCACCAACGACAAAGTTTTAGGTGCATATGTGTGCGTCCAGAAGTGAGATCTTACGGGCTGTTAAAGAAAGATGAGTGCGTGTCAAGAAGTTAAGCATGATTTCTTTCCATGTCGCTTAAAATGTAAGCAGCGCTCTCTATCTTCCTCTTTTGGTCTGAGGCTTTAGTAAACCGACATTGTTCCAAAATGTTGTCATCAGGAAATAATTGGTTTTGTTTAAAACATAACTTAAAGAAACAGTCTTTATATTTTGGACTGAGAGGCGTATAAAATTATTTTGCGGCGTCTTATTGATGTATGATATCTTTCCTCGCTTTCCTGCTATGTGTCGAAGTGATTTCGAGGATAGGTACTGAAGCTGAAGTGTGTAACAGAAAGCCGGGGTAGCGCGCGCTTTTTCATATAATCAATAATAATCGCTTATTTCCAATCACAATGGTACATAAAATAAAAACATGCCTAGATTATTGTCTGATTTCTATGATATAATTAAATTAATTTATATGTGTAAACAATATTAACAAATTTTTTTATATGTGTAAACAATATTAACAAATTTATTTACTGTTGATAGTAAGTGTCTGTAAAAGATTGATAAAACGCAAGCGTGTGGTATTGAATAATTATTTAAATAAATATTTCAGTATTTAGCATTTTGAGGTTAATTTCTGTCGGTGCTAAACAAATAGTCTCTTTTTAAGGATATAATATAGCTTACTACCAAGGTAAGATGTCAGATCTTACACATCATATACGTATATGTGTATACTGTAGGGCTTGCTCGTTTTTTCCTTTTTTTTCTTTCAAGTACGGGTTTTTTAAGTTGTATATTGTGTTATTGTTACATGTTCTATGTTTGAATTATCTAAGAAAATCAATGTCACTTAAAATGACAATAAGGATATTTTGTGGATATTATAATAATGTTATTGTTATTAATCGATATATTAATGATAGTATGAATTTTGCAGCTTGCATATTTTCAAAAGTTTTCCAGATACTTTTTGCACATCTTGCAAGTTTGGCCTAGTTGAAAAGCAATATCACGTGTAATTAACATGCTTTGAAGTTTTAATCGTTTTATAATCATAGACATAGAATAATGCAAACGGAAAAGTGTGAAAGAGACAGCGATAAGAACAGGACAGGGATAGGAGAATTAGATTACAGATGTCTCTTCATAACTTTCTTGGTTATGGACTGTCTTGCTTTTTTATATTACAGATATATATATATATATATATATATATATATATATATATATATATATATATATATATATATATATATATATATTATTATTATAGATATTGCTCCTACAGTTGCTTCATTTTATATTACATTAATAGGATCAATATACACAATATGAACTTCTGGCACCACTATTCACATCAAGTAACTATAGGCACACATCCTATCTCGGCGGACTCTAAAAGCATTGCAACTGTCTTTACTGAGTGCAATCGACCGAATGACATGTTGCCTCCACTACTTTTGTGCATGAGACAGTGTGTTGCATCAATTAAATGTAATCCGCGCGCAAAAGGTTTGTCGATAAAGTCACGACGTCATGCGCTGCTTGTGGTACTGCGGCGTTAGCCAAGTTATCATTCTTTAACCGCTAACACTAATATAAAAATTAATGAGAGTAACATCTCAACGTTAATTCTAAGATTTTGTGTGATTTTGATAAACATTCGCACTTGTTTCATTTTATAAGATCATATCTTGTTCTTATATACTCTAATGATGCCGTGAGGCCAAACTGGTCGGTTTTTATGATATGTAATTTAATAATCTAAAATAAATATTGCGAAAAAAGTACAAGTGTTTATCTAAATCATAAAATAATGCTGGGGTTGCACCAAGTGACAACAATAGTAAGTATAAATTATTTATTGATTGTAGAAAGTGAACTTGGCTAAGCCTGCTAGAGTGACAAGTGGGATGCGATCATTAAAAGTGGGAGGGGTGATTGAAAAACCTTGTTTATTTTTTTTCTTCTTGCTTATAGATACAAACACTATTTACTATATATGTGTATATATATGTATATATATATATATATATATATATATATATGGTGTGTGTGTGTGTGTGTATCATGTAATTAATAAAGACAAAAACACCTCATTGAAACAATGTTTGAGTGAGTGACGCCATTCCATCTAAATATATGAAATGTATTTTTATAGAATCTTTGCGTTTTTTCTTGTGTTAGAGCTTTTGTTTTTAATTTTCGTCATTTCATCAAACTGTTGTTACAATAAATAAGCAATGTATTTTCTTAAAACGTGTAAAATCATTTGAATCACGTGTTTTTTAATAAATATTTATTGTATTTTTGGGTACCGCAAAGTTTAATTAATTTTACAGAAACTAAAGTCATTAAACACAACAGATAGTATTTTACAAAGTACTTAACGAAATATTGTAATTTAAATATTAAATTCTTTTATACTTAATATTTCTACTGGTGCCACATTTCTTTAACTGTACAAAAGCTATTTAGCAGTGAATTCCAGTGTTAATATATTAGGAAGATATTTTTAATAGTTTATATTAAACTACTAACGTATTCAATAATGCGGGAAAAGGAAAAGTCGGTGATATATTTTTTTTCAACATAAGTGCTTTATGGTTAGTTTTGCGTAACACATTACGTGTATTTTTATTAACTTTAGGTGTCAAGTGCAAACGTTTGAAGTTAAAAGATAAATGCCGGTTGCTTCAAAAGTACTACCGATTGTTTTTCCATCCATTCATTACAGCCTATAATAAGTCTAGTGCTGAAGATAGGCCTCGCCCATAGATTGCCTCATAGGGGGTTATTTTGCCACATTTGCCACGCTTGGCAGGAGTATTGGCAGTTGCAGTTTTTTTTTAATTGTTATCAGAAAAATGCTGCTGCTCAGCTGTTTCAATTTGCCTCTGTCCCCTTTTACGACATCCACGGGACGATATGGGGTAGTGGATATTCTTACACCGCCACTGCACGGTTTTAAAGTTAGAAAGTATTAATGTAAAGTATTTTAAAATGTTTCACATAAATTATTTCATGGTCGCAGACTTATCAAGCCCCCCATGCGTTGGGGTGGCGCGCCTAACTCACCTCCCCCCCCTCCGAAAATCAACTCATGAATCCGAGAAGGGGGACATATACCTTTATACAAAGTTATTTTGCAATATACGCCCAAATTTGAAGGGAAGTAGTATAGGTAATGAAGAAGTGAAGAAAAATTAATTATAAAAAACTTAAAAATTTTGTCCTTTTTATATTTTAAATTTAGAATGCGTAGTGATGCATTATTTTAACTGATTGTCATTGATAAATATCTAATGCCTACTATTTTACTACGCACGCACACATTCCATTATTTCGATCGATTATTTCAGATCTGTTTGCTGAAGTATAACTACACGGACCCCAGAAAGTTGGATTACCAACCCAAATCTTTTAGAGGCCAGACTAAACCTGTATAATAATTCAGAGATAATATAAGTTTCAGTCGATTGTCTAGTGTTCTAACGAGTCAAAGTAACGCTATACATTTGCTGGAAAGAGAACATGCGCAAACTTACCCCTACTGCTGTAGATAGATAGCTAACAATTTGGGCTTATCGATAACAAAAAAAAACACCGTTTAACATAAAACCATGTGTAGTACTTTTGAAGTAACAGCGATAATAATTAAGCTGGTTGTATATTATAATTACTAACGTATTTTTAAACCATACGTTTTAATATATTTATAATAAAATTATCACTAGTGAAGTGAAATGTATTATGTAAACACATACCTATTATGTACAAAATCGAATCTACTTCAACTAAACTTGATGTTGCATTGGTGTATTTTAAAATAGCTGCAATAATCCAAGCTAAATCATTAGAGAAATGCGTATTATAGATAAAAGATGTATGTGCTTTTTGTGTGTAAGAGAAAATACAAAAAACCGGACACATGACTCGTGTATCTGTAATGTAGCCAAAGTTCGATAAAAAAATTGGTTTAATTTACAGTAAAAAGTATGTATGGCACTCGTCATTGTTTATTTCATTTCACTGGTGATATAATTTTCTACGTCCGTTTTCTCCTAATTTTATTATTTTTTTAAGCTTTATGTAAGTACAGCATAAATACCTATTGGCACTTTTTAAATTCGATATATTTGCAGATCTATTTACACAGGATGAAACACACAAAAACATTTTTGTCGATTAGCCAGTCAACTGATGAAAGTTTTTAAAGGTTATGTGAGGGATATGTCGTCACAAGGATAATTTATAATATTAATCTGTTGTGAAGTTAGTGTTAATGAATGGCAAGTAGCCGGATAGTCGAATTCTCAGTTTTTTTTTAATTATATTTATGTGTAAACAAAAATAAAGCTTCTGATTGTGTGTCTGAACCGAATATATTTTTAGAAATACCAAAATAAAATCACCATTCACCGTACAATGTTTTCTGTTCCCGCCATTTTTATATTTTTTTTAATTTTAAACATGTCCGCGAAACAGACACAATAATTAAACAATTGAAATGTTCATATAATTATGATTCATGGGACAGAAAGGGTTAATGTCGTTTATTAACACTATAGCAGAAATTATAACAGTTATATACAGACTTACTAAAATATCTTTAAGGAATATTTATATACAAAAAATTGTTCATTGTATAAAAAGCTTCTCATAAGTAACTATAAGCTAACGCGACAGCAAGTTACCGTACTGCAGTTTAAATTTTGTTATGTGATTTTGTTCAGTAGCTGATTATAAGAAATTATTAAAGGGAATTACGATTATGTTAGCTGACTTTTATTTAATAAATTTATGGTACGGGAACATGATCCGTGTATTAAAATACTTCGATTACCCATAGAAGATGACACGAATTTTGAGCGCTTGACAATTTTGTTAGTGCTAGTTGTACAGTTGCGCAGTTCATTTTAACAGTGATATAATGGTGTACTTTATACTCTTACTGTGCTTGCATCGATCACCTATTTCCGAATAAACTACGAATCATTCGGGCAACAGCACTAATGTTATTACTACTAAGTACAATATAAATCGTTTACTGAGTATATTGACTCATGATGTGAACGTCTGCGTTCAAGAACCATCTCACTTGCTTTACCCACCACGAGGCTTTTTTTTATAGAATAAGGGTGACAAACGAGCACACAGTCCACCTGATGGAAAGTGCAAGTTAACATTGAATAAGAATCAAAATGCAGATGCGTTGTCACCCCTGAGGACTAAGATGAAATGCCTGATTCCAGTAAAACGGATCTCAGGTTCTCTACACTCACCATACGATACACAGCAGCATTAAGCTGCTATTTTACGCTGGTATTCTGTGAGAGCGTGGAGAGAGGTAGAGCTAACCCATTCGTACTACAACTAAATATAGCTGCAGCCGATATTCGGATTTTACTGAACTGTTCGGCACCATTCGGTCCATGGTTCGATATGATTAAAAGTAACGAAGTACCATCAATTTTTGATGGATTTGAAAAATTCATTTGTTAGTATTTTTTATTTAAAATATAAGTGTGTTCCCCGCCACGTTTCATCCCATAGCTGTTGTAAGTCGGTAAATAGCTGTAATCCGAGAATAATAATCTCTTTTCTCACGATAGATGGCGGTACACATAACGTTGACGCCAGCGCCAGGATTTTTAAAACACCCAGACCTGAAAGTACCTAGCATGAAGGTTAGAGAACATGAGAACGATCACTACGTACTAAGGCCTCTGCCTCGAATCTTGCGGGCAGCGGGACGGCAGCGGCGGCGGCGCGGGAGCGGCAGGATCTTATGCGTAAAATCAAATGGACCGACTCTCGAAAACAGCGGCTTGGTAGCGGCGCGGGGGGCGGGCAATGAGCGGTGTACTCCAGTCAAGCGGAGACCGCGCGCGCGTCTGCATTGTAGTGTTGTGCAATTAATTTCTGTGACGTTTCGAAATGTCCTCGGACGTGCAAGAGCAAATTATTTTAGCAATTTTTGAGAGAACACCGATATGGAACAGCAAAGATGTGAACCATAAAAATAGAAGAGTAATTAACCAGTTATGGGAAGAAATTAAAAACGAACTGAATACAGATTCTAAATCGCCCTTCATAGCTTCAAGAATATATTCAAAAGTTTCTACGCTCATTCTGGTGTAGTCGTAGAATTTGTCGGGACATTGTCTCTGTTCTTCGTAATTTCGATAAAACTTTCTTTTCCTTGCCCTATAAGTAGTAGGGATTTACTTCTTTTGCCCACAGTAAATCGAGCGTTAGAAATAAATTCGAATCAAAAAGATGTTGTCGCCGTTGTTCAGACGTTTCGTTCGCAAATAAAAACAAACATCTCGACAACACAATCATGAACACATCACTACGCCGCTATAGTGTCGCGCGATCTGCCCATAGATAAATAAATATGTAGCAAGCTAGATCTGCCCGCTAGTTTCGTGAACGGGTCTGCGTTGCCCGCGCCGCCGTCGCCGTCGCTCCGCTGCCCGCAAGATTCGAGGCAGAGGCCTAAAACATAGCCCGCCTGTCCTTGAAAATTGTAGAATACATAGCGGCGCTGACGTCGCTGAGTAGTGACTGCGAAGTTAGCTGTTTATGAGTACAAGTAGGTGAAGTTAGTTGAATATTGTACAAATTTTCATTTCATTTTTTTTGTAGAAAATTGTCATGCTCCGTAATTTTTGACAAAAAGAAACATTAAAAAATGGAGAAATATTTTATTATGCGTGGATGTGCAAGTGGTTGAGCATCTGATCGGAAAAATAGACTAAAAATGACTTTTATTGACTGCACTTGATGATCGCAGCGCCTCACTGATGGTGTCCATATTTCTGGTACACTATTTTCTGCGACGATCGTTCTGTTCTCTAACCTTCATGGTACCTAGTATCAAATCGTAGACAGAGAAACCTAAAGACTAAGACTAGCGTGGCCTCGAGTGAGAAAGTACGATAACATAGTTTTAGGTTATACAATAATCTTTATGACTTTTAAACATATTTAGATAAAAAATGTAATTGTTCTAAGAACTGAACTGAACAAGATTCACCAATCTTAAGCTCACAAAACACTTTTTTCTTACTTAAACCAACTCCTTAGATCACTACGAACTGTCAAAATTGTTTAGCAAAGTGTATTTTGCTAAACAAAAAACCGGCACGGAGAAAGGGACAAACAATTACACCGCTCTATCTCATTTCTATCCAAGACGTATGCATAAATCTATCTTTTTCGTGTGCGAATGCGAAAGAAGGCGTCAATTTGTCTATAGGTTTCTCTGTCTACGTATCAAATAGTGTATTTTATATGGTATCGAAGATGCCATGGAGCTTAGAGAACATGATAACGATCACCGTAGAAAATAGTGTCAAGAAATATGAACACCATAAGTGAGGCGCTGCGATCGCTCGAGGTTCGGTCAATAAAAGTCATTTTGAGTCTATTTTTCCGATCAGATGCTAAACCACTTGCACATCCACGCACAAAAAAATATTTCTCCATTTTTTAATGTTTCTTTTTGTCAAAAATTACAAAATTACGGAGCATGAAAATTTTCTCATCAAAAATGAAGTGAAAATTTCTACATTATTCAACTATGGTTCATAAAAGATAGCTTGATCTCTGCGACAGCTGTCAGTAAAAATCACGCCTATGAAGTCCTGAATTTCTTAGTAGTACAGACAGTACCTGCCAATGTCATACTTTATAGGCATGGCCACTAATTAGGTCGGCATAGGTCGGCACGCAGATGCGTGATAAACTTAGAAATGAGGATATCCGCAGTAGAACCAGAGTGACCGACATAGCCCAACGGATTAGTAAGCTGAAGTGGCAATGGGCCGGCCATATAGCTCGAAGAACCTACAACCGTTGGGGAAAAAAGGTTCTCGAGTGGCAGCCACGTACTGGTAGGCGTAGTGGAGGGTGACCCTACACTAGATGGAGTGACGACCTGGTAAGATATGCAGGAAGTCGATGGATACAGGTGGCTCAGGACCGTGCTTTGTGGCATTGCTTGGGGGAGGCCTATGTTCAACAGTGGACTTGTGAAAGGCTGTAAAGATGATAATGAAGTTTTATATTTAAGTTCAAATGTATAAATAGTGACGTACCGATACTGAGCTCTATAAATACTTGTATATATAGAGGTCTGAGTCTATCACGCAGAGAAACTCCGATCATAGCCCTCTCCATAGCTCGCCGAGCGACCTTGAGCGTCCTCATACAACCAGCAGTGATGGACTACGTCTCAGATCCGTAAATCATCACTGGCAACACGCACTGGTAGTACAAATTAGTTTTTAGAGATAGAGGTATACCTAACGAGAAGATGTATCGTAATTTCTCGAACGCTGCCCAGCCGAGTTGAATCCGTCGTTTGACCACTCGGTCGAAGTTGGACTCACCTAGTTGGACTATTTATCCCAGGCAAACGTACTCGTCAACAACTTCGAGCATAATGCTCCCAACAACTATCGGCATAGGTGTGACATGGACATTAAACATGATCTTTGTGTTGTCCATGTTCATCTTAAAACCTATCCGTTGGGAGACACCATTGAGTTCATTGAGCATAGTGCTTAGGTCCTCCAGCGATTCTGCTATAAGGACTATTTCGTCGGAAAATCGAAGGTGAATGATGTACTCGCCATTGATGTTAATACCGTATCCTTTCCAGTCCAGTGGCTTGAAAACGTCTTCCAATGCAGCGGTGAAGAGTTTCCGGGATAACACCCTGTCTTACACCTCTCTTTAGTTGGATAGGTTTCAAACTCTGGGTCTGTACTCGGATAGCCATCATAGCCCTACTGTACAAACACTTCAGCACTTCGATATACCGACAGTCAACTTGGCACCGCTGAAGAGGCTCTAACACCGCCCAAATTTCGACGGAATCAAAGGCTTTCTCATAGTCCACATATGCCAGGCAATGTGGCAGATTGTACTCTTCGGTCTTCTGTACAATCTGCCGCAGGGTATGTTTGTGTTGTCTATGGTACTGAAACCTTTTCGGAAACCGGCTTGTTCGGGAGGCTGGAAGTCGTCGAGTCTGCGTGCGAGACGATTCGAAATGACTCTCGAAAACAGCACGTAGACGCGGCTCGGAAGGATAATCGGTCTGTAGTTCTTCAAGAGAGCGTTGTCGCCTTTCTTAAAGAACAAGAACACCGCACTTGTGCTCTACGCCTCCGAAGTAGTGTCACCATGGAGGACGGAATTGAAGAGCCTCTGAAGGACTTTAAGTACCGGTGTTCTACCCGCTTTCAGAAGCTCTGCTATAATTCCATCCTCTCCTGGGGCCCTGCCGTTTTTAAGGTGCTGGTGAGCCATTCTAATCACGCTCAGACAGACGTCCGGGATATCATCGGAATAGTGTCGGATAAGACTTGCTCTTGGATGCGTTACTCACACTTGCATGTGGCTCCAACGATGATGTGTACAGCTGCCCATAGAACCTCTCAACCTCACTCAAAATCTCAGGTGTCCCGGAAACGATGCTGCTACATTCAGTCTCTATCTTTGACAGTTGGCTCTTTCTGGCAGACAAATCTCTAGCAAAGACTTTGGAGCCCTGGTTCCGCTCGATCGCTTCTTTAATACGAGCAGTATTAAAGTTGTGTCAGTCTCGCCGCATGCATTTGGAGATCTATCTGTTCAGTTGCCTGTATGCTGTCAAATCTGTTGACGACTGCAGCCTCATCTCCCATCTAACAGCCATGAGATTAAGAGTGTGATCGGAGAGTTTTTGTGTTCTTCTGCGGCGGGTCTTGCAGAACTTAGCTCTGACCGCATGGACAGTTTCCACGAGCTTGTCATTCATATCGTCTACTGCATTGCAATCTTCTAGGCACTGAAAGCGGTTACGTAACTCGAGCTGAAAGGTTTCGGGATTCTGGATTAGAGCACGAGGGGGACGGAGCGTTGACTTCATTAGACGAGACCTCTCTAACTTAACGTTTAGGTTCAGTGTACCTCTAACCGTTCGGTGATCGCTGCCACTTTTCACTCTTGGGATCACTGAGACATCACTAAACAGTTGGCGTCTGGTCGTCATAATGAAGTCAATCTCGTTTTCTGTCAAACCGTCGGGGCTCGACCAGGTCCACTTTCTGTGGGGCCGCTTCTGGAACAAAGAGTTCATCATAAAAAGTCCTTCTCTCTCCATGAAGTCGGCCAGCTGCTGGCCCCTTGGGTTCCGTTGCCCTATCCCAAATTTCCCTACTTTCAGCTCACTGTTCTTTCTTGTGCCTAGTTTCGCGTTGAAGTCTCCCATTAACACCGTATAGTGAGTTTTGTATGACCTTCAGCGAATACCGTTTGGTGATTCTGAGTATAAGGTACGCAACCCTCGTCGACACACTCCCAATCTTTACAACGTTGTTGAGAGACTTGTGGACGATAAATCCAACACCTCCCTGGGGCAGATGGTCGCCCTCCCGGTGATAGAACAAGTTCGGATTCGAGAATCACCGTGTCCTCCCCCTCTCTTCGGACCTCGGATAATCCTATAATATTCTAGCGCAACTTGTCTATCTCTTCTTCCAGCTCCAGGATCTTCTCGTCAGTCCCCAGTGTGCGTGCGTTAAATGTTGCCAGGTCGAATCATCGTAGGTGCCAACTGAACCTCCACCGGAGATTCTTAGCACCCTCTGCCCCGCCATTACCATGGTCGCCACCGTAGCCAGGAATAGCGGGGCCACCGGAGACTGGGGGCCGTCTATTTGTGTAATTCTTCATGGGGCATACCCCCTTGCCATAGTTGCCACGCTTGGAGAGCGGGTTGGCAACCGCAGTTTTTTTGTTGTACAGTTGCTGTAATCAGGAAGATGCTGCTGCCCATCTCCTGCCTGTCTCCCTCTGTCGCCTCTTACGACACCCACGGGAAGATATGGGGTAGTGGATATTCTTATCCGCCACTACACGGCAATTTGATAATATAAGTACTTAAGCATTTGTTACTAATCTTAATATCATGTATACCAACATGTTTGGCTGTATATTACTGAGTTTTGATAAACAATAAAATTCAATAGTGTTGTCGAGTTCCTTGTCTATAATTATTGATGTTCTTTCCTACCCATATCTGTTAACAAACAAAGTCACCAACAACAGATGACTATCAAATGTTTATTAATTAACAGGTTTCCAACTGAACCTAGACTTAAATTTAGCTTAAGAACATAAATATTGTGAATTAGCGTCCGAAACAAAATGATCATATTTGTTCTGAACATTTCACAGACAACTGTTTTATTAGACATGAGAACTGCACCACTTTGAAAAAGTGCAGTATTTCGACAATATTTTCTGGTAGTACCAGTATCATTATGTGTAAAAGTATTAGATTATCATTTCGAATGTTTTTTTTATTTCTTTTCTTCTCATTTTCCCCTAAACTCAAGAGCCACAGCCAAGTGTGGAAAGGTCGCCTGATGATGTCGAGCTATGTTGGATGTCTTATACGTGGTAGAGCCACGCTGCAGCTATATTAGTAGTATAGTTGTAGCACGAATGGGTCGGCTCGACCGGGGAAGGACCACGCTCTCACAGAATACCAGCGTGAAATAGTAGCTTAATGCTGCTGTATTTCGTATGGTGAGTGTAGAGAACCGGAGACCCTTTTTACTGGAAATGAGGCATTCCATCTCAGTCCTCACGGGTGACAACGCATCTGCATTTTGATTTGTAATGGAAGATAGATGTAGATGTCTATGGGCCGCAGCAACCACTTACCATCAGGTGGACTGTGTGCTCGTTTGTCACCATATCCTATAAAAAAAAATGTGTGTAAGTGGGCTGCGGCTAGAGAATATTCCTCTACCTGTACCGCTGTAGTCGAGGTGGAGTTGTCAGGGAAGAGGAGTGTTTGTATGGCGATTGGCGATGCGATGCCACTCGACTATCCTTCGCGACTTTGGTGAGGCTGCACCACTTGATGCTTCCAAGTGCTCGTTTTTTCCTGGCTCCATTCACATATCGGACTCGGGGAGTCCGTAGTGCAGGTGGAGTCAGAGGCCGCGAAGGGCAGTGTGCCTTGTGTTTCTGGTGCGCTTTATCTGAAAAGAAAAAGGGGGGGGGAGAGAAATCATAATCAACTAAGGAGAGGCTGCCATTGGGCGGTTGGCGCCGGAGGGGACGCGTTTTTGTGGCCCTGTGAATTTGTGGCGGAGGTAGAACACCATGGGGTTTTAGTAAATGCGAGTCTAGAGATTTAATTCTCTCTCGAGTCTCAAGATTTAATTTTCGCTTTAACTTCGTAGTGGCCCTACTTAAGCTTATTTATTATTTACAAATTCTGGCCATCGTTTACATTCACGGTTTTTGGCAGCTTCCTCTTGTGCAACATCCACTAAAAGGCCTTAGGATCGTCATAATCAAAGAGATTTAAATGTACTAGATGACTTTTTTACCATTTAGGAAAGAAAAGTTGTAACAAGTGAATGAAGCCCATGGCACTGATATTTTACAATTCTTTTTTTCTTCTTTAACATAATAATATTATGAAATTGATCTATCAATAAATACTACTAATTTGAATTTTTAAGTAAACTTTCCATACTAAAAATAAAATAAAAAAACATAAATTTAGAACCAAAATTCAATTTGGAATAATTTCAAATAAAAGTAGAAGAAGAGTTGAAAATTCATTAATCGTATTTTCAAAAACTGCAATAACGATATATCAGTATTTATATATTTGAACTTAAGTTTAAAATTTGACTAATCTGAAAAATAACCCTGTATAAAATTGAAATTCTGTTCAATAAGAACAGGTGACAAAAATTCCTAAGTACTGCAAAATCATATATTATAATCGACACGTTAGGCTAAAAAATTAAGTGGCAACGTGTTTTAAAAATTATCCTGACATTGCGCGAAGAAAAACGCTCAGGCTGACCGGTGAATCAAAGAAGGCGTTATTTCAGGAATTAAAGCCACCTTTTTCCGCCACGCAAGGACAAGAATGAAATTATTCCAGACTCGCGTCGATTAAAACATGGTGCCAACTTTAGTCATATATAGACAGGATTACGGGAAACAGGAACCCGTTCGCAAGCTTAAGCGGCTATAAGGTTAAGAGTGTAAATGTGGGGGGAGGGGCAGCTGCTGTCTATTCCTACTCCATCTGCTCAACACAGACCCCAAATCTAATCCACAGAGACCATGGGACCAAGGAAAAGTAATACGGTTAATTCTCCACTCGCGCCCTCATCACCACTACATCAGCTCTATGATCCCACAATAGTCGCGAGGGCAGGTCGAAAGGCAAGTCCCTTACCAAATTCCCCTGCGACTCTACCTTAGCTGTTCCGGGCAGAGGGCGAGTTTACCCCTCCCGCCACGGTCCAACAATAAGCATCCGAAGTATATTCGGCAAACCCATTCAGAGCGGCGGCTTGGTTTCTGGTGGGACCTTGAACACCAGCGGATTGCTGCTCCTGTTATATCGTTTAAATAATGGTTTGAAGTGGATGTTGATACGTAAAAGTATTAAATGTCCACGCAAGTGGACTGTTAGTGAAAACGTAATAATTACTCCTGTAGTGATTGGGCAAATAGAAACGTCTGTACCGTTATAATATCTTTTTACTACTGCATACTAAAACTAAGAGTACATGTATTTATTACACTAATAATGTCCTCCAGACCGAATTTCGGCCACGGTGGCCTGCCTCAACGGAGGCTAGCCATCGGCGCAGGACAGGATTATAGTGCCCAAGTGTATGCGCAAGCACAGGCTATTCCCTCAGTCTCATAATCCGATGGGACGGTGAACTGACGCGACCGGAGAGAGAACGCACGGGGGTGAGACACCGCCAACTTCCTCCGGGCAGCTACTGAGAATTTTTTGACGGAAAAACTCAATAATTGATTTTGTTGGCCCGACCCGGGATTCGAACCTAGGACCTCATGATCAGCAGTCGCACTACTACAACCATTGGACCAAAGAGGCAGTCCAGTAGTTATTACACTACTAGTAGTATGGAGGCACGTACCACTACAGATTCGATGGTGACATACGACATATAATAAAAACCCTGTGGTTCCTCTTAAATGCGTTATCAGAATCAGTACTCAAACGTTAAAAAAAATTTCAGAAAATTACCATATTTTATTTCAAACCGAATTTAAAAATATATTTGCAAATTGTATATAAGTTTATTAAAACTGACTCGCACGTACGTAAGGCGAAGTCTTTGACAATACTCTTACTTCCCGGCCAAAGCAAAGGTAGTGTTGCGTGCGTAAGTTGACGTCTGGTACCTGGCACTAGTGCCATCTAGTGTCGGGGACCAGAGCGAGTAGGGCTTCCTAGAAAATGTCAATCTTGAACTTTCCACCAACAGCGCCATCTAGTATCGAACAGAAAAATTAAGCTTTCTAGAAGCCCCACACTCGAACTTTCTGCGCCTGTTCGGTCGGCGCCCGTATTTACTGGAATATTCTGGATGTTTCGGTGGAAAAGGTGTATTTAAAGCGCTGCAAGCCGCGATCGGGGCAGTATTGAATTTGGCGAGACAAGCGAAGCTTCGGAGCGAAATAAATTGAATCAGTGTGATTAATTATTAGTGTCTTTTAAGTTTTAATTGGTGTTCGGTAATAAAAGTGTAAATTTTGGTAATTCAATCGGCAGTTTTTATTGTCACGAACCTCAAGCTCGTAACAGTACTAAAACCACATACAATTTGCAAATAAAATTTTATTTAAATGAATTTAATAAAGTTCTAGTTTTTTTTTCTTTTTATGTGAGAAGGGTGACAAATGAGCACACAGTCAGCCTGATGGTAATGCCCCTATTACACCACCCTAAATCAGGGCCCTGAATGAAGGGTGGGCGTGGCCCCTAGTTAGGGACGTCAGTTATTACACTACCCTGATTTTACGCCCTTACTCAGTCATAGAGATGGAGAAGTGAAAAAAAATATATATTTTTGAATCTATATTTTTAAAGTAATTGTAACAAATAATTTACTGTGTTTCGTCCTGCTAACTCTAGTTGCGTAACTCGAATTTAGTTCGAGTTGTGTGAATTTGAACTTGAGTTAACTCGAGTAGTAATTTTTCCAAGTAAGCACATCTATAGGATGCAACATCTCTCATTAAAAACATCGAAGCTTATGTACGATATATCGATTTTTTCGATGTTTTTTATAAAACATACATATGGATTAAATAATCATTTTGAACAGAAATGAAAGAAAGAAGTATAATAATCAAACATTATATTTATGTTATTTTAGGAAGTTTTACACTATTTATTTTTACATATTTAATTTTATCGAGTAATTATCAGAAAACAAGAATTAATTAATTTTTTTTTACTTTTACGTTTATTTATATCGAATTGAATTTTAAAATAACAATTTTGACAACCAGGTGCCTATAGTTCGGCCGTTCAAAGAATGCATTCCTGACACCTATCAGTCAGTCACGACTAGTGATGGGCACAACATAACTGTGAGTTCGTTATCGTTCCTTCAAAATGAACCGCCGCGTTATTTTTAAGATTATTTTCGTTTTAAATTGGCGGAATCATTTAAAATTTATATTTTAGTAATTTAAGTGGAAACCAAAAAAAGTTAATATTAATATAATAAAATTGTTTTATTTATTCTTTGTTACAAAGTTACAATCTGTATATCTATGCAATAAAGTACATTGAATTGAATGTGCGTACAGAATATTAATCAGACTCCGATTCGCTTGAGCTTGCATCATCATCTTCGCCTACATGTATAATTATATTATTATCAATAACAGAATCAATCCTGATATCTCGGTCAAAATGTTCCACAATCAGGTTTTAGTCTTCTCAACAACCTTTGACAGTCATCTCTTGTGACTTCCCCGCAGGCTTCTTTTAATAGGGTCATCATCTTTTTCGTGCTGAATGGCGGGGAAGTATTGTGGCGGGCGGCGTAACCTTTTATTTGAGCCCAGATTAGCTCAATCGCATTATATTGCCAATGATACGGTGGAATTCTTAGAACGCGATGACCGTACTCCAGAGCCAGTTCATCGATTTCGAATCGTACATTTGCCGCTTTATTTTCTTTAACTAATTTAATTAGCTCTGGTTTTAGCATCTGCATATTTGCGTCAATGCCTTTTGCTTGTAACCAAGCCACCATTTCTTCTTTTTTATTAGCTTGGGTAGGTGGTTTCTGTATTTGAACCGAGTGATAGGAGGCATTATCCATGAATATTACAGAAGGCTCTGGTAGGCTGGGCAAAAGCACGTTCTGGAACCACTCTTTAAATGTAGTGGCATTCATTTCCTCGTGGTAGTCATTTGTGATTTTTGATAGAAATGCCAGTAACGCGTTCTCCGCAAAGCCGTATTTTGCAGAACCTGCGTGGCATATTATCAGACGGGCCCCCTTACCCATTGATACTTTCGGCGTCGACGCTTGTGTATCATCCGTCCAAGAACGGGAAACCGTGTGATTGTCGGTTAGCCATGTCTCGCCAATGAACACGACATTATCCCAGTTATCAATATTTTTTGCTTCTCTCAGAAAACTTATCCGTTTTAAAATTATGTCGTATCGTTCTAATAAAATTTTTCTTTTGTCTGTTTTTTTAAACGAAAAACCAATATCTTTTAAGATTTTGGTTAAAGCAGTTTTAACCCCCCAAAAACAGTCCAGATTCTCTTAATGATGCCAAAAGCTTCTTCCTGTTGAGATATTCATTTCTGGAATAGTAACCATATATATGATTTCTGATTGCATCGGCGTCAAAGGTGTCAATATCTGTCACGGGTTTAGTTCTACGTTTCTTCTTCGGAGTACGTAAAATATTATCTTCCGTACCAGTAGAGCGGAACTTTTCTTTATTAATATTTGTTATCGTTCGTTTGCTCCAAGCGCCTGAGAGACGCGTTCTTGTACTTGTTCGACTGGTAACAGGGGTCCACCATTTTGCCGCTCCCGCTCAAAGTAATCTTGCAGTTTGATGATTAACTCATGGGCTCCACTTTTCAATGTTTGTCCACGTTTAGGCATTATTATGCACCAAAAGTAAAGAACGCAATACAAAACACGATCGACGTCCGATTTAGCGCCGATGTCAGTTTGAAAAGCAGAAACAGTCCATTAAACGAAAGCCGGGTAATCAAATAAAAACAGATCGAAAACACTTGAAGAACGTGGTCTATGCGCACGAAACGACAAAATGACGGCCCATAACGCCGTTTGAGGTTACCATTTTCAACCTAAATATAAAAATGCTACTTTCTTTCGCGCGTTCGGTTCGGTCGTAATTTTATTTTTATATTTAATAAAAGTTATCTTATAGTCCATTATTTTCAAATTCTTAAAAAAGAAAAACAAAACGTATTATTTTATAAAGTATAACTGTATAAGAACAGTTTACGATACTGTTATTGCCTGTTATTGTTAGCACAGCACTAAAAATATAAAGCGCTGACATAACCTTGTAATAGCGCAGTATAGATTTAGAAAAATATTGTTTACCAAGTTATTTGACACCCAGTTTGGCACAAAATTATAACATTCATTGATTATTGATATAATAATGTTGTTTTAATGCTCATCAATTGTTTAAACGGTAAACAACCAGCAAAAATATTTTTATCGTAACTGCAATGCCATTACAAAGTTACGTCGTCAGTTCAATCGCGACGTGTCAGGAACGCATTCTCTGAACGGCTGAACTATAGTCAGTGGTTTCTCTTCTGGGTGATTGTAGATCCAGCCTCTGAAAATAACTGCTCACGGGATATCGAAGTTACCACGATAGGGAAATCAATCTTATCGAGGCTATGAAGCCCGAGAAATAACCCTTTCATGATATCCCACATGTAATATACGAAACTCATCTTCTGCTTTAGTTTTATTTCTTATAGTGTGGTGCGTTAACTTTTATGGTAGTTCCGTATGTTACCTTCAGTATTATCGCATTTTCTGAATACCTACATCTACAAAACTATACCGAAATACAAACGTTAAAACATTAAGTTAAAGCTCAAACAAAATAATTATTAATAAGAAAATGAACAAAACAATTTCAATCCATTTTCAATATTTGTAAACTTATCTTAATTAATTATCAAAATAAAAATAACAACAATTTTACATCGAAAGTGGAATTATCATTTGTACTTCTGAAGTTCAAGTATATTTATTTTCGGCTGAAAGACCATTCGCCTGTTTGTTGATTCGTAGTTAAAATTTTCAGGATTGAGTTATTTTTGCTAAATACTCGTAAACCTTTTAACTTTAAAAATTAGACGTTATCTAACTTTGACATATTTTGTTTCGAATATTTAGTTTTTTGGCCACATGAAATTCATGATAATCATCGTTCGCCTTTTAACATACGGAATTATATACCTTCGAATAACTGGTTATTTGATAGAATCAGGCGTTACTTTGCGGAAATCCATTATAATAAATAATTTATTACTTTGCAACCTTCCGCTAACTGATTACAATGACGTGTGTTACCTGGATTGAAGAGCACCTCCCGCCCTCCCTCATTTGCATGCACTAACTCCATCACCACTACTCCGGGCACCACTACTTCCAACACCACTATTCCAGGTAAGACACACCATCGACGACAATACAACACGTCTTTCGCCTCTACACGAGGCATACTCAGGTAATGTAGACTCTACGGCGACTGACCGCTAAGTGAGCGGTGCGCCGAAACAGCTGCTATTTATACACGCCGACACAACCACTCCCCACCAAAGTAGCGAGTGATCGCGCCGCGCGATAACAAACTTGCGACTAATTGTTATGATTAATTATTTTTAAATATTATCTCCCTTAACGCTCCTTTTAGGGTTTTAAGATGCGGCATTGGCTGATCGCAAGATGCCGCTCTTTTGTTTAAATTGTGAGGTGGCGACGTACTATCGCTGTCGTATCCAAAATTACGGCTTTTTGAATTTTGTTCCTCACCCTCACTGAAATTCCCAGCTTAGCTAAATTGTCGGTAAGGGATTTAAGAACAACTCCCGTGGTAGAGAGAATCAGCGAGACGATAAGTACCTGCTGCTGTCGCCTTAACTAACGGATTTCTTCAGCTAACCGCTGGTACTTAATCAACTTTTCAGTGCTGTACTTCTGCACATTATCCAAGTTTGGAATGCCAATATCCAACAACCACGTCCGCTTCTCCTCCTTTTCTACTAATATTATGTCCGGTCGATTATGCTCAACGGTCCGGTCAGTTAAAACTGACTTGTCCCTATAAAGTTGGGCAGAATCATTCTCGAGTACCGGGGATGGATTGTATTTCCAGTAGGGTTCTGTCTCCCTATGGAGACCGTATTTTACTGCCAGCTCTTGGTGCACAATTTTTGCCACGTTGTCATGGCGCTGCGTTTACTCGGTTCCAGCAAGAGCCTGGCAGCCGCCTATTATGTGCTGGATGGTCTCTGGCTTTTTATGACACCGTCGGCACTGGTCATCTTCGATACCTGTCTTGACAATGTACTTAAGATAATTTTTCGTAAGCACAACCTGATCCTGAATCGCCACCATGAATCCCTCAGTTTCAGCAAAGATCTCA
The DNA here is from genome assembly GCA_907164705.1 of Parnassius apollo. Taxonomy (NCBI): domain Eukaryota; kingdom Metazoa; phylum Arthropoda; class Insecta; order Lepidoptera; family Papilionidae; genus Parnassius; species Parnassius apollo. The sequence goes on from CAJQZP010000758.1 coordinate 2,125,120, forward strand.
CCATGTCTGAGCCAGTTGTTTGACGTTTGAATAGCGACATGTGGTTGACTCAGTTCATTAGCGAATCGACCGTGAAGAGATTTTGAGGCCCATTGCTGAAGTTTGGCTTCTTTGTATTCAACGTCAGTCTCTAACGGTGGGAAATTGTGCTGGAACAGTTGGAGATTTAAAAAAATAATAATGGTAACAATGCACTGCTGAATGAACAAACAAATGTTTCTAATTCACCTTTGTTAAACATCTTTAAGGCTAATCTTTAATAATAATTTTTAAAATTAATAATAATAAAGAACTATAATAATATCAATATAAAAATCAAAAATAATAATAATATTTAAAAATAATTAATCATAACAATTAGTTGCAGGTTTGTTATCGCACGGCGCGGTCACTCGCTACTTTGGTGGGGAGTGGTTGTGTCGGCGTGTATAAATATCAGCTGTTTCGGCTCGCCGCTCACATAGCGGTCAGTCGCCGTAGAGCAGTGATGCACAGACTTATTAAGACTAGGGGCCACTCGGGCAAATTATGAATTGATGGCGGGCCGCCAGAAGTAGAGGTAATTAAAGACAATAAGGAATTGATAATAATGTATTAAAATTGAAAAAGAATTTATTAATTTGAAGCGCGGCACTGCATAGTGCTTACAATCTTTTTTATATTTGGCTGAAATTTACTTGTACTTGTAATTAACACGTAAAACTGCTTCCAAACTTCCATTTGCAAGGCGGTTTCGAATTTTTGTTTTATACGACAACCCATCAGCACCTCGCATCCATCATCCCCACCAGCTGGCTTGGTGTCGGCAGGGTCTTCGCGGGCCTAGCAATCGGCACCCGCCACTGGTGGAGTACGCCACATGCGATGGACAATCGAAATGAAAACTAACGCATTGCGGGCGTATTTTAGGGCGAAAGGGGGAGAAGTTGGAGGTTTGGCGTATCGGGCTAGGATGCATCGTCTTTTTGCTGAGCTGGAGCCATCTTTAACCGTCACAGAGCAAAACCTGGAAGACCGAGTTCGGTATCTCTTGCGCTCAAATATATTTGATGTCGCCAAACTCGAACGGCTACGACGTGAGGCTGTTCCGTCATTGGATGAAATTGCTACGGCTGAGGATGCGGCGCCACAAATTGCAGAGCAACCCGCAAACGTGGATGCCGCCGTGAATACCCCAGTTGTGGTTGATTCAAACGATGATGGAACAGTCGCCCAGGAACTGGAATTAGAGCATATGAGGAGTATATTGGAAGAGGCGATTGTGGAAACGCGTAGTACGCCTCTCGAAAATCGACCGCGACTTCCCCGCATAGCCCTAAGCAAGCGGAATCGGGCTGTCGTGAGGGCTCTAAACCCAATGCTGGTGACCTATTTGGAAGCCAGTCGGGACCTTTGCGAGACGAACTCAATTCTTTTTGGCTCAGCTATAGGCGCCAAACTTTCCACTGCTGGGTACGCTACTGGACAAAGTAGCGCCCAGCCTGGAGAATAAGAATAGAAGAACGTATAGCAAAGGCTAGGGCCCTCATCGGCAGACTGATATGCTTCAGGTCAGGCAACAACAGACCAAGGATTGTGCGCACCGTCAGGATGGCATTTGCTGGGACAAATGTTAATTTGTCCCAGCCGGATATAATGCAAAAACTGACGGAGCGTATAGCCCACCTGAAGCAGAGAATCGCTGCTTGGGGAAAGCGGATTCGGCGATATACGGAGAAGGTCGACACGGTTCAACCAGAATCGTCTCTTCCAGAGTGATCAGAAGAGGCTCTATAAATCATTGGAGCGACCAATGGTACGTGAAACGGGCTCAGCACCGAATCAGGCCGACACTGTCACATTCTGGCGCGGCCTGTGGTCAGAGCCCGTAAACCACAGCGAGGGCCCTAGGACGGAAGTTGTGGCAGGTCAGTGTGCGAGTATTACGCCCATGGACCCCGTCGTCATAACGCCGGATGACGTAGCTGAGGCGGTCCGTAGAGCCCCGAACTGGAAAAGTCCGGGACTCGGCGGGCTGCATCACTACTGGCTTAAGGGGTTCATGGTGTGTCACGCTGTGCTCGCCCGTCAGTTTCAAGAGGCTCTCAATCAGAAGTCGCTCCGTAGCCTCTTCACTACTGGGATTACTCATTTGGTTCCTAAAAACCAGGTTACCACAGACCCGAGCAAATACCGCCCCATCACGTGTCTACCGACCATATACAAGACACTAGCATCCATTTTGAGCGCGAGAAATACTCGTCACCTGGACTCAAATCAGGTGATGTCGCGTGCTCAAAATGGATGTCGGGACGGTGGTCGTGGAACCAAGGAACCACTCCTCATTGACGCGGTCATTCGTAAAGTGGTGAAACGCAACCGTCGGAACTTCTCCGCCGCCTGGATAGATTACAGAAAGGCATTCGACTCGGTTCCCCATACATGGCTAAAGAGGGTCCTCGAGCTGTACAAGATTGACTGTACAGTTAGAGACTTCCTCGATCAGTGTATGAGGCAGTGGAATACGATCCTCTGTTATCTAGGCGAGCGAGTCTGAGTCCAATCTGGTTCTGCCTAAGAAGGGGCGACTGTCTGAGTCCAATCTGGTTCTGCCTCTCTTTGAACCCTCTCAGTACTTTACTGGAGGGCTTCAGGAAGGACTGGAGGATTTCAGCTTCGTAAAGGAGGTACAAAAGTGACCCACCTTTTCTATATGGATGACCTCAAATTATTCGCCTCCAGTCGCTCCCAACAATTATGGAATTGCTAAACATTACTTGTGAATTTGGCAATTCTATTAGAATGGTGCTGAGGACGGATAAGTGTGCGGTCCTCCATGTTGAAAGGGTTGAAGGGTTGCTAACTCTGAGGGCATAGACTTATCTACGCCCGTCAACTTAAGGACCCTTTCCGAGGCTGAAACATACCGATACCTGGGTATGTCACAGAACATCGGTATCGATGAGGCTGGTATGAAACAGTCAGTTTGCGACGTGTTTTATGCACGCTTGACCAAAGTGCTTAACAGCCTTTTGTCCGGTGTGAATAAGACACACGCCGCATAAAACGGCTGGGTCATGCCTGTCCTCATGTATACCTTTGGCATACTCAGGTGGAGTCAGACAGAACTTAACGCCCTGGATAGAAAAGTCCGCACTGCAATGACGTCCCATAGAATGCATCATCCGAGATCGTCGGTAATGAGGCTGTACTTGCCGCGAAAGCATGGTGGACGTCGCTTCCTGAGCGCGCTCACCATGAATAAACTCGAAGTGTGCAGCCTCCGTCTTTACCGTCCGTTATTACTTCCTGGCGAGATCGGATGATCCATTCTATAATGATGTCATTTCTAGTGATAAAGGACTTCCCCCTCTATCCTTAGCCAACGAGCAATGGCAGGACCCGGCAGTACGGAGCATTTCCGACCGGGAGACCGTATGGAAGGAGAAGGAGCTCCACGGGAGGTACTACAGGGCTCTACATGAGCCCCACGTAGATACAGCCGCCTCCCTCAACTGGCTACGTTTCGGTGACCTCTTTGGGGAAACCAAGGGTTTTGTCTGTGCAATACAGGATCAGGTTATTAAGAACAACAACTATCGGAGATACATCCTAAAGGATGGCACTGTCGACGTCTGTCGAGCTTGTCGCCATCCCGGTGAGTCACTTAGGCATGTCATCTCCGGTTGTTCGGCGCTTTCTAACTCTGAGTACTTGCACAGACACAACCTAGTAGCCAGAATTCTTCACCAGGAGCTCGCTCTGAAATACGGTCTCGTGGATCGGAAATTGCCGTATTACAAGTACTTGCCGGAAGCCGTGCTCGAAAATGATCGTGCCAGGCTCTATTGGGACCGGGCCATCATCACAGACAGGACTATTCTTGCGAATAAGCCTGATATTGTGCTGATAGACCGGGCACAGTCAAGGATATTTTTGGTCGACATTGCCATTCCGTATGACGAGAACTTCGTGAAAGCCGAAACAGATAAGCAAACAAAATACCTGGACCTGGCTCACGAGGTGACCGACATGTGGGGTGGACTGCCGACCGAAATTATTCCTGTAGTCGTCTCTGCAAACGGGCTAATCCCAGTCAGCCTCTCGGGTCATCTGAGGCGGCTGGGACTACGTGACGGACCGCTCCAGGCTCAAATGCAGAAGGTGGTGCTCCTCGATACAGCCCGCATCGTCCGCTGGTTTCTTTCTCTTTCCCCCTAACCCTCGGCCGTTTGGTCTCCCCTGCCGAGGGCCTCCATCTAGTTGGGCTTTTATTTATTTATGTATTTTTATATTTATTTAATTTTATTGATATTTATGTATATTTATCTTTTCATTTCCATTTATAATTATATATTTATAGAACCCAACCAGATGAGAAAACTATATTGATACCCCCCAATAATAATAATACTTTATTGAACACAGAATTAATACACAATTTATAGATACCCTGACTCCTAAACTAGGTTACCCTGTATGTTAGGAGGCAGTTTCCCTCCCATCCAGTTATCTTATCGGTGTGTGTGTGTGTGTGTGTGTGTGTGTGTGTGTGTGTGTGTGTGTGTGTGTGTGTGTGTGCGTGTGCGTGTGCGTTTGTGTGCGTGTGTCTGTTTTTGTTAAAATATGTGCTTAAAGTAGGTTTTCACAATTTTCATAGTCGTATTCTTTTAGCCAATTTAAAACAGTTTGTTTAATTTGGTGTCGTTTTAAGTTTTTTAATTTAATTTTTTTATTAATAACATTGTATAAATGAGGTGCTTGGTAGTCATATTGCCTTTTTGCTAAAGCGCTTTTGTCAAATGGTACTGGACATGTTTGTGTTCTTTTGTTTCTATCTACACATATGGGACAAATATTATGATATCTTTTTATGCATTGGTATATATACGATTTTCTTACATTTAGGACATTTGCCAATTCATATACTTTAGATGTTGGGTATGTATAAGGAAGATTTAATATTAGTTTTAATATAGATCTTTGAGCTCTTTCGGCTTCTATAAGATACGTTTTGAGCTCCACCCCATGAGCAGATACAATAATTTATGAGACAATGACAAAGGGCGTTATATGTCTCGATTAGCAGCTTTTTTGTCGCTACAGTTCTTAGGTTCTTAAATACTATAGTGAGTCTCCGAATTCGTTTAGATACATTTGCAATATGAGGTTGCCAATTTAATCTTTCGTCGAGGATTACTCCAAGGTATTTTATCGTAGATGTTCGTTCTAATATTGTACATTTACATCTCTCCTTTTTTTAGGACGTATTACACGGGTACGTATGCATGGTGACAGAAAAGCTATGTGGTGGTCTTGGGATTATAGTTTTATAAAAGCAAATGTATTTTGTTTTTGTACTATTGACGGTTAAAGGATTATTTTCCAGCCATTTTGTGACCGTACGTAATCCATTTTCAGCACAATGTTGCACAGTATCCCTCTATGTACCATGAAAGAGGATTACAGTGCCGTCCGCAAACATAAAAAGGTCGGCACTATCGATTTTAATTTTACACAATTAATTTATGTACATCAAAAATAGTGTTGGTCCAAGAGTGTTACCTTGTGGAACACCATAGCTACATTCGGTTTTATCGCTTAGCTCGTCACCAACACGTAATATTTGGGTTCTGTTTATAAGGTAGTTACAAAACCATGCATATGGCATACCACTTATACCTAGATTTTCGAGACGTCCGAGAAGTATAGGAATAGACACAGTATTGTTGGCGACGCGCCTATAAGAATATTTCAGTTTATTAAGTCAACCGATGACGAATAACGTCTCAAAGGCATATTGTCCAATAGCAATGTTCTAATAAGAAAATGCTTAGTTAAATCTTGAAGAAATGTCGAATTAATGATATGAAGGTCTTGGGTTCGACTCCCAGGCCGGACTAGTTTATTGTTTTCCTAAGTAATATCTTTCAATAAATTTATATAGGGAATTTTAAGATATAAATTATGTTACCGGATTGGTTCCCCGGTTGAAATCATCTTTCCAATGATGTAAATTTAAAAGAATAATTAAATAAAGTTAAAGATCGGATTTGTTCCCCGGTCGAGATGATCACTCTGTGCATAAATAGAATTAACGGAAATTAATTGCATAAGTATTGTCTTATATGGGTTTGATATGTTTTGTACGAAAACAAATGCCTATTTGCCATGATTGATTTATGAGAACATTCACTTATATTGTTATCTGATAAGAAACATGATAACTGATAAGAATCTGATTAGAAATAGTTTCCTACAGTTTGAAAATTGTGTAGATGCATTTATTCACCCAATATTGTTAAAATTGGTGTATATCAGACTTTAATTTTTTCTGATAGCCGAGAGCCGTGCAAAAGTTAGTTGTTCAAATAGTGTGAGTTCATAGACGCACGCACTGGCCACGCCCTTAGGAGGTCGAATATGTAAAAATTTAAAATGTTTGTAATTTCAGCAATTTATGTAAAAATGACTTATAAAACATTTCAGGTTGATTGTACGTGCTAAAAAAGGTGAATTCTGTGTTATTTTTATGTGAAAATTCCTGTGTATATAAGTGAAATAATGATAGTTTTGTATAAGAAATTTAAAAGTGTTTTAATAGTGAAATAAATAGAGAAAATGTAAATTGAACTATTGTATTAGTTAACATATGTACAATTTCAAGTGGAAAACATTGTTTCAACTTTCTGTGTTAAATATTTAAGAAATTTCGACTTCGAACTTGTGAGTAAAATAGGCATATTTCATTTAATAAATAAAAGGTTTTTCGTGATATGAAAATGTAATGTATATCGTAGTGTGGTGTAGTGGTGTTAGGTTGGGGTGTAGAAGGGTTGTAGGTAAGGGGTTGTAGGGACCGTAGGCCAACAATCACCTTCCTGCAAGATGAAGAAGGGACAAGACCAGACAGAGAGGAGCGAAGGGAGCAGGACAAGAACAGGGCTCTCAAGAAAAGCTAAAGAGGCGGAACCATCTGGAGCGACCACAACTACTGCGTCAAATGGGGCAACTCCTTCAAGTGGAGCCACCACCGACACGTCCACATGCACGTGGGACTCAGGGACGTCCATGGCAACGACAAGCAACAGGACGGACACCAGTGGTACGCAGGCCAGCACCGCACAACAATCCGTTATATCCAGGAGTGAAACGGTGGTCGAAAAAGTAGGTCAAAGGACCGAAGAAGCGGCATCGTCAAGGACAGTAATTGGGCACACTAGTGACAAAGGGTCACAGAGAGGTAGTAAGTCATCGCGATCGGCGAGGCTGAAAGCCGAATTAGAGGCGCGGATTAAATTCGAACGCTCAGAGCTCGAACGAGCACAGGCAGCTGCTGCCTTAGCCAAGTCTCAATTGGAGTTGGCACGACTCAACCGAGAAGAGGAGATCGACTCGAGTGAGGATGATGAGGAGCGGAATACTCAGGTGGAACCCTTCGTAAGGAGTTGGGTTCAGCAGACCATAATGAGCGCGCCGGTTAGTGTAACGCAACCCGATATTACTGATAAGGAAGCGTGTAAAGGATCACGCCGCAAAGGGGTGGAGATCGAGCGCAACCAAGGAAATGCACAGAAAACACACGCGAGTAAGGTGTCAGAATTGACCGAAGCGATTGTGAGTGCAATAAAGATAGCGGGTAAAGATAAGTCTTCCCAGCTTCATTTCCTCCAGGAATTACCGGTGTTCGATGGAGACCCGGGTGAATGGATAATTTTCAAAACGATGTTTGAAGACACGAGAAGCCAATTTTCAGGGGTGCAGAATGTCGCACGCCTTAGAAGGGCATTAAAGGGCACCGCTAAAGAAGCGGTAAAGTCGCTGTTATTTACTTTGTGTGAACCTGAAGAAATAATGAACGCTCTCGAGAGAAGATTCGGTAGGGTTGAGATGCTCATTCTAGCCGAAATCGAGAATGTAAAGCGTATGCCAAGATTGGCAGAAGATTGCCGGAATATAGGATCTTTTGCAAGTCGTATTACGAACGTGGTTGCCACGATACAAGCGTTGAATCAACCACAGTATTTATACTCACCGGAGTTAGTGAGCCGCATAGTGGAGAAACTCGGAACTATGATTAAATTTAAATGGTTTGAATATCGAGCTCAGTATCCTTTGGAGCCAGAGTTACAGAAGATGGCCAAGTTTTTAAATTTATTGAGTGAACAATTTGGAACGTCCTTAAGCAATGAAAATGCGCCTGAAAAACGGAAGCGTCCTGAATTCAGGAAGCAAACTGTACACACCGCAAAGGGGTCTGTACGCAATCGTGCCAAGAGCGAACGCTATATGCGCCGAAGTAATACGAGCGAGCGTCTAGAACGCCGAAATAATAAAGGGCACAACCGACAGGTGGTTATGACAACCCAGGACAAGCCTGTAAGTCGGGTAACACATAAGTGTGTTATATGCAACAAGGAGCACTCTATAGTGAGTTGTTACAAGTTTAAGGACATGAATATTCGCGAGAAATGGGGCGCAGTCAAAAAAGCGAAAGTATGTTTCCAATGTTTGTCACCTAACCATAGGAGGTTAGAGTGCAAAGCGAAAAAATGTGGTGTAGAGGGATGTAGAATGTCACATCATCGAATGCTACACCGATACCCCAATGAAAATACCTCGCCACAAGGGGATGAGGGGGGGTAAAGAGGCTCAAATTACAACCGTTAATACAGTGAATGCACTGGCATGTGCATACTTAAAGATTATACCGGTCGAGTTGTATGGACCTAGAGGAAAGGTCAGGACAACAGCTCTTCTGGACGAGGGATCGACCATGACACTCATAGAGGAGTGGATGGCTCAGAAGTTAGCGCCTCGCGGACGTAAAGAGGAATTACGTATCGAAGCCGTGGGAGGTAAGCGAATTAACGACGACAGTTCGTATCGCTTAAACGTTAAGATAAAAGGCATTTACTCGAATGACTTAGAAGAGATAAGTGTACAAACAATTAAGTCACTTAACCTTTCTCCTCAGTCAGTAAGCCGAGAATTATTGCAACGGTGTTCTCATTTGACACCGATTAAGGATGAGTTGATGTATGAGAAGTCCAGACCTACCATATTAATTGGCCAGGACAATTGGCATCTTATAGTTACTCGTGAATTAATTTCAGGAGGTAAGAACCTACCTGTAGCATCGCTCACCAAACTTGGATGGGTTTTACATGGTCACATATCGGGTGGTATTAAACCAATCAAGATTGTTAACCACATTTCCACCAAGAAGGAGGAAGATATGGATAAGTTGATCAAGGATTATTTCAGTTTGGAATCTCTGGGAGTGTCTGCGAGAAAGCCCGCGAACGACCCGGAGGAACGAGCTTTAAATATTTTGAGCAAAACGGTACGTCGTATACCTAATAATAGGTACGAGACTGCTTTGTTATGGCGCACAGACAATGAGTGCATGCCGTCGAATAGAGCGCAGGTTGAAAGTCGCCTGTTTAATATCGAAAAGAAGCTCGATAAAAATAGCGAGTTGAAAAAAGAATATGAGAAGCAAATTGAAAATCTCATCGTTAACGGTTACGCAGAGAAAGCGAACCATTTTTCCATTTCCCCACGTACGTGGTACCTTCCCTCACTTCGCAGTGACTCACCCACAAAAAAAGAAAATAAGGATAGTTTTCGACGCCGCCGCAAGGACGGGCGGACGTTGTCTTAATGATGCTTGTTAACCGGACCGGACTTATTGAAGTCGTTGTTCGGAGTTCTGCTACGATTCAGAGAAGGGAGCGTGGCAGTGATGGCAGACATTAAAGAAATGTTCCTGCAAGTGAAAATCCGGGAAGAAGACAGGGATAGCCTTCGATTCTTATGGCGGCACAATCGTGACGCGCCACCGGAAGAGTATAGAATGACGTCACTCATATTTGGAGCGGCATCATCACCATGCATCGCTATATATGTAAAGAATAGGAGTGCGCAGGACAACGCACATATCTATCCAGAAGCAGCTTCCGCTACGGAAAGCAATTTTTATATGGATGACTATCTACAGGCATTTCCCGACGTGACGACGGCCGAAAGGATAGTAAACGATATGTATGAATTCGTTGCTCATCGATTGGCTGAGATCGAAGATCACAGTAAGCCATGTGAATGGCGATGGGTTCCAACATCAAAGAACGTGGCAGATGACGCCACTAGAAATTTTCCTTCCACCTTCGATGTAAGTCATCGCTGGTTTTAAGGACCTGAATTCCTCAGGAAAAGTCCTGATTTATGGCCCAAACAAGTGGACACCATAAAAAGCTTAGAAACAGGTGAAGAAAAATCGCCAAAGGGCGTAAATGCGCTGAGAAAGCAAGAACCGTTAAGTCTACCCGACTACGGACGATTTAGCAGCTTTAAGAAATTCCTTGGGGCAACTACACGCACCTTACAAGCGGTAGAAAAATTCAAGAGTTTAAAAAAGTCGGTTAAAGGACCCGACGACGCAGCCGAAAAGTCTGTTATGTGTTCCAACAAAGTTTTAGCAAAATCGGTTAAAGGACCCGATAGCGCGTTGAACATAGCGCTCTTGAAAAAAGCGGAAGTGTTAATTTGGAAGTTCGTTCAAGACGAGTGCTTTTATTCGGAAATAAAATGCTTGAAAGCAGGCAAAAGCGTTGAAAGAAGTTCACGCTTAAGTAAATTATCTATGGAAATAGGAGAAGATAACTTACTCCGTTTAAATGGACGTTTACCTTTTAAGTCTAATTTGACTAAGGAAAGTAGAAAACCTGTCATATTGGACGGTAAACACGAAATCGTTAAAATGATGATTAGAGAAGTTCATCATCATTTTGGACATGCCAATCACCAGACGGTGATGAATGAGGTGAACCAGAAATTTTATGTCTTGAACTTGCGTAATGTAGTACGAAGTGTGTCACATCACTGTCAGTGGTGCAGGACATACAGGTCAAAACCGCAGAACGTGCCACAAGGAAATATTCCTCTGGAGAGAATAACTCATCATGAACCACCTTTTACGTGCTCAGCTGTGGATTATTTCGGACCTATGAGTGTGCCTATAGGAAGGCGACACGAAAAACGTTGGGGTGTTTTATTCACGTGTCTGACCACCAGAGCAGTACATCTGGAATTAGCAGCCTCATTGACACCAGCGTCAATGATAATGGCATTGAGGCGATTTATCGCCAGAAGAGGAAAACCGGCCGTTATATACAGCGATAACGGGACAAATTTCAAAGCTGCGAATAAAGAATTATTGAAAGCATGCGAAGAATGCCATGAGGGCATGAAAAATGAGTCGTTTAAGAAATATATTAAATGGAAATTTATACCTCCGGGAGCACCGCACATGGGTGGCGCCTGGGAGAGGTTAGTAAGATCGATTAAAATTGCGTTGACCGCTACGCTCAAAGAAAGGAGCCCACGAGAGGAGGTTCTACATACGCTGCTTTTAGAAGCAGAGCATACGGTAAATTCCAGGCCTCTGGTAACGTTCAGTATGGATAATCCTGAAGAGGGTTTGACACCCAACCATTTTCTTCTGGGACGCTCATGTGGTGATCGACCACCTGGATTATTTTTAGAGCAACATCTGACGGGTCAACTCAATTGGAAAGCTGCACAGAGGTTAGCCGACCATTTTTGGACAAGATGGCTGAAAGAATACATGCCTACTTTAATACCTCGAAGGGGTAATAACGGAAAATTCATGGAACCTAAAGAAGGTATATTGTTTTGATAATAGATCATTCGTTGCCACGAAATACGTGGCCGAAAGGCGAAATTAGTAGAACGCTACCGGGACCAGACGGTCACACCAGAGTGGTTGACGTCATTACTAGCACAGGTATCTTGAGGAGACCTACATCCAGAATAATAGTCCTGGTACCCGCGACGCCTCCCAAATGATGGTGCTAACGCACGGGGGGGGAGATTGTTGGCGACGCGCCTATAAGAATATTTCAGTTTATTAAGTCAACCGATGACGAATAACGTCTCAAAGGCATATTGTCCAATAGCAATGTTCTAATAAGAAAATGCTTAGTTAAATCTTGAAGAAATGTGGAATTAATGATATGCAGGTCTTGGGTTCGACTCCCAGGCCGGACTAGTTTATTGTTTTCCTAAGTAATATCTTTCAATAAATTCATATAGGGAATTTTAAGATATAAATTATGTTACCGGATTGGTTCCCCGGTTGAAATCATCTTTCCAATGATGTAAATTTAAAAGAATAATTAAATAAAGTTAAAGATCGGATTTGTTCCCCGGTCGAGATGATCACTCTGTGCATAAATAGAATTAACGGAAATTAATTGCATAAGTATTGTCTTATATGGGTTTGATATGTTTTGTACGAAAACAAATGCCTATTTGCCATGATTGATTTATGAGAACATTCACTTATATTGTTATCTGATAAGAAACATGATAACTGATAAGAATCTGATTAGAAATAGTTTCCTACAGTTTGAAAATTGTGTAGATGCATTTATTCACCCAATATTGTTAAAATTGGCGTATATCAGACTTTCATTTTTTCTGATAGCCAAGAGCCGTGCAAAAGTTAGTTGTTCAAATAGTGTGAGTTCATAGACGCACGCACTGGCCACGCCCTTAGGAGGCCGAATATGTAAAAATTTAAAATGTTTGTAATTTCAGCAATTTATGTAAAAATGACTTATAAAACATTTCAGGTTGATTGTACGTGCTAAAAAGGTGAATTCTGTGTTATTTTTATGTGAAAATTCCTGTGTATAAGTGAAATAATGATAGTTTTGTATAAGAAATTTAAAAGTGTTTTAATAGTGAAATAAATAGAGAAAATGTAAATTGAACTATTGTATTAGTTAACATATTGTTACGAGCTTGAGGTTCGTGGCAATAAAAATTGCCGATAAAATTACCTAAATTAACACTTTAATTTACTTTACACAATTAAAGTTAAAACACTAATAATTTAAACACACTAATTCACTTAATTCCACTCCGAAGCTTCGCTCGTATCGCCAATTCAATACTGTCTTCGATCGCACCTTGCAGCGCCTACTTATTTAAATTAGCAAATATCCAGAATGTTCAAGCAAACACGCGTAAGGTACCGAGAGTCCGAGTATAGATTTTCTAGAAACTTAGTTTCTTCGGATGGCGCTGTCGGTTGTGATGTCATTCACTGCAAAGCTCCCCTCGCTCTCGTTCCTGACACTAGATGGCGCTAGTGTATCGTCGACTTTAGCGCGTAACACTGCCCCCTCCTAAGACATGCTCGTCCCGAGCATTATCGGCCCCATAATAACGCGCCAGGCGATTCACATGGACGATCTTAGGAGTCCCTCTTGCGCCTTTCTGTAACGGCTCCGCAATGTCAAGGGCTGTCCTATCCCGTGGTGCACCAACATTGTACAATTTCGGTGCTCCTCTACTACGTAACAATATGTATAATTTCAAGTGGAAAACATTGTTTCAACTTTCTGTGTTAAATATTTAAGAAATTTCGACTTCGAACTTGTGAGTAAAATAGGCATATTTCATTTAATAAATAAAAGGTTTTTCGTGATATGAAAATGTAATGTATATCGTAGTGTAGATATTGTTTTGTGCTATCTATACAGGTAAATTATGTTGATGTAAGACTTATGCAAATAAAGAGATTAAGTAAAACGTGAGAAAGTAATAGAACAAATTCATGTAATTGAGTTGCGCAAGCGCGCGAATGGCGCGGCTCACTTTCGCGTATAGCTCTGGGATAGCTTAGTGAACGGGTTTTATTGCAATTCGTAAGGATCTCCTAGGTGTGCGTTACTTGCAGTTATACAGTGGCTGCAAATAACCGCCGGTACGACAAACTCCGCCGAACGTTGAGTCCCGCGATTCCGTGAGGCGTCGAGGTCACCGGCCCCTAGGTGATTCTTGGCACTTTATGCGTTCCGTGCATTCTGTGCCTAGTCGCGCATTAAAGTGCCACCTTTGCACTTCCCCCAACCCTTTTGTTGTAAAAGGGGTAGGCAGTGCCCACAGTGTAGAAAATCTCTTTAATAATATCACCACCATCCGCGTCGCGCATCAATATCTGCTGCCGATCGGTTGGAAGATAGATAGGGCCTTAATTAGATTACCGCTGACGCTGACTGTTAGGTTAGGAAATGTCAGGGAACGATAAGGGGTACCTCCTCCGAGATCGAGGAAACCACCGGACCGGCCAGGCGTACTGGATAGACCCATCGCCTACCGCGATATTTTCAACCCGGAGAGGATGAGAGTAGTCTCATCCTACTCACAAATACCTACCCGGAAATCTTCGTCGCCGGGTAAGGAGGCCGCACCTAGGGTTGCACACTCTCCCGTCGTACCTGAGTGTACGACGGGGCGTGAACCGCTGCCCTCACAGCAACAGCGGCCCAAGAAGACGCCACGAAGGCACACGCCACCGGAGACCGAAGCCTCCCTCTACGAAAAGAGGCAGTGCATCGGTAACTCATCCGACTCGCCAACATCATCAGAAGATGAAGAGCCCCAAGAAACGACTAGGAAGAAGGTCCATACCTCACCTCCTAAGTCGCCATCACCGCCACCCATCTCACCGGACCGACGCAGTCACGACTCGATTCAATTCGAGCAAGGAGGTGAGGAGTCCTACAGCTGGGGCTCGACAACATATGCAACCCTATCTGCATCAGCTGGAAAGTCATCCCCGGTACAAATTACCAACCCGTCCGGGTTAGCTCATGATGATGGGCAGCAGCCATCAACGAGCTATGCCCACATGGCAGCAGCCCCGGCAGTACCACGACCGCAATCGGCGGAGCAACCTCAGGAAACTGTGAAGGAAAAGGAGAAGAGATATCCGCCGATTGTCGCAGAATGCCTCCCGGACTGGACCAGGCATTTTAAGGTCCTTAATGAGAAGTTGGGTCATCCACCTAATGCCCGTCCGTTCGGGAAGGGAGTTAGGTTCACTCCACAGAGCCCGGATGAGTTCCGTACCATACAGAGGTACATGGTAGAACTCTCCGAAAAGGATAAAACAATGTCGTGGTATTGTTACACACCGGCAGAGGAGAAGACCACCAAAGTGGGCATCCGTGGCCTGCCTGTGGGCACCGACGTAAAAATGATCGAGGAGGCTATTCGGGCACAAGGCTTCCCCATCAATTATGTGAAGGCCATACCACCACGTAGGGGCAGACCGGGCTGCCTCCACTACGCACAGCTGGAGCATCTGAGCCTGGAACGGCTACAGCAACTTTACCAACTCGACGAGCTCCTCTATATGAGAGGAGTCGTCATCGAAGCCTGGCAGAGGAAGACCGGACCGGCACAATGCCACCGTTGCCAGGCTTTCGGACATGCCTCCGCTAATTGTTTCAGGCCAGTGAAATGCGTTCGCTGTGCCGGGGAACATATTGCCAGCCTTTGCCCAAGGGGTAGAGAGGAGGAGCCAAAGTGCGCTAATTGCGCCAAGAACCATACGGCCAACGATCGCCGCTGCCCGGTACTGAGGAGGATAGCCAGGAAGCAGGGGATCGTCTTACCTGGGCTACAGCCGGAGAACCCAAAGAGGATCCCCCAAAGTCGCCCAAAGGCCGTCACTATACAGGAGGATGGGTGGGCCACCATCACCAGAGGGAAGGGTAGGCAACCAGCCCCCCCCACCACCCCCCTCCCGTAGTACCATCAGAAACGGTTGGTCCCACAGATCAAAGGGCAACCACCGGGGCGACTCTCCGACCTCCTGCCAACGACGCCACCGAGAGGCAACCCTCCAGGAGGAAGAGGCGGAGGAACAGGAGTAGGAAAACGGAGCAGCCTCCTCCTCAGGCTGTGACCACCTCTACCCCTATGACTACAGGACCAATAGCCTCCCAGGCGCAGGTTACTACAAGAGCACCAGCACTACCTACGGCAGGTAGAGCACCTGAAAGGGCCCTGCCAGAAAGCAGCAGAGCTCGCTCTACACACAGAGCGCGCTCAATGCAAAGGAAGACAACTATTAATGCCCCGAGACCAGTGCCTTCACAGCGTAGTTCAGATCGCAGACCACCAGCGTCCGGCTTCGAGACGGCTGATGCCATCCATAGATTGGTAGGCATAGCCATCGAAGTCGGTACACAAGTCCTGGCCGACATAAGGGCCGGGACTGATCCTGTTACCGCCGTCATGAAGGCGCTGGCATCCTTACTGGCAAGGCACTATGGAGGATAACAACCTGCGCCTGTTATATTGGAACCCGGACGGGATCCGTCAAAGGATCCATGAACTGGACATCCAGGTGATCTTGCTGGGTGAAACTAAATTAAGACCTTCAACGCATCTTAAGCTGCCCAATTACCACATATATAGGAGGGACGAGGTCGATCCTCAAGGGGTCGCTTACAGAGGGACAGCGATCCTGGTGAGGAGAGACATCGTCCACCAGGAGCTGGACCTGCCAGACTTCCAGACGATGCGTTCAATCGGCATAAAAATGGAGGCGGCGGGCGAGGAACTTAGGATCTTTGCAGCATACCGCCCGCCAGGGACTCCATTTCACTCCTCAGACATCCGGACGGTAATGGAAGGCACAACACCCACCATCATCGCCGGGGACCTGAACGCCAAACACCCGGCGTGGGGGTCCAGAGTGATCACCCCGCCGGGTCGTGAACTCTATGAAGACGCTGAACACCACGACTATGACGTTCTAGGTCCCGAGGAGCCGACGCACATTCCTAGCGACCATAGGAAGCGTCCGGATATATTAGACATCGTGCTCACTAGGAACGTCAACTATCCAGTAGTGGTAGAAGTGCTGTATGACCTGAATACACAGCACCTCCCGATTCTGATAACCCTTGGCACTAAGGCAGTGACCTCACCGCCCAGAGCCAGTAAGACCAAGATCGACTGGAGGCTCTACCACCAACACCTGCAGGAGAGACCTCCAGTCCATACACCGATTACCTCAGCGGACGACGTAGAGGCCGCTGCAACCAGAATTTCCACGAGCATCAAGGAGGCCCTCAACGCGGCCTCTACGATCGTCCCTCTCTCGGGAAGGAAAGAGGAGCTGCCGCTAAAGATACGCGTGCAGCTAAATCATAAAAGAGCGCTGAGGAAGCTCTGGGCGCGTACTCGCTGCCCTAGAGTAAAGAGAAAACTAAACACCTTGTCAGACGAACTGTCGGTTGCAATACAGGCCCACAGAGGAGAGGCCTGGGAGCGGCGCATATGGAAAGCTGATGAACAGCACGCGTCGCTCTACACATTGAACCGGCAGTTAACGAAAACTAGACCACCTGTTTGCCCGCTGACCAACAACGCGGGCATTCAGCGTTACGATGCCAAGGGCAGAGCGGATATCCTAGCTGAGCACTTCGAGGAGCAGTTTATGCCGAACCCTACAAGTGCGGAGTTCCTGGAATCCCATACACGGAAGGAAAGCCGCGTGCAGGAGCTCCTGTCGTCGCCCGCGCCACCGCTTGCAGGAGAGTGGTTTATCTCCCCCCGCCGAACTGCGGAGGACAGTAACCCGCCTGCAACCGAGGAAGGCGCCGGGGCACGACGGGATTACTAACGCTGCACTACGACAGCTGCCCAATAGAGTCCTTGTAGAGATAGGTCGACTCTACAATGGAATATTGCGGACATCCCACTTCCCGGAGGACTGGAAGAAAGGCAAAGTCATCGTCTTGCCGAAACCCGGGAAGGACAGGCGTAGAGCTGCCAACTACAGGCCGATCACGCTGCTACCGCATATAGCTAAACTGTGCGAAAGACTACTGTTAAGACGTCTCCGCCCGTGCATCCAACTTCGGGCGGAGCAACATGGATTCAGGAGGGGTCACTCAACAGCAACACAGCTGACCAGAGTGTTGCACCTGCTTGCGGCCGAACACAACCGTGGCCGCATATCGTTGGGCGTCTTTCTCGATATCGAGAAGGCGTTCGACCGGGTGTGGCACACAGGACTACTCTATAAATTAGATGTGCAAACAAGTATCCCTCCTGCTATATTGCGGCTAGTGGCGTCCTTCCTGGAAGGCAGGAAGTTCTACGTCTGTGTAGAGGACGCCGAGTCCGCAATTAAGACCATAACAGCTGGTGTGCCACAGGGCAGCTGTCTATCTCCAGCCCTGTACGCGGCGTACACTAATGACATACCCACCCTGGCAGGACACTTGCAAGAATGGGAGGACGACGTCGAACTAGCACTGTTTGCGGATGACAGTGCATACTTCACGTCGTCCAGAAGAGCCCACATAGCAGCTGCCAGGATGCAACGTCTGCTGGACCTGCTGCCACCATGGTTGGATGAGTGGAGGATGGCCGTCAATGTTAGCAAGACGACCGCTCTACTCACTCGCCGCTATAGAAATCTACCACCACCGCTAACCCTCAGAGGCCAGGAGATCGCATATGAGAAGGCCGTGACCTACCTTGGATGTCGGATTGACAGGATGCTGCGTATGACTGCGCACGTTGACTCTGCTATACGCAAAGCTCGATGTGCGCGGGCAATGCTACGTCCTGTCCTGACATCCAAGTTACCGACAAAGTCGAAGATAACCATCTATAAAACTTACATAAGACCCCTGCTAACATACGCTGCTCCGGCCTGGTATGCACTCCTGAGCGATCATCAGAAGCGGCGACTTCAGGCCCAGCAGAATTTGTCATTAAGAACTATAGTCGGTGCGGGTCGCTACGACCGTAATGACGTCATAGCGGCCAACCTCAAGATAGAGAGCCTTCATGAATTCGTGGTCCGGCTGGCGCGCGGTATGTTTGACCGTGCCGACAACGGGCCACATGAACATCTCAACGGCTTCACGCCGTTGCATGCAAGGCCGCCGGACGGGCGACCTTATCCAAGAGAACTCCTCCCTATATAGATTAGGGAGTCCGAGTAAACCCCTCAATGTCGCAGAAAGGCCAACTTTGACAAAAATTGTGTTATTTAAACACAATTATTAGATAACCTCTTTTTCTTATAAATTAACCGACTGCGACAATAGTCGTTATAGCAACGCCTTTAACATCAAGGCGCCCAGGACCGGCACATTGTAGTGTGCCGTGAGGAACATCCGGGTAAAGGGGTACACCCCGAGGCCCGAGACCTGCACGGCACTTATGCCCTGCAGAGGACAGCAACGACGGTTGCAATTCGTTCGGGAATCCTTCGAGATAGTTCGGGAAAAAAGTTCGAGAAAAGTGAAAGACCAGCAGTCAATAAGAAGAAGAAAGAAAAAGTGTAAGGGAAGTGCTAGGGAAAAGTAATTACTCTCTCACGGAACGGTTTGAAGATAATTGCTGTTTTATTCCCAAGAAATTCATCCCTCAAAATTATACAGTCCACATCGAAGAATTAAGGCGTTGGGACCGGGACGACTTCGGAAGACCCGTAATCCCCGTCTGAACCTACTTGCTGAAAAGGAAGAGGTTATCGCCCTTGTGTGTTACTCCGCCAGCGGAGATCACATACGTTGTTCCCGAACCCAACGTAGGCGTTATAGGAGGCCGGATCGAGAGAAGCCTCGATTCCTCCCTTCTGTTTCTTAATTCCCCCGCTGGTTCCTTTTCAAGTATCGAACGCTTTTTGCAAGTCTAAGAAAACACATATGCATTTATCACCTTTGTCTACATAAGATGTTATTTTTGAAGTCAGTTGTAAAACTGCGTCTTCTACTATACTATACTATACTACTAATCTTTGAGTATTAAACCAAAGGAGACGGCATCGCAAGGCATACCCCTCTGTAAAAGGTACGAGAGTCCGACTCATACTCGTTATATAAAACTAGTTGCTCCGCGTCGTGCGTCATTTCGAAGTGATCGTGCCAGTAAATCGAGCTCTGACAAAATGCCGAATTGCGTGTATTTATATGAAAAAAAACAATCAAAAACGTCAAGTATACAAAAGGACAATGTGACTTTTCATCTGTGTTTATTTTTAACATAATATTAAAGTAATTTTATCATTAAAACTCGTACTTTGTGAATATTATCGTCCAATACCGAGTGTAGCCATCATAGTTCATAAAGTGAAAAATAATCTATTTTTAAATAAATATAATATACTACACAAGTTATATATATTAACTAAAATATATTTTCTAATAACTAAATCAGTTTGTGATGAATAATAATCATTGCATATAGATGTGTAGTGGATTTTGTTAAATGATTTATATATTCAGCTCAATTTTAACACGATACTGAATATTAGATAATTAAATATAATCGATAACTAGTATTTATTAAAATATTATACAAAATACAGGCCAAATAAGTCAAATCGAAACTTGCTACATCGCTGCAAAAGTGTGCAATTTTTATAAAAATAAACTGGTATCACTGCAACCGAAAGTATTGCACTATAGTGATGAACGCCGCAACTTTAGCTATCGATAAGTTAATTAACCATGCGGGTTTGTCTGCTGAATCGGTGTTTAGTTTTTATTTAGATTTTATAATAATGTATTACAAAAAGTAGTAAATTTTTCTATTATTGGTTTGTTATTACAGATTTCCAGGAGATCCTCTTAGGCGGCACACTTGGATTGTAGCTTGTAGAAACCATGAATCTGACACTGCAGTACCAACCTTGAACTTGTGGGAGGTAATTTTGGGCTGTAATTATATTTAGATTAAATATTTTTATTATTACCTTTGACACCAATATTATTCTACTTGAAAATATTTTATTAAGTTTACAAAAGCACTAACCTATCAAATTTAATTCATATATTTATATACCTATTATTGTAATTGTAAACTTAATGTAGTATAATTTTTTTACGCCATATCTTTATCTTTATCATATATATATATATATATATATATATATATATATATATATATATATATATATATATATATATATATATATATATATATATATATATATATATATATAGCTTGAATCTTCTTCGGACTAAAATAAATTAAATTATTTATTTTAGGGTGATCGTGGTGATTGCATAAAATATCGTCTACATCGAAAAAAGAAAGCTGGATGTTCGGGCAAAATTCCATAAGTTATCTCGATAGTCACAATTCAAAAAAAATCCTTATATAGCCCGCACTAGTTCTACTACCACTGCGAGTACGACCCAACACTTAGGTCAAGGAAAATTAAAATGAAAAAATGCCTTGACATAAAAAACAATAGCATAAACAGGCTTCACAAGTTTGCAAGAAATACTATGCCCTAACATTTAACTATTACTCATCAAAAGCCTATTGCTATGTACGTAAAACTTTTGGAATATGTTTGCCTGCACCCGTACATTGACTAAGTGGTAGACTACCATCGATCGCCGACCAGGGTTTACTCAAGAAGCGCTGACGGCATTAAAATTGAGAGCAGAGAGTAACCCTGATAATTTTTTTATTATACCTTGGTAATGGATGAAATGAAATTAAGCAATTAACAGAATACCATGCTAGTAGGCAAAGGCATTATGTATATAACCAAAATATCTTTTAGAACTTGCATGGTACTCCGTCAATTGTTTTATTTTCATTTCATCTATCACTAATATACAATATAATTCCTTGTCAGGGTTACTCTCTAGTCTAAGTTTTAAAAGAGTTAACGCTTTTTTTGTGTAGCCAAGTCGGCCGTAAATTATACTGTACCACTTTGTTATAGTATGTGATGAAGGCAGACCAATTTCAAAACTTTTGATATTTCGCACGTATTGTTAAGCTTTCAGTGAATAGTAATGTAAAGTTAAAGCAAAACATCTTTTTGGGGAATACTTAGCCCTAGGTAGATGTCACGTTTTATTTTTTAGCAGCTGTCTGCTTAAAGTTCACTTTGTTAAACTATTATATAGTGTAAAACTTTTTGTTTTCCTAATTTATTAAATATTTTCCAGACATTCATTTAATAACTCTTTAAAATCAACAACTATTTTTAATTAGCGGTTTTGTGATTGAAGCTTTATAATAAAAACAAAAACTTGGTTAACACCATCTAAGACGATAAACTGATAGGACTTTTCTTTAATAAAAATCTGATTTTAAAAATAAGTTAACTAAACCTATTTCGATTTGTTAAATGTTTTAAATTTTATCCTGCATAATGTAAAATAAACCTGTAGCAAAATAATAAACTTATTTTCAATAATTTCTAAGTTTTTTTCCGAAAAACATTTCTAAATACTTTAAAAAAAGAATTTAAATTAACACCCTGGTATTATTTATCTATGTATTACTTATAATCAAATAAAAACGTATGCGGACTATGGTGATTTGTTTATCGATAAAAAACATCGACATAGTCCACGCCTTACGTTGCTTACGCATTAAGACAGCGCCATCAGTGTATCGACACGTGTACAATTTGATGGTATGCGTAAACGCGATGAACACAAACACAAATGCTGTAGTGTGCGTTTATAGTGACGCGATTTAATTTTGCATTTGTAGTTAAGTATACAGTTGTGTGGTTTTATTGCGCCCCCCTGATGTTGACAGAATTTTTGTTTAGGAATTAACGCGCATGGCCTCTCCAGTTGGTTGAATACTCAAAGACTACTAATATAGCTGCGGTATGGCTCTACCACGTTACATTTCAATAATGATTCTAATGACGCACTAAACGGGAAACACAGGGTTAATTAACTTAAAACGTACAGTAAGCAGGTTAATTTTATATTTGCTTTACTATGCACTAGCTGATTCAGTCCTGAGTTATGGACTAATTGCATAATATGGACGTACTTTTCAAACATATACAGATAAAATTCTTAAGTTGCAAATTAGATTAATAACATTATTTATTGATGAAAAAAACAAAGAAAAAATATAACATTAACGGAAATTATAATAATTTATTTAAAAATTTTATAATATTACCTGTACATGTTAAATTTAAGTACTTAATTGCAATAGATCAATTTAAATCTCTAGAGTTAAAAACGTTTCGAACATGTAACAAAAATATTAGAATTACTTCGCGAAAGAAATGCGTTGAGGATAGAGTTAATAATTATTATGGCAAGAGGACGAGAAAATATCTAGTGCCAAGAATTTTCAATGAGATATTTTCTGAAAACGAATGCGGTAATAAAGAAATATTTAAAAAGAAGTTAAAAGCGTGGTGGCTGGATAATTATATGTAAAATAATTAATATTGTCTTAAAGCTATAGTTTTAAATTAATTTGTTATTTTTAATGTGTTTAATTTAAAAGATTTAAAATAAGTTTTAATTATTTTAAATCTTTTAAATTAGTGTAAATTGAATTTTCCTATTTTTAAGTTTTTAAGGATTGCATTTTAAATTACAGTTTATATGTATTTTAAATTCTTAAGGACCGTAGGTACATAAAATGTAAGAGGGTGATGTATTCGCCAACAAACTGTCCTGCAGTTTGGCGAAAGTTGTATAAAGAATAACCGACTGTATTTTTAAGTAATAAAAAAAATAAAAAAAATGTTACATGTTGTATATACATAAATCTCAGCTCGTCTTATCCGCTGGGTGTCTTGAAATATTACCGTCATCAACTGTGTGCTGATTTAAGCTGCTGTCAAAATGTCCCAAGAACTACGCAACTTGACGCATTAGCATGTTGCGAAGAGATTTTTCAACGTAATGCAAAACAGGCGAGGTCTAAGACTTTTGCCTGCCTTAATTGACAAATCGCAGCAACATTAAAACAAAACCAGGCTTGCTAGATACAGAATTCCGTTTGGGAATTCCGAATGTATTTTTTAAGGTTGGTCACATACGTTCAGAATCCCGTTTCGCCCGCAAAATCCTTGATTTTATATGGACTTGCTGCGTTCGGAATTCCGAAAGGGTAACTATTGTACGTAACTGTACATGTGTAACAGATCCTTGATTTTATATAGACTTCCGATTTTCGATTCGGGATTTGGTTTCAGAATCCCGAATAGGAATTCCGAAACAGAATTCCGTATGTATGTGGCCGACCTTACACTTGTTGGGCTTAGAGCGTAAAAAACCCAAAAATAGGACCTACATATATATATGGAATCCTGTTTTGCCCGCAAAATTTTGAACGGAAAATTACAGTAGGTGTGTGACGTGTCCTTGATTTCACATGGACTTGCTACTGCGAAACGGAATCCAGAAACGGAATTCCATATGTATGTGGCCGACCGTATAACATAAACCACTTGATTACGTCCGGCCACATATATACGGGAACGGGTCGGACACTGTGGCGCGCACGCCCTCCGGGTGTGCTCTGGCGAGGCCTGCAGGACGCAGCATTCAGAATCCAAAAATAGGCTCGAGCGCAATAGCGGCAAAACGGCCGCTCATGTCTCCGGACGAGCTGCAGCCCATGACGCAGCCCCTGAAACTGGATAGGTAAAAGAAGAAGGGAAGGACTATGGCCCCAGTCGCAGAGATTCCCACCTCAAAACCGATTAGGCAGGCGCTTGAGGAAGACTTACAGATATTTAAACTGGTTTGATGACCCCAAGGCTACCCTTAGAAATTATTGAGCATACGCGAGTAGCTATAAAGACGATTATTGGCGCTGTCTCTGGTCCAGGCTCCAAACTTAATAAATCAGAGATCAATAAAGTTTCGGCGACCAGGCAGGACTTGATTGCAATAGTGGCTGCAATGGAAATTTACGTAATGGACTCAACTTACTATGCAGAGCTGAGCGTCACAGATCTTATTCTGAGGCAAATCTGGCACACCACGAGGCCGCGCGTGCATTCTCAGGTGACGGGAATCACGCTCATGCTACTGGGCAAACGTTTACATCAATATTAAGTATGCTAAAAGGTGTGGCAGCGATGCCTATTCCGGAGAAGTCTAGTCCAGTCTTGGTATTCTATCCGGCAGGTGGACAGGAGCATCTGAAGACGGCGGATGATACAAGGGCGGAATTAAAAAAAAAGCAACAAATCCTTTGGAGATAAGTTTACAGATATTTAGAAAAATTGGTAATGCGGGATAGTGCTCCAGAACACGACCCAAGAATCTGCACACAAATGAAAATCAATCGCCAATGCTCAGAGTTACTGAGTTACTGCCTGCCCTCCATAATCAAAATTTTAGAGGTGACGAGAAATGGACCCTGGGAGGGTTAGAGAAAAATTGTAAGTTGGCGTTCAAAAAGTCGTGGAGGACCAGTCACAGGACTACTGTGGTGCTGCAGTGTTCCCCTGCTTTGAAGGACACGCTGAAAGCCTGAATGAGATTGTATATAGGGTGGGACGTGGTCGAACCATGTGATTTTGTACATGTCACCTGCTGCCAGCGATGCAAGCAGTACGGCCACCCAGCAAAATGCTGCAGAGCCAAAGAGGCAACGTGTGGCAAATATGGAGAGGAAGGCCATGCCAGGGAGGACTGCACTTCAGTTGATGTGTGTTGTGCAACTTGTAAACAATTTGGCAAGCCGTGTGCAAAGTCCCATGCCACGATGGCGAAGACGTGCCCGGCTAAGGTGTACGCGGAGGAGAAGGTGGTAAACACCACGCAATATGCTGATCGAAAACAATTTAACGATAGGTTAGCTTAATTTGGGACGGGGTGAGATGGCCACTAAAGAGCTCTCGGTACTTACCGGGAACCTGGGCCTGGATTTTATTCTAGTCTAGGAACAATGGCCACAGGCGCAGGAAATTATCAAGTTCAGCTAGAGACCGCAGGCCGGCATTAAGATCTTCAAAAATAGTATAGGTGTTGCTAGATTGCCACACTTCAGTAACCCCTGTTGCTTGGTGTGCCATGTGGATGTGGAGAAGTACGGTCTCTACGTCGTCACAGCACACTTCAAATACAGCGACAATATTGACCAACACTTGCAACATCTAGAGACCGTACTTGGCCAGTTGAAAGGCAAGCGCGTTGTAATCGGAGTGGATTGCAATGCGCACTTGTCACTCTCGTTCAGTGACGCTGAACAAGTTAAAGGCAGGGGCCACGAAGCAGCGTAAATCGAAAAGTTATGGAGGACTTTATAATGTCGCGGGAACTTGTGGTAGCGAACGTGGAAGGCCTACCGAGCACCTTTTCAGGGGTAATGAGGAAGTAGGACATAGATCTCGATGAAATGAGGAAGAAAGTATGTAGTGCGAGAAGGGAATGGCAGAAGACTAGAAATAAGGGAGGCAGGTCTGAGGAGTTAGCTATGGAACGTTTCCATAGTGTAAGATCGCGATATAGAAAGTGTATGGGGGATACTTAGATGGCCCATTTTAGGAAAATGTCGGAGATGAGAAATGCTGACCCATGGGGACGAGAATATCAGATTTCGAGCGGGAGATATCGTCCTCCCAGTAACGTTATAAATGCCACTGAGTACGCGGAGCGACACTCGGGTGGGTGTTCAAGGCCATGTGGGACCTGCTCGGGGCTCTGTGTCCGGACGATGATGCGTCCAAGCACACTGAGTTTCATGGGCGGGTGCATCTTATGGCCGCCTTCACTATATCGGCTGCCGTTCCTCCAACTACTGAGTGTCAGGGCGTTGGCCAACACTGCGACGGGACTGGACGGGCTTACTGCAAAAGTGCTTAAGAATGTGTGGAAGGCTGTGTGGAAGAGGGAATTATCCCGGATCCCGGAAGAATGGACGGTTGGTAGTAAATTCCGAAAGGTAACGGCAGGTCATTGATGGACCCCAAAAACGTATCGTCCGATTACGCTCCTTCGCATTTTTGGAAAAATATTAAAGCGGTTTTTGCTCCGATGTATCCCGAGCTTAATGAGGGGTATATCAGACTACCAGCGCGGATTTTCGCCAGGCCGGTCTACTGTCACAGCGCTGCAGGATGTGCTTCGTACTGTGAGCGAGTCACAGCGCAAGTATGTACAATCCCGAATCGGAATTCCGAAACAGAATTCCGTATGTATGTGGACGGCCTAAAAGACGAATCGAGTTGCGTATTTTTTATTTTACATTACATTAGTTCGAAAACCTTTGTGGAAAAACCACTATGTTTGAAATATTTACACTTGTTGGAATTAGATTCAATTTATATTAACTCTAATATATCAAAACATTAATCGAAATAATAAAATAACATTATTTCTCTAAAAACTTTTGTCGTGTCATAACTGTCGAACTATCGATAATTTCAAAACGAATTCCGTCAAACATCCAGTGTTGCCAGATCTAGAGGTTTTTCCTCAATCTAGGGGTTTTTGGAGGACGTTGAGGTTTTTTTAGAGGTTTTAAGTAGAAACTTTTTATTTTTCATAAATCTGATTCACACGAAACTTTACCGAATAAAAATTCAGAGGTTTTTTTTATCTCCCTGTATAGGGAAACTAGGGGTTTTTTGGAAAAATCTAGGGGGGAAGGTGAAAAAAATTTGGCAACACTGCAAACATCAAACAATGATTTGGCATCATTTTGTCAAGTTGAGAATAGAATTAGATAAATTTGATTTTCTCTAAATAATTATTTGTATTCTTGCGTTTTTAAAATTATATTTTGTTATTACTTTAATGCGCAACAAACTGTATATGACACTATTTTAATTATACTACACTTGCAGTCCGCACGACGTATTTCAAACGGTTAAGAGGTAAGCAGTTTGAACTTAGCGCTCTAGATTTTACCTAATTTTTATAATTTGTTATTTATATGTTGACATAGGTATTTATGAATTATATAAGTGATCATGATAATCTTAAATGTATTTCCTAAGAGCATTACTATATTACGACATAATTCGTTTATGTATACAGGTATTTGACCTAAATTTATTTGTCACATAATACAAAAATATGTTGTTTTCAATTACTTTATTAGAACATCATTAGAGCAATTCCAGTTATTTTTGCAAGAGTTATAGAAAGGGGTTATTATCATCTCTTTTTGCATGCCTATCATAGTTAACAAATTAAAATTATTACAGAATAATTATTTCAGGTTAGCCCCTTATTCTCTTACCTTTTTTGGTATTTGAATCTTTAGCAATGTATTAAATTAACATACTTAATAGTAGATTATTTCATTGTAATATATATACAATGAAATAATCTACATACTACTACATATATAATTAGTAAAAATATAGATTTAAAATTATATTTATGTGGTAATTTTCAAAAATTTTAATTATTTATTTTTGTATAACAAAAACTCAAGGGTGTTCCCACATAAATTTGTCCAAGATCTAATGATGGGATTCATTAGAAAATCATCATCCTCTTCAATTTGCAAAGGCATTTGCAAATTTGGATGGTTGATGTGGTGAAGAGATGAAATTCTTCACCACATCAACCAATTTCAATTGACAAATTCTTTTTAGTTCATTGAAGTTGGTTTTTACATTTATAATAATTTGTAATAGATTTTCCCCCATATTATGATGTGTTTTAAACACTAAAATTTCATATAGACCAAACCATATGGGAATTAAACATGAAACCCTATGGTATGGAGATTTCAAACATATGTGCAAATCAAGAATAAAAAAATATATTTGAAATGAAGTATTGAATTTTTTTTGCAGATTTAAGTACAATCTATGAAAAGTCACTATCAAGTACCAAGTTACTTACATAATAAGCTTGCAAGGAAAACTATGTTACATACTCTTTGCCAATATTTATTGAGCTCTTAAATAAAACATATTAATACATATTAACATGAGTTTGTTTTGCTCACAAGCTTAGGAATGAATGAAAAACCTTTAAGACTTTAATTTCATTAATTTAATCATACATGGTAAAGCCACGCTGCAACTATATTATGGTTGTAGCATAAATAGGTCGGCTCGACCGAGGAAGGACCACACTCTCAAAATACCACCTTAAAATAGCAGCTTAATAATGCTATGTTTTGTATGGTGAGTGTAGTGATCCAGAGACCCTTTTTTACTGGAAATGAGACATTCCATCTTAGTCCTCAGGGGTGACAATGCATCTGCGTTTTGATTCTTAATCTAGGATAAAACTAGATGTGTATGGGTCACAGCATCCACTTACCATCTGGTGGACTGTGTGCTCAAGCACCAAATGACAAACGATTGTCACCCTTACTCTATAAAATAAAATAAAAATTAACATTATTCATAATTCAACACACTTAGTTGGAATTAGTGTTCTTTTATGATTAATCAAATCTTATATTAGTTTAGTTTACGATGGGCTGTTTTATGCAACTCCACGTCTAAGCGCGTATTTTGCATGAAAAATCTTATATCTCAAATCTTATATAAAGACTGAAGCCATTTTTGACAGTGAACTTTGTTTTTATTTTTATTCAGCTATATGTTCCACTATGTGTGTTTTTATTAACCTTTAAAATCAAAGCGTATAATAGTTTCACAGTCCTATTCCTATTTTGTCCGCATGCACTTTCAGTAGTATTCAAAAGATCACAATAATCACTTAAATTTACAGTTTGCAGGATGTCAAGTTCCTCAGTGAATGTCAAGTTTCGCTGGGGCCTTACAACCTCGGATCCTGAACAGCAACCAGTCCTATTTGTAGGCCAAGCTTCACATCTCAACACATTGACATGGCAGGATGTCCGTTGCAAACTCGAACCCAGAGTCACAGAAGAGGTAATCAAATGTTTTCTGAGATAAAAGCTAATAACACTAATCACAATATTTCTGCCCACACACAAAATACAAGCTGGAATGGATGGAGCTGCAGAAAATAGTACGATGTAAACTAACTAACTAAGATTAATGCTATTTTGTAACTCTAGTGGGAATCCAGGTTGGCTTTAATTCCCACCAACTAATGATTCCTTCCGTAGGTACATAATTGCACTGCTGCAGAATTTCAATGCCAATGATGTGAGGATAAAATCTGTAATGAGCATATAAACTAAAGAATAAGAGCATCTAACATAGCTTAGCTATCAGCCTAATTCCACCGTAAAGTAAAAACCGTTAAAAAAGTAAAGCCGGCCATATCTACAACTGATGGTTCTCAAGTGGCAGCCCTAATATTGGCAAGCATAGTGTTGGGCAATCCATCACTAGATATAGTGACTACCTGATTAAACATGCAAGTATTTGTAGACTAAGAATTGGCCATGCTTACACACAAGTACATTTAGCCAAATTGAAGATCAGGGATAGCTCCCTCTGTGAATGTGGATTAGATGAGGGAACCACCAATCATTCTTTTAACTGTCCCAAATTACTTTATTCACTCTATGATAATTTCCCTCCTGACATCACTCGGCCTATAAATTTAACCTACACAAACACTGAATCTGTATATATTCTGTGTGATTTTATTAACACCAAAAGCATAAAACTTTAATGTTTGTCAATACTAACCTACTAAGGTAGCTATAACAACTGTGTCTGTCATTTGTCCGAGGTAATTCAACAGTCCAATCATTAGAATTCAAAAAATTGATTTAGGGAAATATAAGATACTTGTATTATCACAATCTTTTGTACATGGGCAGAGTATTTGTATCTGCTGAGCTATCCTACTCAATAAACACTTTGTAACTGACATTGACGAATGATCAAAACCGCCATAAAAAAGAAAGAAGAAGTTGCGTGTTAGGAGGAAGTGAGAGATATAAGTGTCGTGCCTTTTTTGCTTAAAATTTATTGTTTTATTAAGTGTTTACCATAGTAAATTTTTCTGTCTTGGTGGAGGTTTTAATATCTGTAAATTAGTAAGTGTTTGTAGTTGTGCCGTTTTTATGTAATTTTTTGTTGTAGTAATATAATGGAGGACGAACCTCCCGATCCCGGAAGGGTTCGCAATGATTCCTTTTCCTTACCCACTAACATTGATAATGTAGAATTAATTAAACGTAAACGTGCCCAAGTAAGTAACGAGTCTGCCCATCCACAAAAAATAGTTATTACCGATCCAAATCAACAGTTTCCTTCAATACAATCCTCATATACCCATCCTGATTTTATTAATAAAAAAGTTAAGTACTCTCAAGATGATGCCGCTCCTTTTCTAGTTCACGTAAGTAAAATCTCAAATGATCAGCTGTCTGGAGTAACTCTTAAACCAATTAAATTCGGCCACTTTCTGTATCATAACAATATTAAAAATATAGTCCATGATGGAGTCAAAAAAGTTGGACGAAATAGAATATCCGTGGAGTTTAAATCAGCTGCAGATGCAAACACCTTTATCGATCACCCAGCTCTCCAAATTTCTAAATATGAAGCAACCTTCTGCTCATATAGTATCACGCGTATGGGACTAGTTAGACAAGTTCCCATAGAGTGGACACTAGAAGAATTAATAGCAGCTATAGAAATTCCCTCTGGATACGGTTCTATAATTAAAGCACGGCGACTTAATAGACGATCAGTGAGTGACAGCAATAGCGTTTCATGGGTTCCAACTCAGACGGTTGTTCTAACTTTTTGTGGACAAAAACTTCCTCCCCATATTTACTGTTTTTACACCTCAATGCCAGTGGAAAAATATGTTTTGCCACTAATTCAGTGTCATAAATGCTGTAGATATGGCCATGTTACTTCCCAGTGCCGATCATCTCCTCGCTGCTTTGTATGTGCACAGAATCATGAAGGTTTATCTTGTACTCGACAAACTCCTACTTGCCTATTCTGCTCTGGTCCCCACACCGCAAAAGACCCTACATGTCCTGAACATCTAAGGCAAAAATCTATTAAACTTGTTATGTCACAAGAAAATATTTCATATTTAGAAGTTTCAGCTAGATTCCCTCAGACAAAAAGATCCTTTGCTGATACAACAAGAATCCAGCCTCGTAATTGTTCTCAACAGACCCCTTATACTATAACTGACAGTCTTTCAACCCCTTCGGCTCAGCTCTCACAAACTGCATCATATAAAAAAACAATTTTTATCCCTCAACGTACCCGCAGCCCACCATTAAATTCTGGATATGATATGGCAGCCCATCAAGCAATTGTTGAGAATCCTAATTCTTCCCTTCCTAATGGGTGTGCTCTACTGGGAAATGACAACAACTCCTCTAGTAATGATAATTTCTGCGAACTTATGATATCAATTCTAATTAACATGATCTCCCGTTTTAGTGACACGGAACTTCCTCTCAGCTTACACCAAAAACTTACTCAGCTTTCCTCCTTAGCCCGTAACATTCGCAGTCCCGCCAATTCTTCAATGGAATTGTCGGAGTATTAGAAATAAAAAAAATGAACTCATTTACCTCATTAACAAATTTCATCCCTTCATTCTTGCCGTCCAGGAGACATGGCTTAGGCCTGAATCTCATTTTAGGGTTTCAGGCTATGCATGCCTCCGGGATGATAGGAGTGATGGTCGTGCTGGCACCTCTATTTTAATTTCAAGAACTGTTACATTTTCACAAATTCCTCTCCCTTCTCATAGTCCAGCAGTAAATGCTGTTGCTATTAAGGCCCTTGATGTCTCTATTCTCTCTGTTTACATTCCTAATCCTGATGTAAATGTTTTAACAGAACTTGCAACACTTATCTCTTCTCTGTCACCTCCTATGGTTATTTTGGGAGATTTTAATATGCATCATACTGTTTGGGGCTCCCATCTGTGTGATTCACTGGCTCCCTTATTTTTAGATCTTATTGATAATTTTAATCTCTGTATTCTAAATAATGGGTCTCCTACCCGTCGAGTATCCCCATTACAAAATGTTAGAAGTGCCGTTGACCTAACTCTCTGCTCTCCAGATATTGCTTCCCTTCTTTTGTGGCAAATATTACCTTCTAGCTATGGCAGTGACCATTTTCCTATATTCATCACTCCTCCTACTTCACCTAGAATAAATTTTACATTTTGCCCAAGACTAAAGTATAATCTATCCAAAGCTAATTGGCAATTATATTCTAAAGTCTTGGAACAAGAGGTTTCAACTCTTCCCCCAATTAACAATGATAATATTGCTACTGTATATATAGAGTTCAGAAATGCAATTATTTCTGCTGCTAATAAGTCAATCCCCTTAAAAAAAACCTTTCAAAAATAATTATCCCTCCCCCTCCTTGGTGGGACCAAGATTGTTCAGCAGCTTGTAGGAGAAGAAAAGAGGCTGAATTAATATACTCCCGTTCTATGACTGCAGAGAATTATATCTCTTATAAAAAAATTGCTGCAGAAACCTTAAAATTACTGTCAGACAAAAAGCGAACTGGTTGGTTTAAATTCTGTGAGTCACTGTCACCTAGGACTCCCCCATCTTTGGTCTGGAGAAATGTTAAAAAATATCGCTGTGCAGTTTCTAGTGAAAATATAATTTCTAATGATCATTCCCCGTGGATAGATGAATTCTCTAATAAACTTGCACCACAAACAGTCCCATCTTATGATGAATGCCTAGTTTTTAATTCTGCTTTTTTAAAAACAAATGATAAATTTGATTCCCCCTTTTCTTCTCAGGAATTGTTTACTGTACTCAATGGCCTTAAAGACTCCTCATCAGGTATTGATGGGATTCCTTATTCGTTTATAATTAATAGTAGTGAGAACACTAAAACTGTCTTACTATCCATTTTAAATTTTATTTATATTACTGGTGATCCTCCTGCTGAATGGAAAACCCAAATTATTTTGCCCATTCTCAAACCAGGTAAGTCTAGCAATGACCCTTCCAGTTACCGACCTATTGCCCTATCTTGTACTTTGGCAAAAATCTTGGAACATTTAATAAAAAATCGCTTGGAGTGGTTTTTGGAAAGGAATAATCTCTTACCTAAAAGCCAATTCGGTTTCCGAAAAGGTTTAAGTACCATGGATAGCCTAAGTACCTTGGTCACAGATATTCATATTGCCTTCTCAAAACATGAATTTCTCATAGGAGTTTTCTTGGATATTTCTTCTGCATATGATAATGTGCTTCTTCCTGTGCTCAGGCAGAAAATGCTTAATCTGAGCATTCCAGTGAGGATAGTCAATTACGTCTCTAACTTTCTCTCTTCTAGATCAATATCTATAAATGTTAAAAATCTCCTGCTTCCCCCAAAAACTATATGGAAAGGACTTCCACAAGGCTCAGTTCTTAGTCCTCTCCTTTATTCTATATATATACTCACGATTTAGAACTTTCAGTAAATTCTTTTTGTAATGATCTTCAATATGCAGACGATTTAGCTCTATACATCTCCTCAAACAACTTCACAGTGGCATGTTCCCGTCTAAACTCATCCATGGATTATTTACAAGAATGGTTAACTAATCATGGCCTCTCTTTATCTGTGGCCAAGAGTAGTGTGGTGATCTTTTCCCGCCAAAGGCGAGTTCCCGATATATCTGTTGTATATGATAAGCAACCTATTCCAGTTAGAGGCAACGTTAAATTTTTGGGAGTTATCCTTGATTCGAAATTGGCCTTCGGTCCATACATTGAATATATAACACAAAAATGCGAAAAAAACATAAATATTCTTCGGTCTTTGTCAGGTGTTTGGTGGGGGTCCCATCCTTTTTCTCAGAAATTACTGTACAATGCTTTAATACGAAGCCACCTTGACTATGGATGTTTTCTGTTGGAGCCTTGCAATAAATCATCCCTTAAAGTAATGGACAAAATTCAATCGAAATGCCTTCGCATTATTACAGGGGCAATGAAATCCTCACCAATAAATGTTCTTCAGGTTGAGTGCGTAGATCCTCCTTTAAGATTAAGAAGGCAATACCTTTCAGACAGATTCTTATTTAAGATCTGCCAACTTTCAGATCATCCCCTAATTCCTAAATTGCACCTTCTTTCAGAGTATATCTCATCTGACCGATACTGGACCCATAAGGACTCTCCCTGCTTGTTTAAAAGTTTTGTAATTTTTCTTCAGCTTCCTTACCCAATCTTTCAATGCAAAATAAATCCACTCTTTGATGTTCCTTACGAGGCTATTGTTTACCAACCCGACATTCATCTAGATCTAGGTATAGAAAAGGATTCTCCAATGGCAAATTTGAAATTAAAAGAAATTATAGAAAACACCTTTAAAGATTGGCTTGTCATGTACACAGACGCTTCAAAACATTCTGATGAAGACTATACTGGAGCTGCTGTTTGGATTCCTAAGTTCCAAATCATTCTTAACTTTAAATGCCCCTCACTATCCTCCACTTTTACTGGTGAAGCAACTGCAATCAGTGAAGCTTTGTTATATGTAGAGTCACATAATCTTAATAAAACAGTTATTTTCACAGATTCAAAAAGTTGTTTGTTAGCTATTTTGTCCAATCAATTCCATAACAAACATAAGTTTCCACTAATTCTTAAAATAAAAAATACCCTATTCAGATGCCATCTTAAAGGAATCCATGTTTCAGTGGCCTGGATTCCAGGCCACAGTGGTATCCATGGTAACGAAACAGCTGATGTACTCGCTAAAAATGCAATTGCTAATGGCATTCTACAAAATTTAATTTACTCACATGACCTAATTTTGCTAGCTAAAAGGAAACTGAATGAAAATTGGAATAAATTATGGGAAGTTTCCAAAAAAGTTAAAGGTAAGCACTATGCTGCCATCCAAGAGGTTATTCCTCCCAAGCCTTGGTTCTTTAAATTTAACAAAGCAAATAAACATGCAACTTCAATCATTTGTAGATTAAGAATTGGACACGCCTGTACACATGCACATCTGGCAAAAATCAGAGTAAGGGATAGCTCATTGTGTGAATGTGGCTTAGATGAAGGTTCCACAAACCATATTTTTTTCAACTGTCCCAAATTATCCTCCTCCCTTTATGATTACCTTCCTCCTTATATTCCTCGACCTATAGATTTTAATTCTCTTTTAACATATACCAGTACTCCTTTTGTGTATATTTTATGTGATTTTATTAATACTAATAATATGAAACTTTAAATCCTTGTCACTTTTAACATACTGGTAAGAGTCTAACACCTGTGTTTGTCATATTTGTTCTAGGTAATTCAACAAATAGATTTGTCGAAATTCTCGGAGGAAAACTGAATCCTTGTATTATCATAGACTCTTATTTTAATTAAACTCATAAGCTTTCATTTTCTACTCAATACGTCATTGGCGAATTTTATCAAACCGCCACAAAAGAAAGAAGAAGAAGAAGAAGAATAGTCAAGAATGAAAAGCAAAATATATTGGGTTGTGGATGTGTAGTGGATGGGGCCGTGTATTTTACGTAAATATGTGTACCTAATGAAACCTCAAAATGGCGGTGCTCCTCCTTCCGCCGCGCGTGACCTGTCACAGTCCTTACTCAACATAACAAATTCTTTGATTCTTTAGCTATCGAGTGGTGTAATTAAATTTTGGATGTAGATGATAGATATTTTACCTATCATCTACATCCAAAATTTTTAAATTTAGATATGATCGGCGGATGGTAATGTACCAAACTGTATCCGCCGATTTTATCATCACCAGTTCTCTGAATTGACTCCCACTATGGAAGCAAATTTAAAGTTGTTTTTGTGTAAGAAGGACCTGGGAGGATTATATTAGGCATCTGATTTGCACATACAGTACTTCAATATTCATTATCGTTCCGTACTAGTGTCGAACGTGATCACACATACTTTTTGTTGTAAAAATAAATTTATGAAATATTAATTCGCGAAATTAAATTACTATGAGTACCAGGCGCTTATAAACGATAAAGTGCTGTGCAAGTGTGGGAGCAGTAGTGCGGTATTAATTGCGGCCTGTTGAACGAGTGAGATATAATATCAGAGTACAGAACACAACGTCGAAAATTGTATCACTTAAACTTTGAACCTAAGAAAATTCTTCCTAATAATGAGCCGACTCACAAGAAGCCCTCGATTAAGTGGGCTAATACCACACACAGCGTCGGATTCTGACGTCTCTTTGGTTGGGCATGCCCAAGCGCACAAGCCATATGTAACCCAGCGAACTAAAGGATTAAGAGTGCCATGTTGCGAAGATTTATTTTTGAATTTCAAAGAAGAATTGAAATCTATGATTAAAGAAATGAGTGAAAGCCAAAATCGTATTCTCAATGATCTTATTAAAGATGTAGCCGAAATAAAAATTCAATTAATTTTTGATACACTCATAATTGCCCTATACAGATCTCCATCTCAGAGAAGTATTGCTCTATTTATCGACTCGTTGGATAAGCTGTTGTCCTCAAACAAGTCTTATAAAAATGTAATTATAATGGGGGATAAAAATATAGACGTAAAGCCTAACAATGAGGATCAAAATTCGCATGATTATTTAAACCTACTTGCGAGTCACTGATTTCTTTGATACTTACCCAACTAGAGGAGCAAACTGCCTTGACTATTCTATGGTCAATACTAAAAGATCAGTAACTACCTTGGTTTTAAATGCACCGCTCACAGATCACACAGCAGTCATCTCATGTTTGGAATTAACAGTGGTAGAGCCACGCGGCAGCTTTGCTGTTGCACGTATGGGCCGGCTCAAACCGGGGGGGTACCACGACCTCACAGAATACCGGCGTGAAGTGGAAGCTCTGCTTAGACTACCCCAGGAGGGTACCAGCACCCCTGGAGAATCCCTCGCTGAGCATCCATGACCATGTTTCTCCACTTCTGAGCGTGGATGCTCAGGCTGCCCCGCGTATTCTGGGGGGGGGGGCAAAATTCCGCTCAAGACTACAACTGCTCGGGGCAAACGGAGCAACAAGACCAAGGCAACCCCTGCCACGCTGTCCGTGAATTTCTGCAATATCAGGGGACTTCACTCTAACCTAAACGCCGTCCACTACCATCTCGAGACGGCGAGGCCGGCTCTGCTCTTTCTGACCGAGACGCAGGTGTCCTCTCCGGCTGATGTCTCGTATCTCTCCTACCCGGGGTACAAACTGGAACACTCCTTTGTGCCTCGGGCTGGAGTTTGCATTTACGTCAGAGAGGACATCTGTTCTCGACGCCTCGGCAGACTTGAAGGTTCGGACCTGTCCATCCTTTGGCTACGCGTAGACAGCGACGACCATCCGCGCGTCTACGGGTGCCTCTATAGATCCCATAGCGGTAATCCCGAAACAGACCGACTCTTCGACCACGTCCAAATGGCTACAGATTCGTTGCTACAGCAGATCCGCTCCGCAGAGATCGTGATCCTCGGCGACTTTAATGCCCATCACGCTAAATGGCTTGGTTCACGTTTAACCGATCACGCGGGGAGATCTGTTCATAATTTTGCCTTGGCATATGGTCTGACACAACTGGTTACTTCGCCTACGTGGATTCCAGATGTGGAGGATCATGCACCTTCCCTGTTGGACCTTCTGCTGACCTCTCACCCGGACGGATATCAGATATCCGTCGACGCCCCTTTACGCTCCTCGGACCATTGTCTTGTTCGGAGTGTGGTGCCACTCACGCTGAAATCGCAGTTGCATTCTGCAGGCTGCCGCCGTGTTTGGCACTATATGTCAGCCGATTGGGATGGGATGCGGTCTTTCTTTGCATCCTACCCTTGGGGGCGGGTTTGCTTCTCGCCGGACGATCCCAACGTTGTTGCGGATTCTGTCGCTGATGTGGTACTTCAGGGTGTGGAACTTTTTATTCCTTCCTCTGTGGTGCCCATTGGAGGCAAATCTCAGCCATGTATTGGTCGCTCCTGTAAAATAGCATCATACTATAAGCAGGAGTGCTACCAAGCCTGGGCTGACGCATCAGCGTCCCGGGATGTAAACACCAGCGCTCTAAAAAAGAAGTATAATTCCGCCTCTAGGTCCTTCAAAAGTCATTGCCAAGGCAAAGTCAGAGCACATAGGCAGAATTGGCGAGAAACTAGTTCGCCTTCCTTCTGGAACCCGTGCATTCTGGTCTCTTGCCAAGGCTGTCCAAGGGAATTTCTGTCAGCCATCTCTGCACAGGGAGGACGACTCACTGGCCCATACCGCAAAGGAGAAAGCCGATCTTCTAGGCTCTTTCTTTGCGTCCAACTCGACTCTCGATGACGGGAGAGTACGCCGCCGACCATCCCGCGGTGTGAGTGCTCCATGCCGGAGGTGCGGTTCACACAGCGCTCGGTTCGCAAAGCAATCCTCTTCTTGGACATCCACAAGTCGAGTGGGCCTGACGGAATCCCCGCAATTGTGCTGAAGACGTGTGCTCTGGAGTTGGCACCGGTTTTAACGCGTCTTTTCAGGTACTCCTACTCTCTGGGCGTAGTCCCAAAATCATGGAAGACGGCTTCGTCCACCCGTTCCCTAAAAACGACGACCGCTCAGACCCGTCCAACTACCGGCCTATCGCCATCACCTCCTTGTTCTCCAAAACAATGGAGTCCATTGTAAACTGCCAGCTCATGAGGTACCTTGAGGATCACCAGCTGATTAGTTACCGTCAATACGGTTTTCGCCGTGGTCGGTCAGCTGGTGATCTTCTGGTCTACCTAACTCACAGATGGGCGGAGGCAGTAGAGTCCAAGGGGGAGGCATTGGCCGTTAGTTTGGACATTGCGAAGGCCTTCGATCGGGTTTGACACAAAGCGCTTCTTTCGAAGCTCCCATCCTATGGGCTTCCCGAGAAATTGTGCGATTGGATCACCAGCTTTCTTGCAGATCGGGGCATCAAGGTCGTTGTAGACGGTGCAAGCTCCGATTGCAAGCCTATTAATGCTGGTGTTCCACAAGGCTTCGTGCTATCGCCAACGCTGTTTCTTCTGTATATCAATGATAATGTTCAAACCCGTAACATTCATTGCTATGCAGATGACAGCACTGGTGATGCTCTTTACACCGGCCGAGCCAAATTTCTCGGGAAAACGTCTCCGAGTGCCGGGACAAACTTGTGTCTGAAGTTGAGTCTTTGCTGAACAGAGTCTCGGATTGGGGGCAACTAAATCTAGTCCAGTTTAACCCCCAGAAGACACAAGTTTGCGCGTTAACCGCTAAAAAGAACCCCTTTGTCGTATCTCCTCAGTTTCAAGGCACTCCCCTTGTTGCCTCAGCCAGTATCGGAATCCTCGGCATTGACATATCGAGTGACGTGCAGTTTCGTGGTCACTTGGAAGGGAAGGCCAAATTGGCCTCTAAAAAGCTTGGCGTGCTCAGCAGAGCGGGACAATATTTCATGCCGGCACACCGCCTGCAACTTTACAAGGCGCAGGTTCGGCCGCACATGGAATACTGTTCCCATCTCTGGGCTGGGGCTCCCTAGTGCCAGCTTAACATCAGGTGAGCCGCATGCTCGTTTGGCCCCTCTTCTATAAAAAAAAACATCTAAAAACTACCATAAAAGGGAGTTTGTACTGAATAAAGTCAATTACGAAGGAATTCTCAAAGATTTGGATGCAACCAGTTTTGAAGAAATTTTTATGTCCATGGACGCAAATTGGGCTGCTGAGGGACCCGTAAATATTCTCTCAAATTACCTAGCCAGACATTCAACTAGAATCTTGGTACCACGTAGATTTCGTTGTCTTATGCCCTGGATCACACCAGGGCTGCTACGTTGCATCAGAAACCGAGACAGGATGCACTCTAACAGTAAAGCAGATCCCAAAAATGAAGTTATGCAAACAATTTATAAAAGGTACAAAAACTATTGCAACGATCTGCTCAAGCGATTAAAAAGAAACTATGAACAAAATGAGCTGAAAAAGCATTCTAATAATCCTAAAAAGACCTGGGACACCATTAAAACTATTGTTCATATAAATAAACAGAATGCTATAAAGGCCTAAAGACCTACTCCGTATTTGTGACACTCCTCAAAATTCTGTTGAGCATATCAACAACTTTTTCGCTAATATTGGGGAAAATCTAGCAAATAAATTAGTTACGTAGTTAAGAACGCTATCTAACTCGAATGCACCCCCTCCTGCAAATTCCATGACTATACTTGAAGCTATCTGTGAAGAAATTAAAGCCATTATTATAGGGCTTAAAAATGACAGCGCGACTGGTTGGGACGGTATATCCAACAAACTTTTAAAAATGTGTAACAATCATATAGTACCCGTCTTAACACATATAGTGAACCTATGCTTAACTACAGGTGTATTTCCACAAATATTTAAAATATCGATTATCCATCCTATTCATAAATCTAGCCCAAGAGACTGCCTGACTGACCTATCTCAGTATTGCCAGCCCTATCAAAAATTATAGAAAAGGTAATAAATAAAAGATTAATATGTTTTTTGGAAAAGAATGCTCTTCTATCAAGCAATCAATATGGTTTTAGAGCTGGCCAGTGTACTTCTGATGCAGTTACTGGATTAACAGATTATCTTGCTCAGCAAATCGATAAGAAAAATAAATGTATAGGTGTATTCTTAGATCTTGCAAAAGCCTTCGATACAGTCTCTGCATTCATACTTCTAGATATATATATATATATATATATATATATATATATATATATATAAAAAATAAATATATGATAAAAGAAGAGTGGTTTGCAAGATGATGCGGTGACCAGGATTAAGAAATGTTGTGTTTGAAATAATACACGTTCGTTAGCGAGACAACAACTGATTTATTCCTCTCATAGCTACCTACGTATACAATAATACAAATACCCACAACATCTCCCCTTATTAATAAAGATACAATATCATCCATCCCCCTTTTATAAAAAAATAACTGAAACAAACGAAATTTGTTATAACTCTAACTTAAAATGTATTATACTTATACCTTAAAATTAATTAATTAAATTTTTATGTTGAGTCGTCGGGCCTTACTACGTTTGAGAGGGTGTGGCCATGGTGTGAATGCCTCATTATTATTATCATCGAGCACATTTTGAGCAATTTTATTTTCACTTAAACTAGAATTCTCGTTACGCTGATTTATCTTGTTAGGGCTTTGTTGTGATTTTTTGAATTGCACAAAATTGGCACCCCCTCCATTTCCAGTGATGAAAATATCTTTATTTATATTTTTAAAATCTTGACTTGAGTAAGACTTAATTAAATGACGCCTATTGCGTCGGATTGGTCTTCCTAGTTTATTATTTATTACATATGAACGAGGAGTATCACCTTCACCTATTACAGTAGCGGGAGTTTTTTTCTTACCATCTATACATATTACTTCGTTACCAATTTTATGTTCATACAATGTTTATCGTAGTACATTTTTGACTGCTGCTGTTTTTGCAGCATTGTTTTAAACGTTGGTACGCGGGTTTACAACTTGTGGTTTTAGTAAATCTGCACAAACTGGTAATTTACAACGTAATCTGCGACCCATTAATGATTGCGCGGGAGAGTCCAAACCATGTCTCGGAGTTTTTCTGTAATTCAATAAAGCAAGTTCAAAGTCACTATTCCCCTTAAGAGCTTTAATTAACAAAGACTTAACGGTTTGCACCGCGCGTTCACTTTTCCCGTTAGCCTGTGTATAGTTCGGTGAGGATGTAACGTGAGTGAAGCCCCAATCTCTACTAAACTGCTTGAACTCGCGACTAGTATATTGAATGCCATTATCACTTATAAGTATTTCAGGTATACCGTGTCGTGAAAATATTTCCTTCATACCGCATATAACCACTTGTGATGTAATATTTTCTAATTTTTTTTACCTCAACTTAACTAGAGTAATAATCAACTAAAATAACATAATATTTCTTTCTATATTCAAATATATCAGACCCCACCTTAAACCAGGGCAAATTAGGAATTTCCACTGGTATCATGGGTTTTTTAGCTGGTGCGTTTGAACT
This sequence comes from Parnassius apollo, assembly GCA_907164705.1. Classification (NCBI taxonomy): domain Eukaryota; kingdom Metazoa; phylum Arthropoda; class Insecta; order Lepidoptera; family Papilionidae; genus Parnassius; species Parnassius apollo. The sequence continues at coordinate 2,167,591 of CAJQZP010000758.1, forward strand.
CTCCCTGCACACCGAACAACATTTCACATACATTTCTATCTTTTTTTTTTATAGGATAGGGTGACAAACGAGCACACAGTCCACCTGATGGTAAGTGGTTGCTGCGGCCCATAGACATCTACATCTATCTTCCATTACAAATCAAAATGCAGATGCGTTGTCACCCGTGAGGACTGAGATGGAATGCCTCATTTCCAGTAAAAAGGGTCTCCGGTTCTCTACACTCACCATACGAAACACAGCAGCATTAAGCTACTATTTCACGCTGGTATTCTGTGAGAGCGTGGTCCTTCCCCGGTCGAGCCGACCCATTCGTGCTACAACTATACTACTAATATAATTGCAGCATGGCTCTACCACGTATAAAATGTCACGTGACATGCCTGGCCAAAATTAACTTGTATTGCGCGTCGCTTGTACCGATCTATACCTAAGTGCTCTTCGTGCACAATTTTCAACATATCTGTTCTCAGGGAACGAGGAACTAAGACAACATTATCTCTAAATATGACGTCGTCTAACACATATAACTCATTTTTTAAAGACCAATATTTTTTAAGATTTTCTATTACGTTATACTTATGACTAGGCCAATCCTAATTTAATATAATTTAGTAAGTAACATAAATCAAAATCTTTTTTTGTTTCATTTTTTATCAGTGTTAACTTGCTATTTGAAATTGGAATACTGTTTACAATTAATTTTACTTGATACATAATTTTTTTATCTAACTTATTATCTAATACTAAGTCGGGAAGCGGCGCTCTAGACAATGCATCTGAAATATACATATATTTTCCTGGTTTATACTTAACAACTAAGTCATAGCCTTGTACTCTGAGCATCATACGTTATGAGCGGACTGGAACGGTCATTAATGGCATTTTAAAGATATTTTCCAAAGGTTTATGATCTGTTTCTACGACAACATTATTTTTTGCAAAAATATATTGGTGAAATCGTTCACAGGCGAACACAATTGCTAACAATTCCTTTTCCACTTGTGCATACTGGCGTTGCGTGTCTGTGAGAGTTCGCAAGGCGTATTCGACCGGCCGACCGCCCTGCAGTAGTACCGCACCGAGTGCATCGCGAGACGCGTCTACCGATAACAAGACAGACTGAGATACGTCGTACAACGCCAACACTGGCGCTTTGCAAACACATTCTTTTAATTTTTCGAATGCTGTCTGCTCACTAATTTCCCATCGCCAACTACTATCTTTTTTTAATAAATTCGTTAGGGCAAGTGCGCGATCAGAATAACGCGGAACAAATTTCGATAAATAATTAACGGCTCCCAAAAATCTTTCTAAACTTTTTCTGTCTGAGGGTTGAGGCATCTCAGAAATGGCTTTTACTTTATTAGGGTCGGGCCTCATACCGTTTTTATCAAAAATATGTCCCAAGTAAGTAACCTCTTCAACTGCTATTTTACATTTTTTTAAATTAAATTTTAAATTAATTTCTCTAGCTCTTTCTAACAACGCAACTAGTCTTCTGTCGTGTTCATTCTAGTTCCGTCCCCAGACAATTATATCATCTATAAAACTATCTGTGCCCTCTAAATCTTCTAAAAGCTGCCTCATTTTAGCGTGAAATACTTCAGATGAGCAATTAATTTTATTTATTTTATTTATTTATTTAAACTTTATTTGCACACACAAAAAAAATGTACAAAACGGCGGACTTAATGCCTAAAGGCATTCTCTACCAGTCTACCTTTGGTTTGTGCAGAGAATCTAGTGATGGGTGCAAAACTCATAATAAAAAAAAAATTAAAGGTTTAAGGAAAAAATACAAAATTATAATATAATGATAATAAATACAATACACATACATATACATTTACATTACTACTTACATGCATACAATAATATTTTATACATATATACAAATACCCACAATAAATACATACACAATAAATAAATATGATATTTTTATATTATACATACTTGAGAATATAACAGTTTCCGAAGTTTTTAATTTTTTTTATTATTATCCGAAACTACTACTGCTTCGTTAAGGTGAATCCCTGACCAAAATGTTGCGAAAGTGCGTTTTTCAGACTCTATTATCTCATTAGTTATGAAAAATAAACTACATCTAAAAGTACATTATTAATGTTCGATATCTTATCATCGCATTCCACGTTCTAATTTATTTTTATGTGCTATAAATACATTTAAAATCAACTTTTAAAAAATGACTAAAATTCTTGATTACATGCATCTGTTGCTAAACGCAACGCTCTAATCATTTGAGGATAACACTAATGGATAGATAATTAAAAAATCTATATTCTCCACGTTTTATTTAAATTTTTAAGTTCGTTTTTTCTCTTTTAATTGAAATAATTCCGAAAATTGTGTGACTTCTATGATAAGGGGCGTGCGCAGAGTGCGGGCGGCATTACGATGTATGCGTTCGTACGAGGTGGCCGCGTCGCTGGTTGCCGCGTCCGTATTTCGCCGCAAACATAATATTATTTGAATACCTACGAACCGATGCGCTTACGTCACTGTATATTGTAACTCGGCCGTATCTTAGAAATAAATCTTACAGCCGGCATTTTTACATTTGGCATTGATTTATGTGTTTTATAACTCAATGCATTTTCCTACTTTGTGTTTCCATTTAGTTTTATGATTGTACTTAAATATATATACTTTTTTATATAAACAAATACGAGGGTGGATTGAAAAGTACTCGGCCTAACCAAGAAAATAAACACATACTAAATCAGTTATATTTTTATTTTTCTACATAATCACCATCAAGTTCAATACACTTTTGCCACCTCCCCTGCATTCCAAGCATTTAGACCGTTGAAAAAAAAATGATTCTTCCTTAGAGTCAAAATATGCGTCTACAGCTGCTTTGACCTCGTCGTTTGTCGAAAATCTTTGACCTCCCAAGTGCTTTTTTAGGTTAGGGAACAGAAAGAAGTCTGATGGTGCCAGATCAGGTGAATACGGCGGATGCGGTAACAGTTCAAAGCCACAGTTGTGAATTTCAGCCATTGACTGTACTGACGTGTGAACACGGGAGTTATCTTGATGAAACAGGACTTTTCTTCTGAGCATTCCTCGATGTTTTTCTTTTATTTCCTCTCGTAAACGACGTAGTAAGGTGCAGTAGTAATCAGAGTTTATAGTCTGACCCCTTTCAAGATAATCATAATCACACCTTTCGAGTCCCAGAATACTGAAGCCATCACCTTATTTGCCGACAAAATCGACTTAGCCTTTTTAGGGGGTGGTGAACCAGGTCATCTCCACTGTTTTGATTGTTGTTTTGTTTCCGGTGTACAGTAATGAACCCATGTTTCGCCCATAGTAACAAAACGATTCAAAAAATCATCTGCATCGGCTTCAAATAACTCCAAACAGTCGCGTGAAATAGTCAATCGCCTCCTTTTTTGTTCAACTGAAAGCAGTCGCGGAACCCACCTCGCAGACACCTTGTGGAAACCCAACTCGTTGACAATGATGTTTTGAGTTCGTTCATAAGAGATGCCTATAATCTCGGCTATCTCTCTCATTTTTAATCTGCGGTCTCCCATTATTAAATAAAGTACTTTTTTTAAATTTTCGTCAGTAGTTGACGTCGAAGGCCTTCCAGAGCGGGGTTCATCTTTCACACTCTCTCTACCACGCTTAAATTCTGCTATCCATTTTTTGAGGGATGAATATGACAGAGCACAAGCGCCTAATGTACTGACCATGTCATCATGGATGGCTTTTGATGATAGCCCCTTCTTATGGAGGTACTTAATGACGGCACGCTGCTCGATTTGCTCCATTCGCGGAAATTATGTCCGATTACTTTGTTAATAAATTTATAAAATCACAACTAATTATCGCACACGTTTCGAACTTCACACAATGAACTAGTCTGAACTGAACTAAATAATGTGAGTAGATTTGATTTTTAGAATTGAATGGATCTGTGTTAGGCCGAGTACTTTTCAATCCACCCTCGTATATAATAGGTACTTTGTGAATTGAATAGGAAGTGTTCAATAAAAATGCGTGTCGTTTTATGATTGGTAGATTTAATTAAAAATGTTTGAATAACAAATCGGTCTTATAAATTTGCGGCCGAAAAATATTTGCGCCTCGGCTGAGACGTACGAAATGCTTTATTATTAAAATTTTAAATATAAAAAAATCCGCATTATAATATAAAGCTTAATTAAAAATTGTTTTGGGAAACATGGACAAGTTGGAGTAAAGGAATATCTTTTACTTGGTTATAGATACCTGCAGCTACTTTACAATTTATATGTTTGGTTTTAAATGAAGTTTGGATTTATTATTTTTTTATTTCTATTCTATTTTCTGAAAGGGTCCTAGGAAAGGAATTATCACTGCGTGTTGGCGAACTTTGCATGTCTTCGAAATATTTTTTTTCTTATTTATCAGACATGCAGGTTTCCTCACAATGTTTTCCTTCACCACTGAGCACGTGGTAAATCAACACTTAAAATTGCAATTACAATATTATTGGTGCCGGCGGGGATCGAACCCGGTTTGCTCGCACACTGTGAAAATTTTAGCAAGCGCTAACCATCTGAGCTACCACGGCTCCTCTCCTCTCGAGCTAGAGACTTTATTTTATTTATCGTCAGGCCTGTTGGTCTAGTGGTTAGTGACCCTGACTGCTATGCCGCAGGTCGTGAGTTCGATTCCCACCCAGGACAAATGTTTGTGCGATGAGCACGATCATTTGTTCTGTGTCTGGGTGTAATTTATCTATAATATTTATGTATTTAGAAATATATAAGTATGTTTATCAGTTGTCTAGTACCCATAACACAAGCTCTGCTTAGCTTGGGACTAGATGGCGTTGTGTGATAGTTGTGGAATATTATTATTATTATATTATTATTGTTGGGGTATCTGTATAGTTTTCTCATCTGGTTGGTTTTTATAAATATAAATTATTATAAAAATTTATATTTATAAAAATATAAATTTTTATAAATATAAATTTTCAAAAATAACAAAATAACAAAAATGAAGCACCATTAGCATGTAAAGTTCGAATCCATAATTAATATTTCGACAAATATTATAATTTACACTATAAAAAGCTAATTCAATATTAGCAGTATAGTATATAGTTAAAAATAATCAAAATAGTCATTTTTATTAATTAGATAATATATTAGAATACATAATTCTAATATAATGCAACTAATATACCGAATAAAGAAAATTAAAATACATTTATCATTGTACGCCGTGTCTATTTCCATAGAATAGTTCATTGACATTGAAAAAATAATACTACGTTCGTAGCAGTAGGTGACGTCTTTTGGCGATTTCTTACGCGATATATTGTAGCGAGCGTCGACAGACCAAACGCTCAAGGTCGTTCGCTGGAGGTAGCGCCTTAAGTAATAATCCCAGAGTAAACGTTTAAAGATAGGTTTAGTTTTTGCTTCTTTTATATTTCTGGGTAACATGTTCCAGAGTCTTACTGCATTTGAAGTGAAAGAATTGTAAGAGAAGCCCGTGCGACAGAGAGGAACATGAAGAGTTAGATTTTCTCCGTTCCGCAGACATCGGTTGTGAGAATCGCCCTGATACTGAAATTTGCATTTCAGATATGCAGGGACAAACGGATCGTGTAAAATAGAGAATAGCATAGAAAGGATTCTAAAAGATCTACGAAGTGGAAGAGGCAGCCATTTGAGCTGAGAACGGAATGAAGAAACGTGATCGAATTTACGTAAGCCAAAGATAAAGCGAATACAATTATTGAGAAGTTCCAGTTGTATAGCCCAAAAACCCGAGTTGGCATCCAAGACGGAAAAGAAGCGTGCTGTCGTCCCAGCTTTGACGCTTTGACAATGTAAATCGGCAATCGCAAACTTTAAATTATAACAAACATTTTTATAAAAACATTGTAAAGAGCAAACGCCTCTTACTGGTATTATATTACCACTATACGATTCTAATTTAATACAATCATTTTTTTATTATATTGGAATCAAAACCCGGTTGCAAATATCTTTCAAAAGATAAAACATTTAAGTATATCCGCCCCCGTGTCCAATTTAAAGTTTTCGATACCCTTCTCAAAATATAATGTTTCGAACCAGCCATAGAACAACCTTCTTGACCATTTATGGTTGATATAAAAAACGATTCACAATCAATAGAACGCGTAACATCTTTATTTTGCTCAATATCGTCATATGCACGGTTTACACCGGCCTTATTACTATTTAACTTCTGCTTACATAGCCGAGCGAAATGACCTTGTTAACTACAAATGAAACATGTGGCGTGATCGGCCAGACATCGAGGCCTTGCACAGCGCTCGAGTCCACAGCGCGGGCAGCACAGCGCGGAGCCCCGTGAGACGCGACCGCGCGTCGCGTTGTACTCTCCTTTGTTTGACACTGTCTACCTGCACTACACTAGCACACATGCCACTAGTGCTTAGCTGACGGCTACTCTCTTGCGAAATTTCTTCGGCCTGGCACAACTTCACAGCTTTTTCCAGGTCTGGGTCCTCACATTTGAGCAAACGGTCCCGGATTATTGTGCTATTTACACCACACACAATTCGATCCTTTATCAGCTCTTCTTCTAAAGTTGCAAATTTACAATTTTTACTCAATAACCGCAATGACGTAACATAATGCTGTATGTTTTCACGTTCCTCTTGATTGCGAGTAAAAAATTTGTATCTAAGCAATGTAATATTAATTTTAGTTCCAAAATATTCATCAAATTTTCTCAATATTATTTGCACATCATCACAATCCTCTTCTTTAGTGAACGTAAAAGTTTGATAAATTTCGAATACTTCTGAACCAATTAAATTGAGAAGTAAACTTGCTTTTACCCGTTAGTGCACACCCGAAGCTTTCACAAATAATATTAATTGTCTCCACTTTTTCCAAGCATCAGCACTGCTGACGGGTCCGCCTTCTAACTGTAATTCGCTAGGTGGACGCGCGTGCTCCATTGTTAACTGCAAGCCACACGTTATAGAATTATTTCACAGTTTACTACTATTCATAAATATTATGCTATGTATATATGTTGCAATTATTCTATTGAAGTCCTCGATTTTAAGCGTTTACTATGCTTATGATCCCACTTCTGACACCATGTTGTGTTTGAAATAATACACGTTCGTTAGCGAGACAACAACTGATTTATTCCTCTCATAACTCCTAAGTATACTCATAACTGCCTATATATACTTTGCTTAGGCTAAAAAGAAAATAGTGTCTTTTTTATTTTGTTACTACTTTGTGTGATGTTTTTGAATTAGGCTAACATTATAAACATTTCTCATGTAAGTGAATTATAAAAAAAAACATAGATGTAGAAGATGTCTAATAGGCATTCACTTACCATCTCAGGTGTGACTATGTGCTCGTTTGTTGTTATTCTATAAAAAAAGAAACATATTTCCTTCGTCCATTCACAAAAATGTTCGTTTGCCTACAGGTTTGGAAGCGCGGTCTCAGCGTAGTGACAGCAGCGGAAGCGTGCGAATTATGGCCTCGTGGTGCTTCTCTAGCGGCGTTGCCAGCTCGCCGATCGCGTCATGCAGCGCCTTCTAGGGCGCACGCCCTCTCCAAGATTGTACGCGCCGCCCAACGAACTTCTGCCGCTGAAGAGTACATTGTGGTAAGCAATATCATTTTTGACAGATTATTTTGGTGGTGTTTCATCCCCGTGCCTAGAAAAGCACGTAAATCTGTTGGTTCAGCTCCTAATGTCTCTCCAGGGTCGTGTTGGATAACCGTCCCATCGGACTATGAGGGAGGCCTATGTTTAGAAGTGGACTTTAATAGGCTGTGTCGGTAGTGCGTATCTCCACTCCTCCTTTTGATCTCGCGTCCACTGGGGCGCGGTCATTTAATACGTGAGTCCAACTCTCAGAGACCTTTTGGAGGATTTTGCTATACTTTATAATGTGGTGTATGTTGTGGGCCTCTCTTCACATACATTACAAAAATGTATCCGAAGAAGAGCTTCAGAACATACATAAACAATTGGCAAAAACAAAAGGAAAAATTTAACAATATTGTGTTATTAGCTTGGGATGCTCCATGGATTGGGATGCAGGGCTATTGAGGAGAGTCTCGGGACACCTGCAGTTATGTTCAATGGATATAAGGTGGAAGATGGTGACTCGCTGCTTACTAAATAAATGAGCACTTCACACTGCAACCTTAACTGACTGCGAGGCGCCCAACATTATTGTAAACAGACAAGGGTGTAGAAAGATTATATTTTATAAGATAGGGTGACAAGCAAGCACACAGTCCACCTGATGGTAAGTGGTTGCTGTGGCCCATAGACATCTACATCTATCCTCGATTACGAATCAAAATGCAGATGTGTAGTCACCCGTGAGGAATTAGGTGGAATACCTCGTTTACAGTAAAAAGGTGTCTCCAGTTCTCTACACTCACCATATGAAACACAGCAGCATTAAGCTACTATTTAACGCTGGTATTCTGTGAGAGCGTGGTCCCTCCCCGGTCGAGCCGACCCATTCGGGCTACAACTATACTACTAATATAACTGCAGCATGGCTCTACCACGTACCTGAAAGGTGAGTCTGCAGGTTGAAGATCCTTATACAGTCAGCATGTCCCAGCGTTATTACCGTGTAAAGTTTATGTATTATTGTCAGCTGGTGTGCCGCAAGCGCGACGTGCTAGCAAGCGCCGTGGGCATAGCGCGCGCGGTGCCGCAGTACAGCGCGCGCTCGGCCTGCGCGCCGCTCGGGACTCCGCCCTCGCCTCAGCCGCCACCACACCGGGATCTCAACGTCGAGATCCTACTCGTCGCCGATGAGAAGCGCGGTACGTTACTTGTAGTACCTCGTATTCATTTCTCACGTTAGCTACGCTGCAGCTATGTTATAACATAGGACCCCGCTCTCACAAGATACCAACGTGAATCAGCTATAATGCTCTATTTCATATGGTGAGTAAAGAGAAATGTAAACCCTTTTTACTGAAAATGAGGCATTCTATCTTAGTCCTCAGAGATGGCAATGTATTTGCATTTTGATTCTTAATTGTATTTAGAATATAGGTGTAGAGGTATATCACACTTATCATCAGGTAAACTGTGTGTCCTTATTTTATAACAATAATTAAACCTTTCGAAATACTTCTGCGGCAGTGTTGAAGGCAGTGTTACTGTCCATAATAAATAGCCATAGTCGGCAACATTCATAACAATGCTCACAATTACCACTCTGTGCAATTTGAGTGTGGCATTTTTCAATGGAAATTCCATCTAGGGCTACCTTTCTTTGAACAAATATAGTATTTTTCCCAAAAAAGATGCAAAAGTATAGTACTGTTCAGAAATTAAGGAGAAAAAAATTTTTGTTTTTAATCTTTATGTATTTTTCCATATATATTTCTTATTGCACTTTACTTTGGTGGATCTAACTGCCTTACCTTCTACCTTACCTTTAAAGCAATTATAGAAGTCTGTTTAGATTCATATTAAAATAAATTAACAATTAATTTTGCTTGCTCTTTTTTTAAATTTTAGAATCACTTCTCCACCCTCAAAATGGAAAATATAGTGGATCTAACTGCCTTACCTTCTACCTTACCTTTAAAACAATTATAGAAGTCTGTTTAGATTCATATTAAAATAAATTAACAAATTAATTTTGCTTGCTCTTTTTTTAAATTTTAGAATCATGATGGAAAAAAAATTACTTACATAAATTTTCTTGATCCAGACTTCCAATCACCGTTAATATAAAAAGCGCGGCAATTGAATTAGGGATAAAAATATAGTGGATCTAACTGCCTTACCTTCTACCTTACCTTTAAAACAATTATAGAAGTCTGTTTAGATTCATATTTAAATAAATTAACAATTAATTTTGCTTGCTCTTTTTTTTTAAATTTTAGAATCATGATGGAAAAAATTATTTACATAAATTTTCTTGATCCAGACTTCCAATCACCGTTGATATAAAAAGCGCGGCAATTGAATTAGGGATAAAAATATAGTATTTTTCAAACTATATTATTTTTCTATAATATATATTATTTTTTGATTTTTGATTTAGAACAATTGACCGAAATATAGTACGGTACCAGTGGCGGATTAGCACATTTGCCGTCAGTTGGCTATTCAAATTTTGCCGCCCCTATTGACTTCTATAAGTCGATATCTTAGTTCACAATCATATGCTCTACAATTTTCTTTGTCAATGAAATTGTAATTTTACGACTTATGCACATAGAGAATATTAAATAAGTCTTTGCTTGTGCACTATAGTCCTAATTACACCACCTTATTGCCTTAATTAGTATGATTGTGAACTAGAAGATCATTGAGTCAGTTTCCTAGATTATTTTTACAACCCAAAGATTTAATTGAGATTGCACAAAAAATATTTTTTGGTTATATATTATTGAGTTCTAATCATGTACTACTAATAAGTTGGAGTAAGGTATGATTTAATGCAACTTACATTTGGTAGACGTAATTAAATAACTTTCAATGCGCTTATACTTTTAAAACAATATATTCAATTTTACTACTATACTATAGTTGTAGTATAAATGGGTCGGCTCGACAGAGGAAGGATCCCGCACTTACAGAAGAAGAGAAGAGAACCTGAAAACCCTCTTACTGAATACGAGGCATTACATCTTAGTCCTCAAGGGGTAACAACGTATCTGCATTTTAATTCTTATTAGAGGATAAATTTTGATGTCTATGTGCCACAGCATCTACTTACAATTAGGTGGAATAATGTGAATCAATTGACTGAAATATGGTACGATACTATATATTATAGAACTGGTGGTAACCCTAATTCCATCACTGTTTGAGTGCCAAAGTCTCACCTTTAGAACAACTTGTATATTAAAATTAGATTTTAGAGAGGTTATCAATGGTTAACCCGCAGCATGTGACATAACTGCTACAACCTATGAAAAGTCCACTGCTGAACAAAAGCCTCCCCCATAGATCGTCTCATAAGGGGATATATGCCATATTTCCTGCGCTTGACACGCGGCTTGGCAACCCCAGTTATTATTTTTAGTTGTTTAATTATTATTGGTTAATTTTTTTATTTCTTATTAGTTAATTTACAAGCTATTATTTATATTTTAATTCACCTAATGTCACATATCATGTGACATACACATAAAAATAAGTTAAAAAGAAGAATGTGCTGTAATTTTTTCAGAAGGTGACTCAGACGACGAAGGTGTAGGTCCCTTGGAGCCCGTTCTTATGGAGCAGACTTTGACGGACGAGGAGTTGGGTACCGTACAGCGGATAGCCGACATGACTCGGCTGGCCGCACGAATAACTGACACGCCCGCTAATATCATGCACGTACAGGCCTTCATCGAGGTGAGTGAATATGTTTAACGGGATAGTAATTGTGGTTCTACATAGCATCTTCTATACATATAAATAAACAACAGTAACAGTAACGAAAGCTCTACTTCAAAACAAACAAATTAAATAAGCAAAATGGCGGATTGTGTCAGCCCTACTAAAGTTAGCAAATGTGTCCTGGCCGAAAACTGTTTAGTTTCGCCATTTTGCTTACAAGCGCTTGCTAGCGCTTTTTTCTGCCAAACGCACCCATTGATTTCTGTTTATAAAATTGCATTATAAATTTAAAATTTCCATATTAAGAATATTTTTTTCATCTGTTCCTCAAATCTGCAAAACGCTGTCGGCCATATTAGCACATGTCGTGACGTCACTTTTCCAACCTAAGGATATTAGTGTTCTGTGTCACTGATTAAGAGAACTAGCTAACGTGCTGTGTTATTTCCAATTTTTTTAGTTTAGTTATAATTACGATTATTGAGTTTTATTCCGAATTTTATTGAAAAGGCATCATGGAAGACGAATTCGTAAAAACAGAAAGTGCTAATCTACTAAGGATAATTTTTTTTTTAATCTTTATTCATATAAAATACACAGATTTAAAATAATTATAAACATCGCCAAACTGTGCAACAGTTTGTTGGCGATAATGGCGCTCTTTTGTTATATATTAATATGTATTTTTTGTTACATACATACTTATCCTAGGTATATTTATTACAATAAATATCTCTATCTTTAATTAATACTTATTATAGGTAGTACATTATACTTTTCATAGGAATGTATTTTTCAGTCTTTTCTTTAATGTTACTGTGCTTATGTCTTTGGACGTATCTCTTATAAAATCTATTCTATTATATATTAGCGGAGTTAAATATTGCCTAGTTCTCTTACCATAATAGTTTCTTATATGTGGTATCACATATTTACCCTTCTCAACTTGCCTGGTACGATATTTATGCGTTATAGGTTGTTTAAATTTATTTTATATTGTTCTAAAGCAATTAGGTAATCTACCTTTTGATGCACTGGAAGTATTTTACATATATTAAATAATTTGTCATAATTTTTTTTACACTGTAATTTTATTTTTTTACTTACTAAATACTTAAGTAGTCTAATCTTTAAATGTTTTATACGATCTAACTGTGTTTTGAATGTTAGCCCATAACTGCTCAATCCATAATTGATTACCGAGTCGGCCAGTGCATAATACAGTACGTACAAGACTTTTCGATTCATGAAATTGCTTAAGTGAAAGAATCTACCCAGTATTGATTGCAATTTATTACACACACCATTGACGTGCAGTTTCCAGTTCATATTACTATCTACTGTTAGGCCTAAGTATCGGTATTTATCTACTACATCTATGTTTGTGCACTGGCAGCCAGCTTTATTGAGGTGTAGACACTCGTATGTATGACCAATTATATTTATGTTTAATTTACCTTGCTTAAATACGTTACTGTGGGGTGAACTTATATACATAGCCTTTGTTTTGGATAAATTTATAATTATACCGTTATCATGTGCCCATTTAATAATGTTTTCGAAGTCCTCCTGTATGTATTTTTGTGCATCACTCATGTTATTGGTTGAGTACATTAGGCACATGTCGTCTGCATACATAACCGTTTTACAATGCTTTATTACATTAATGACACTATTAACATGCATAATGTACCCAACTGGACCGAAAACCGATCCGGTTGGTACTCCAAGACTCACGCTTATATCGTCCCCTGTTACTCCGTCTATCAATGTACATAAGGATCTATTTTGCAAATAGCATTTAAACCATTGGTTGATGGGACCTCTGATACCACATTCATCCATCGCACGCAGTAGTACCTCGTGTTCCAGGGTGTCGAATGCCTTTTTTATAATCAATAAAAAGAGCAGCGACAAACTTACCCTCATTGAGATTGTTGTTGATATAGTCGGTGAATTGCGCAAGCGCAGTGTCCGTGCTGCGTCCGCGACGGAACCCGTGCTGCGCATCTGATATAATGTTATATTGCTCTAAGTAACAACTTATCTGATTCACTATTACTTTTTCTACTATTTTATTTATTACGGATAATATAGCAATTGGTCTATAGTTACTATAGTCCGTGTGGCTCCCCCTGTTTATATATTGGTCGTATTATTGCTTTTTTTAATATATCCGGGTAAACTCCCCCACCCACACTCATATTTATCAATTTAGCTAATACTGGGCTTATTTCTTTCTTTACCTGCTTTATATCTTGTGCTCTAATTTTGTCTACACCCGGTGCTTTATTAAAATCTAAATTATTTATATATTTTTCTATCGTATACGCTCCTACCTTCTTAAAGTAAAAAAGACTTATCACTTGGTTTTACATATGAAATTCTATCAAAAAAAAATTTATCACAGTTATGCTTTATTTTCTGTACTTCCCCTGTGAACGTTTCAGAGAACTTATTGCAAATATTATACACACTGCTAGTTTGGCCTAAATATTTTAATATAACGTCATCTAAACCCGGTTTTGGCTTGCCTATCCATTTATTTATGTTACACCATATTTTTCTAAAATCATTGTTACATTTTTGTATCTCATTCTGCCTGTATTTATTCTTAGCTTTATCTATTAATTTATTAACCTTATTTCTAAATCTCGTATACATTAGTCTTTTATTCATATTCTTAGGGGATGATTTCCAAACTCTGAACAGTAAATCCCTATGTTCTATCATTTTACATAGTTCTTTATTAACCCATGGTTGCGTAATTCTCTTTTTCTTTGGTGTTTTCTGTAACTTACACTTATCATATATATCTATAAATTGATGGTGGCAAAAATTTTTGAATGCAATCCCAATTTTTGTTCTGTCGAGTTGAGGAATGTTATAACATCAATGTAGTACCTATTACAAACTTTTGTTTACACAAAAACACAATACCAGGTCAGAGTGTATTTTGATAAAACATATTTTAGTAGCTATCATAGTTTAGTTTATCTATAATGACAATTATTAGTTATACATACATACATACATAAACACTCACGCCTGTCACCCAGAGGGGTAGGCAGAGACTACAGACTTCCATTTGACACGATCCTGACACACCTTTCTCGCCTCCTTCACATCCATACACCTACGCATACATGTAAGGGTACTCCTAATTTGGCCCGTTTTTAATAAATCGCCAATTTGGTCGATAAATTTTCGCCTAGAACGTCCCTTTCCGACTCTGTCATTCACTTCTACAACATAAATTTTCTTTGTCACCCTTTCCTCATTCATTCTTTCCACATGACCAAACCACCGAAGCATTCCTTTCTTAATCCTGGTCACAACATCATCTTGCAAACCACACTCTTCTCTTATTACATTATTTCTTACCCTGTCGTTCAGATTCAGCTCTAACATACTCCTTAATGACAATCACTAGTTATAATATCTAAATTAACCGAATTTATTACAAAATTTGACTGGCGATTCCTTTCACCTCATAATGTTTTGTCTTGTATTAAACGATAGTTAAATATAAATCATACTTACATCAAAATTATCTTCACAGAAGTATAGTTTAGATTTTGTAGACAATGCCTTCGGGTCTCTTCTTGCCAGTTTTAACCAAGTATTTCTCATATTTAAATCAGTTGGCACTTTAATCCATAACTTTCCCGGCGTTCTTATGCTCGTATTTTTGCATTCAGGCACAACACAATAATGATATAGATGATAACTCATTATTAAACATTAAAAAGTATATTATTCTTTGCAAAATCGGCACGACTGTGGCATCACGAGTTGAACAACATGGCAACAGTGTTTACACGCGAAAATTTAAAACGATAGATTAAAAGTAATTTTTATGGCACTATTCGGTTTAAAAAAAAATATAGTAGTTCATTATCACTCTAGGATTCATTTAAAACAATTTTTCAAAACGGGTAAAATACCCTATTGTTGTTACATATTTTATTGCTAATACACTGCTGAATGCTGTGTTAGTCCCTACGTATGGTTACACTGGTATGGTTACGTATGGTAGTGAAAGTTGGGTGTGGCAGAAGAAGCACGAGAGTAGAATAAACGCAGTAGTAATGCGGTCGTTAAGGAGTATGTTAGGGCTGAATCTGAGTGACAGGGTGAGAAATTGTGTGATAAGAGAAGAGTGTGGTTTGCAAGATGATGTTGTGACCAGGATTTAAAAAGGAATGCTTTGGTGGTTTGGACATGTAGAAAGAATGAAAGAGGAAAGAGTGACAAAGCAACTTTATGTTGCAGAAGTGAACGGCAGAGTCGGAAAGGGACGTCCTAGTGAAAGTTTACAATACAATACTCTTTTTTTTTACATTACTCTTTATTGTACACCAACGAAACATAAATACAACAAATAATGAACAAGCAATGAGGGAACGACAAAAGGCGGTTTTATTGCTACGTAGCAATCTCTTCCAGACAACCCAGAAGAGGAAATTAATAAAAATAAAAATAAGATTAACGGGTAGGGTGCACTAAATTAGAAAAAAGAAATACGAACTTATATACTAAAATGACAACATACTTTAGGTAGATTAGTGACCATAACTAAGAGGAGGAAGAGAGAGGAGTTAAAGAGACAAATAGTGTTCCTTAATCTGATTCTTGAACACATTAAATGATTGAGCACTTTTAAATGACTGGAGTAATGAGTTCCAGAGTCTTACTCCAAGAACAGCAAAAGATTTATCATAAAATGTCGAGGAGTGTACAGGACATTGGAGCGAAAGATTTTCTTTGGACCGTAAGGAAAAGTCGTGACAAGAGCTAAGAAATTTAAAACGTTCTTTTAGATAGGGTCCTCCTTATCATTGATACATTAAATAAGACGCAGTAGAGCGCAGAAAGTATATGAGTATTCCGACGAAGACGGATTGGGAGCCACTTGAGTTTAGTGCGGTATTCCGAGACATGTTCAGATTTACGAAGCCCAAATATGAACCGTATACAGAGATTTTGGAGTCGCTCAAGTTTGTTAAGTTGCTCCTCAGTGATATCAAGGTAACAAATGTCAGCATAGTCGAGGATAGGGAGTAGTAAAGATTGTGCAAGCGTAATTTTGGTGGAAATGGGAAAAAAGTAATAAAGCCTCCGGAGTGAAGCATATGCTGCAAACATTTTTCAGCTCACTGCATTAATTTCTTAAGTAAAGTTTATCGACCTAATTGGCGATATATTGAAAATGGGCCAAATTAAACGACGAGCATGTATGCGTAGGTATATGGATGTGGAGGAGGCGAGAGAGGTTTGTCAGGATCATGCTAAATGAAATTCTGTAGTCTCTGCCTACCCCTCTGGGTGACAGACGTGAGTGTTTATGAATGTAGTGTACTGACACTGACTGAACATAGATTGGCTCTTAGGCATAGGAGGGATATTTGCCACAGTTGCCACGCTTAATAAGCGGGTTGAGAACCACAGGTGTTTAATACTTTGAGTTGTTAGTAAGCTGCTGCCCAAAAAGCTGCCACAGGTCAGGATAGCAACTAGTGATACCACAGGACATGGCTCTTTTAACAAACATTTATTTACCATAGGTGTTACAAATAGCCCCCTGTGCAGGGCATGCATGCAGGAGGAAGAAACGGCGGCTCACGTGTCGCTGACATGTCCGGAGGTCGCTGCTTACAGGGTTAAACATCTCGGCACGCCGGGATCTTTCCCCGAAGTTCCCCCGTTTCCCCGAAGGACTGTTGAACTTCTTCGGGAAGATTTAATGGCTCGAATAATGACATTATTCCTGCCCACATGCAAAATACGCGCTTGGACGTGGAGTTGTGGAAAACAGCCCGTCGTAAAATAAACTAAGCTAAGCTACTGCCCATCACCTGGGTGATTTGTCACCTCTCACTAATCCCACAGGATATGGAATAGTGGATTCTATTCACGCTTTCATTACAATGTTTCATCGTCATCATGACATCCTATCATAGTTCACACTGCTGTACATATGCCTCCACCATAGATGCCTATGGGGGGGGATATTTGCCATAATTGCCACGCTTGGTTGGCAACTGAAGTTTTTTAAAATTTTGAGCTGTTATCAGAGAGATGCTAATACCCATCTTCTGTTTCGTTTCCCTGTAGTCCTCGCTAATTTTCATGGTAGATTACAAGAATGTTTTGTATTATAGTCAACCAAATCTAAGAAATACCTTTTGACAGCTGTCAAATTTTGTACCAAGCATGCCAACAAAAAAAATGGTAACGTACAATATTCGATTCTTGAAAAAATCGATATCGATTATTTGGACTTGATAATCACTTGCAGTTTGCTTTGAATAATACCAGAATAAATTAAAAATGTATAATTTAAAACACAAGATTCATCAGTTTCTTTGTATTTGTTGCTACTGCTTATTTCAAGAGGCACAGTTATAAAAATTTGAGATTGAAACTAGATTAAAAATAAATTTATTCAATTAGTTTCAATACAACTAGTAGAGATGTCGTTGTTTATATTAATTATTATTTTATTTTCAAAAATGAAGTCAAAATTAATGTCTCTTTCAAAGCTATCCATAATAATTTGTTTTGTTTTTCTACCACTTTTCCCAATCATCTTTTGTGACGTGGGCACATTCTTCAACGAATATAGAAGAAACAGTCCAAAAAGTTAAATTCGAGTCACAAAATAAGAACACATACACAAAATCACAAAATTACACACAGTAAGCTCTCGAAACAGAAACAGAAACTTTTTTATTCAATATAAATTATGAATAATACTTATTGAAAGTCAGTTTTTTCATTAACTACTGGTTCGCAAAGAAAACCTCTGTCCTGGGAAGAACTAGCAAGAAACCCAACGGGACTAGTTTAAAAAAAGAGCTTACAATCATGCATGTTACAATTTATTACCAATAACACAAAACAAATTAGAAATAGCTTGGTAGCGATCACCTTTCCCAGGGGTTATTATCATCCATAAATTCCTTAATATTAAAATAACCCTTTTTATACAAACTGTACACAAAGTTCAAAAAAATTTAAATAAATTTTTTGAACTTTGTGTACTTAAGTCACATTTTGTATATTTACTGGGATTTTGTTGTAAAAGCGTATACATCGCTCCAAGAATGAATTACTGACTCTGTGGAGTCGAATAACTGGTACCGAAATGGCGGGATATTGAAATTATGTAGTGGTTATCTTAGCATGGTCTTGCCTATTTTTTTGCCTACACACATTTACATTGCAACGTAAAAAAATAAAAATTAAATTAAACAAATAATACATTAAAAAAATTAATGATTCGATTATTTGAATATTTTGCCAATTATTCGCATAACAATGAATTTTAATCACCCAAACACTACGGTAATATACATAGCGACATATTATTGAAACGACGTCATTGTAAAAAAAATTAATACTGGTAATTTTTTAATATTCTGCTTTGGTAGAAAAATTCCAATTTAAATTAATGATAAAAAACTATAAACGTTGTAATGAAATATAGATAACTTTATAATTCTTCGGATTTACGTAAAAGGTTATTTTAAATCGTGTGAGTACGCTTGTGCAAAGTTATTGCGGAATGATTAATGTGAAACGTCAAAACGTATTTCTTAGATTTGGTTGACTATAATTAATTTTATTTTTCAGGAAGCCTGTAAACTAGCGAAGGAGCTAGATATCCCAGAACCTACCATAATCCAGGGGGAGGAGCTCCGTGAAAGGGGTATGGGAGGAATATACGGCGTTGGCAAGGCAGCCTCGAGACCTCCAGCCTTAGTTTCCTTGTCCTACAAAGCTCCTGGGGCCACCCAATCGGTCGCCTGGGTCGGCAAAGGCATTGTCTATGATACAGGCGGCCTCAGCATTAAGGCTAGGGTACGTTGATATTTTTACGTACAAAAATTATATTTATTTGGTTGCTCGTTCGTCTTCTATGACCATTGTTCGTTTCTAAAATTTTTGAGTCTTGTATTTTTAACACGACTACCCCAGGAAGGTAATATTTTTCGACAGTGTGTTTGTATATATGTATGTATATCTGTGTATTTATTTAATACACTCTGTAGCCTAAACGGCTTTATGTATTTTTAACCCCCAACGAAAACAGATGGATGTTATAGTACGTGCCAAATCGATTGAGAAAAACGGACAATGACCTTTCGGTCGTTTAACCAGGGGCTAAAAACCTTCATTATATAGGCACTTTTTATAAGTAGTACTTTCTTTATTCATAATGTTTTTTTAATGATTGATATAATATAA
The DNA here is from genome assembly GCA_907164705.1 of Parnassius apollo. NCBI lineage: Eukaryota > Metazoa > Arthropoda > Insecta > Lepidoptera > Papilionidae > Parnassius > Parnassius apollo. The sequence goes on from CAJQZP010000758.1 coordinate 2,187,220, forward strand.
TATATTTATTAACTATTATTATAATAAAGTACTTTATTCACTTACCATAAATTGAAATATAAAATATAACACATTTTTCGCGATGTACCGTAAGATTTTACGATATTTATAGGAACCACAGACAATATTATTTAAGAAACAAAAAAAAACATATGTGCTGACCTAGAAGTGTGAATAATATCAATATTTAAATATTGCTATCACATCTAAATTTAGATTTTGTAAGTTACGCCTTTTGACATTCGGCTCATATCTGAGGTCATCGTCCGTTTTTCTCAATCGATTTGGCACAGACTATATAAGTTTAACGTGTGTTTAATCTGTGTGTGGCATTGCAGCGCCCATTTCAATTCAATTCATCAATTTTGATTTAGTTTTTTTTTTGGTTGGAAGGTGACTTGATCAAAAGTGTTCTTAGCCATGATTCGAGAAAATCTTTTTAGCCGTTTGTAGATTATCAGCTCATTTTGTTTTTAATTTAAGGCGCTACTCCTAGTGAACGACCTTAAGCGTTCGGTTCACACCACGCGCTCTCGCTACAATATATCACGAAGAAATACGCCCAAATTTTAAAACATTTTCTTTATTAAATCGAATTTTAGCCCTTTGAAAATATTAAATAGATCAAATTGCCTATCCATTAGTGTCAATCGCAAAATAAAATAATGCTTACTTTATGATGAGATACATGTTATCAACGATTATTTCGCATTTCTGTGGTTTAGTTATAGGAAGATTCATCAAGTACTTACTCCTTTTAAAAAAATGGAACTGGCTATTATGGAATCAAGATTATGTAGAAATTTAATAGATTTTTTATTAAATAAAACTAAATTTACGGATTCTATCGCGTTTATTTAACTGATTTTACTTATTTTTAATTCCCGACGTTTCGGGTGCTTTACAGCAACCATGGTCACGGGGGGGGGGGGGCTGAGATGTTTGACGTCCCAATGTCATTGTTAGCCCGCTACCTTCAGTTTTTGAATATTATTTTTGGTCCGATTTACGCAAAACGAACTTACAGTATCTTGAAGTCTTGCAGTGGTATGCTTGGGTTTGGGTTTAATTTTGTTAATTATAGGATCCCAAGCAGATGGCAGCACCCAACCATCTTCTCTATTGAAATTATTAAATTGTTGTTTTTTAATTTCAATAGCCTCACGTATCATCCTTGGTAGAAATCGGTGTTCTTTTACGAGGATTTGTGGTTTATCAAATCTGATGTAATGGTGGGGACGATCTTGAACATGTTCACAGAGTGCAGACTTCCCGGAGCGTCGGTGCTTCACGTCAGCTATATGTTCTTTCACGCGGGTTTTTATGGATCTTTTTGTTTGACCTATGTAAGAGAGATCACATTCACAATCTAACTTGTACACTCCTGCATCTTGTAGAGGGATATTACACTTGACGGATGGTAAAAATTGACTAATCTTCTTCGGCGGCTTGTAGTATGTTTTAATGGAAGCTCGCTTCAAGATGTAGCCAACCTTGTCTGTGACACCTCTAACATACGGTAGTACAGCAGGCGCACGCTCGACTGTGGCCGGCTTCACTCGGTCACTGTGACGTAGGCGCGGGACCCGAAGCTTGTTATCTTGCAATACTTGCTTGACATACTGATGCTCGGCGGCCAGATGTTTTCTGTCACAGATCCCTCGTGCTCTCTGAAACAAAGATTTACCCACGGTAGCTAACTGTGAAAGATGATGTTGAGATTCACCATTTAAATATCGGTTGGTATGGGTCTTTTTTCTATACACCTATAATTAACAAAATTAAACCCAAACCCAAGCATACCACTGCAAGACTTAAAGATACTGTAAGTTAGTTTTGCGTAAATCGGACCAAAAATTAATATTCAAAAACTGAAGGTAGCCGGGCTAACAATGACATTGGGACGTCAAACATCTCAATCCCCCCCGTGACCATGGGTGCTGTAAAGCACCCGAAACTTCGGGAATTAACAATAAGTAAAATCAGTTAAATAAACGCGATAGAATCCGTAAATTTAGTTTTATTCAATGTTGTGTTCGTGTAAATTTAAGAAATCATCAGATTTTTTTGTTAGTTGATATATCTTTTTAATAACGAGTAAACAGCTCCTAAAAACCTCACAAATAACGACTAGCGCGGCATTTTGCTCAAACACGCACCTTAAGTTTTATTTTTATAGTCGAGGGGGCAAACGAGCATACGGCTCACCTGACGGTAAGTGATTATAGTCGCCCGTCAACAACTGCAACACCTGTTTGCAGATGCGTTGCCGGCCCTTTATAAAGGGATAGGCTCTTTTGTTGAAGGTCTCTAAGTCGTGTCCTTATTATTGTTATAACATATGAGGTGATAGACTATAATATTTGAAATATTCTTTTTTCAGTAAATTTTTTACACATTCGGTTTTTTTTTTATTACTGTTAACTATTGGGCTTGGTTTTTTTTTTTATAAAACTAATGCCCTGTAGTGGCGGTTAAGAATATCCACTACCCCATATATTCCCGTGGGTGTCGTAAGAGGCGACAGAGGGAAACAGGCAGGAGATGGGCTGCAGCATCTTCCTGATAACAGCAACGGTACGACAAAAAAAACTGCGGCTGCCAACACGCTCGCCAAGCGTGGCAACTATGGCAATATACCCCCCATGAACAATTACACAAATAGACGGCCCCCAGTCCCCGGCGGCCCCGCTATTCCTGGCTACGGTGGCGACCATGGTAACGGCGGGGCAGGGGGTGCTAAGAATCTCCGGTGGAGGTTCGGTTGCCACCTACGACGACTCGACCTGGCAACATTTAACGCACGCACACTGAGGACTGACGAGAAGATCCTGGAGCTGGAAGAAGAGATAGACAAGTTGCGCTGGAGTATTATAGGATTATCCGAGGTCCGAAGAGAGGGGGAGGACACGGTGATTCTCGAATCCGGCAACTTGTTCTATCACCGGGAGGGCAACCATCTGTCCCAAGGAGGTGTCGGATTTATCGTCCACAAGTCTCTCGTCAACAACATTGTAAAGATTGGGAGTGTGTCGACGAGGGTCGCGTACCTGATACTCAGAATCACCAAACGGTATTCGCTGAAGGTCATACAGGTTTACGCACCAACCTCGGCACATTCCGATGAGGAGGTGGAGGAAATGTATGAGGATATTTCCAAAGCCATGCATTCCTCCAAAACCCACTACACGGTGTTGATGGGAGACTTCAACGCAAAACTAGGCACAAGAGAAAACGGTGAGCTGAAGTTAGGGAAATTTGGAGTAGGGCAACGGAACCGAAGGGGCCAGCAGCTGGCCGACTTTATGGAGAAAGAGGGACTCTTTATGATGAACTCTTTCTTCCAGAAGTTTTACGTGGTAGAGCCATGCTGCAGTTATATTAGTAGTATAGTTGTAGCACGAATGGGTCGGCTCGACCGGGGAAGGACCACGCTCTCACAGAATACCAGCGTAAAATAGTAGCTTAATGCTGCTGTATTTCGTATGGTGAGTGTAGAGAACCGGAGACCCTTGTTACTGGAAATGAGGCATTCCATCTCAGTCCTCGCGGGTGACAACGCATCTGCATTTTGATTTGTAATGGAAGATAGATGTAGATGTCTATGGGCCGCAGCAACCACTTACCATCAGGTGGACTGTGTGCTCGTTTGTCACCCTATTCTATAAAAAAAAAAAAAAAAAAAAAAAAAAAAAAAAAAAAAAAAAAAAAAAAGCGGCCCCACAGGAAGTGGACCTGGTCGAGCCCCGACGGTTCGACAAAAAATGAGATTGACTTCATTATGACGACCAGACGCCAACTGTTCAGTGATGTCTCAGTGATCGCAAGGGTGAAAACTGGCAGCGATCACCGAATGGTTAGAGGCACACTGAACCTAAACGTTAAGTTAGAGAGGTCTCGTCTAATGAAGTGAACGCTCCGTCCCCCCTCGTGCTCTAATCCAAAATCCCGAAAACTTTCAGCTCGAGTTACACAACCGCTTTCAGTGCCTACAAGATTGCAATGCAGTGGACGATGTGAATGACAAGCTCGTGGAAACTGTTCATGCGGTCGGAGCTAAGTTCTGCAAGACCCGCCGCAGAAGAACACAAAAACTCTCCGATCACACTCTTAATCTCATGGCTGTTAGACGGGAGATGAGGCTGCAATCGTCAACAGATTTGACAGCATACAGGCAACTGAACAGACAGATCTCCAAATGCATGCGGCGAGACTTACGCAACTTTAATACTGCTCGTATTAAAGAAGCGATCGAGCGGAACCAGGGCTCCAAAGTCTTTGCCAGAGATCTGTCTGCCCGTAAGAGCCAACTGTCAAGGCTGAAAACTGAGTGTGGCAGCATCGTTTCCGGGACACCTGAGATTTTGAGTGAGATTGAGAGGTTCTATGGGCAGCTGTACACATCATCGTTGGAGCCACACGCAAGTGTGAGTAACGATCCAAGAGCAAGTCTTATCCGATACTATTCCGATGATATCGCGGACGTCAGTCTAAGCGAGATTAGAATGGCTCTCCAGCACCTTAAAAACGGCAGGGCCCCAGGCGAGGATGGAATTACAGCGGAGCTTCTGAAAGCGGGTGGAACACCGGTGCTTGAAGTCCTTCAGAAGCTCTTCAATTCCGTCCTCCATGGTGGCACTACTCCAGAGGCGTGGAGCAGAAGTGCGGTGGTCTTGTTCTTTAAGAAAGGCGACAACGCTCTCTTGAAGAACTACAGACCGATTTCCCTTATGAGCCGCGTCTACGTGCTGTTTTCGAGTCATTACGAATCGTCTCGCACGCAGACTCGACGACTTCCAGCCTCCCGAACAAGCCGGTTTCCGAAAAGGCTTCAGTACCATAGACCACATTCATACCCTGCGGCAGATTGTACAGAAGACTGAAGAGTACAATTTGCCACTTTGCCTGGCGTATGTGGACTATGAGAAAGCCTTTGATTCCGTCGAAATTTGGGCGGTGCTGCAGTCCCTTCAGCGGTGCCAAGTTGACTGTCCGTATATCGAAGTGCTGAAGTGTTTGTACAGTAGGGCTACGATGGCTATCCGAGTACAGAACCAGAGCTCGAAACCTATCCAACTGCAGAGAGGTGTAAGACAGGGTGACGTTATATCCCCGTATCCCCGAAACTCTTCACCGCTGCTTTGGAAGACGTTTTCAAGCTACTGGACTGGAAAGGATACGGTATTAACATCAATGGCGAGTACATCACTCACCATCGATTTGCCGACGATATAGTCCTTATGGCAGAATCGCTGGAGGACTTAAGCACTATGCTCAATGACCTCAATAGTGCCTCCCAACGGATAGGTCTTAAGATGAACATGGACAAAACAAAGATCATGTTTAATGTCCATGTCACACCTATGCCGGTAGTTGTTGGGAGCACTATGCTCGAAGTTGTTGACGAGTACGTTTACCTGGGACAAATAGTCCGACTAGGTAAGTCCAACTTCGACCGAGAGGTCAATCGACGGATGCAACTCGGCTGGGCAGCGTTCGGGAAATTACGACACATCTTCTCGTCAGGTATACCTCAATCTCTGAAAACTAAAGTGTACAACCAGTGCGTGTTGCCAGTGATGACTTACGGATCAGAGACGTGGTCCTTCACTGCTGGCCGTATGAGGACGCTCAAGGTCGCTCAGCGAGCTATGGAGAGGGCTATGCTCGGAGTTTCTCTGCATGATAGACTCAGAAATGAGGATATCCGCAGTAAAACCAGAGTGACCGACATAGCCCAACGGATTAGTAAGCTGAAGTGGCAATGGGCCGGCCATATAGCTCGAAGAACCGATAACCGATGGGGATGAAAGGTTCTCGAGTGGCAGCCTCGTACTGGTAGGCGTAGTGTAGGGCGACCCCCCACTAGATGGAGTGACGACCTGGTAAGATATGCAGGAAGTCGATGGATGCAGGTGGCTCAGGACCGTGCTTTGTGGCATTACTTGGGGGAGGCCTATGTTCAGCAGTGGACTTGTGAAGGGCTGTGATGATGATGATGATGATGATGAATAACTAATTAATGGTATGTGCATGTGTCTATTGGCTACAAAAGCCACGTTAAATATAAACACGGTTATCACTAAGTTCAGACCGCCATCCATGCAATTGAAAATAAGTCAACCCATTGACTGTGTAGGCGAATACATTGGCGAACTTCACATGTCTTTGAAATATTTTTTCTTATTTCTCAGACATGCCGGTTTCTTCACAATGTTTTCATTCACCACCGAGCATGTAGTAAATCAACACTTAAAATTGCAGTTAACAATTTCGTTGGTGTCGGCCGTGATCTAATACCCGGGGTTTTTTTTTATAGAATAAGGATGATTAACGAGCAAACAATCCACCTGATGACAAGTGGTCGCTGTGGCCCATAGACATCTATATCTATCCTCGATAACAAATCAAAATGCAGATGCGTTGTCTACTCGTGAGTACTAAGATGGAATGCCTCTTTTCCAGTAAATAGGTTTTCCGGTTTTCTACACTCACCATACGAAACACAGCAGCATTCAGCTGCTATTTTACGCTGGTATTCTGTGAAAGCGTGGTCCTTCACCAGTCGAGCCGACCCATTCGTGCTACAACTATACCAGTAATGTAGCTACAGCTTTGCTCGCGTACTGTGAAATTTACAGCGAGCGATAACCATCTAACCCCGGTAATACATGTTAGCCAAGCCTCAGCCAACGCGAGCTTAGGCAAATTGATACAAGGCGAGTGCTACAGTCTACACGTTGGTGGTCAAGTTCGAAAGAGACCAATGCCAAGGCCAATGTTCACGAGTTTGTGTGGAGCTATTAATGGTGGTTAATATAGCGCATAGCGTCATATTATAGCGCGCTATCTCTTCATAACACATAGCGCGTGCTATGTAAGTAGTCGCCATGGTGCTATTGCGCTATGGCGCTTTGGCGCTATTAATTTTTAATATCTAGCGGTAACTAGTTGTAGCAGCAGCGCTGTTGGGAGAGGACGTGTGACGCAAATTTGATTTAGTAGCACACTATTCATCGCGCGCGACCTAATTTAATGTTAGACGTTGTTTAGTTAGTGTATACTGTATATTTATAAGTGATCGAATGACACAGTTGTCTGCTATAAAAGAGTCTAATTAATGTTTTTAAATGTGGAGATACAAAAGTGTATATAATAGCGTATTTTATAAATAAGTTGATTTTTTATAAATACAATCAATAAACTTTTAAATACACCTTTATTTGATTTATAATTTATATTAAGGTTAAAATACGTTTACATCAACTATAATAAAAAAAAATTGTTTCGTTTTAAAAAGTACATGCCTTAAAATATTTTTAGGATTATAGAAAGCCGTAAGCCTAAACAGTACGAAAAAGCGTTAATTGGTCTTTTTACCGCTTTATTTTATTTTAGTCTAAAATGCGACTTATTACGAAATAATGTTCTTATATAGCTCTCGCTCTGCCCCTTGAACGACATGTAATGTATCGTGCTACGAGATATTGCGTGCTGCAAAACTCAACGCGCTTTCCGGCATCTTACACCTTACACTTACACCTTATTATTATTACGGGGTATCTATATAGTTTTCTCATCTGGTTGGGTTCTATAAATATATAATTATAAATGAAAATGAAAAAATAAATATACATAAATATCAATAACATAAAATAAATATAAAAATACATAAATAAATAAATAAAAGACCAACCACATGGAGGCCCTCGGCAGGGGAGACCAAACGGCCGAGGGTTAGGGGGAAAGGGAAAGAAACCGGCGGACGATGCGGGCGGTATCGAGGAGCACCGCCTTCTGCATTTGAGCCCGGAGCGGTCCGCCACGTAGTCCCAGTCGCCTCAGATGACCCGAGAGGCTGACTGGGATTAGCCCGTTTGCAGAGACGACTACAGGAATAATTTCGGCCGGCAGACCACCCCACATGTCAGTCACCTCGTAAGCCAGGTCCAGATATTTTGTTTGCTTGTCTGTTTCGGCTTTCACGAGGTTCTCATCATACGGAATGGTAATGTCGACCAAAAATATCCTTGACTGTGCCCGGTCCATCAGCACAATATCAGGCTTATTCGCAAGAATAGTCCTGTCTGTGATGATGGCTCGTTCCCAATAGAGCCTGGCGCGATCATTTTCGAGCACGGCTTCCGGCAAGTACTTGTAATTTATTATTACTATTTATTATTACTATTATTATTATTCTTACATCTTACACCTTATAAATAGCGCGCTATAACATAGCGTATTTAATAGCGCGCTAGAAATTTATAGTTTATAGTCTGTGGCGTGCTATTGATTTCCAGTCGTTTTGAACAACTTTAGGAGCTATCCATATGTTGGCCGTAATTAGTTGTCGTTGAGAATTGGAACGATATGGACGACGTAGAAGTTATTGAAGCTTCTGCTATTTATTTAAGAAGTGCATTTAATTATTACGTCTGTGTACTCCGCAGTGAAGTTTTCTCGCATTAAATTCATGCTGACGTGATACGGACAATTTTCAATTTGCCGCCAAATCGTAAACGAATGACAAATTAATAAAATACATTATGTCGGTACCTGCACCATTGCACGTGCAGCAGCGCCTCTGTGGCTAGTCGGAATTGTTGTAAACAACACGTGCACCGCACACCTGCGCATTGCACCTGCAGTGGCGCTCGTGTAGCTACTTGTCGCGATTGTATAAAATGGACGGATCGGCCGCCGTTAACGCAGTCATGGCTCTGGCGTAGCACGGTGCACTTGTTGTATCCCGCTACTAGCTCATCCTAGACTATTCGGATAATTAATTCGTGGAAACGAATCAATTATTATTACCAGCTATTAAATTTGTCTCAGTACAATTTATATTTGATTACCTGTGATCCGTGTATTTTGTGATTGTAAATTAATTCTATTTAACTACCTTCCTACAATACACAATGATATTGGCAAAGAGTTGCATTTTCAAAATTTGAACTTGATTTTTTATTAAATCTAAGCGGGCGTTGCTCGGTAACGTAGGCTATCACCTGATGTATGACGTAGTGGTTTCGATGTTATGATCCATTCCAGTTACTGATTGATTCGCCACATGTGTTATAGAGCTCGATGGTGGGCATGAAGGGTGACTGTGGGGGCGCTGCGGCGGTGCTTGGTGCCTTCGCAGCTATGGTACGCGAGCGACCCACCGTGGATCTGCACGCTGTACTCTGTCTAGCGGAGAACGCCGTCGGACCTGATTCCACCAGGTATACCACCATAACTACTTCATGATGATGTGATGACATATCGTATCCAGTCCTGTTCTCCTGTACTATTTGAACCACGACGATAACTTCCGAGTACAAGATAATATTGATTACAAGAAAATACTAGTTTAAGTAATAGTTACTTAAAGTGATTTATGTTTCGACCATGGGGGTCGACTTTTTTAAATATTAAATTACAAAATATTATGTTGTACAATTGAATATAATACATAAATATTCAAAAGTAATAATGAGAATAGGAAGCTATTAATGCTTAGCAGATAAATTGTAGTACCCTAATTGTTCGCGACCTTCTCCAATAAAAAAATCCATAGAAAATACCGAACCTTTGCAGATAATTCCAGATATTTTCTTTAAAAAATTTTAATCGCGCGGCTTATCAGTTTCTAACTTGTAATGAATTGCTGAATTATAATTGGGTTGATATTTATTTGTGGTTTATTTCATTAAAAAAAATATTTAATTGATAATTTTTTCCTTCCTTTGTTTGAAAAAAACGGGATATTTTAGAAACCCCTGCATTTTGGATAAGAACGGAAATAATCGGTCAGAAACACAAGGACTCTTAACACAATTATTAGAGCTGTAGATCAATCATTTGTGATTGAGTTTTGAACTCAATACCTCCAATTTATCTTCAACAGGCCGGATGACATCCATCAGTTATACTCAGGACGTACTGTGGAAATCAACAACACTGATGCAGAGGGTAAGTTATTTTTAAGACTGTTGTTTTATAACCCCATATTAAAGTTACAGTCCATATACATCCCACTACTGGGCAATGCCGTGAGTAAATTCTTATTAAGGTCAAGAACGTTAGTAACACCATAGTATCCCACTACTACAAGAATATAAAACGGAGCAGAATGAAAGCTTGATACTACCGGCGTGCGCGAGAACGCCGGTACACGCGCGTGTATGTGTGCGTGACTCGTCACCGACAAGGGCGGAGGGGGTGCCCGCTCGCGCTCACTGAGCGGACAGTGTTAAGCGATATGACGACGCGGACGTTTACTTTTGTTATCGTTTGATTTGAAAATAACAAATAAGTAAAAATCCTGTCAAATATAAAACTTTTTAACCCCTCGAGCCCCTTAAAAATCTCGTACAGTGGCATGCGCCCGGCAAACCCCGAGCGCTCGCAAGCGACCGCACCCACCCACAGCACTTAAATCCATCAAAACTTATATTTAGAGAAGACTTTTCTGTGAAGAAGTTTAGCATTATAAAATCTATACAAAATACTCTATCTTGTGGTCTAAACAAAAGTCAGGTATTACTTCATTACAAAAAGATTTTATTGTATTTTGATAACAAAAAGAAAATATACCAACCGAATGTCGGCAGCGTGAAAATCACAATTATTTCTATATCTTACTCGAAATTATTTACGTAAATAGATAAATTATATTCACATGAAAACTTTCATTATAATTTTATAATAAAACACTATACTAAAACACTAGAAAAATCCAAAAATCAACACAATAACATTCACGCGAAAATGACTTACGAAATAAACGTAGATTATAAATAAATATTCACAAGATAACAGTTTTTTCATTGCACTAAAGGATAGAGCATTTCATATTGATTATATAATGCCAAACTTATTCATAGAAAAGTAGTCTTTATATCTAAGTTTTTATGGGTTGAAGTGCTATCTGTGGGTGCGACCTCATGAGACCGCTAGGGATTTGACGGATTATGGCCGCGGTCGCATGCTACCGCTTGGTGGTTGAGAGCTAAAAGCAAATCAAGTTTATAAAAATATATAATTATGTAATCATCCCAAACAGGGTAGTTGTAGATAATTAGAACTTGATTATTATATATAAATGTGGTAGATATATCATATACATCAATAAAATTATCGTATTTGTTGAATACCTTGAGCAAAAATTTCTCTAATAAAAAATAAGTGATATATTAAAACGTGTACAAGCTTGTACCTATACTCGAAGCCATGTGAGTGTTTTCTATTAAATTATTTAAGGAATAAACTATATAATATTACATAAAAATATACCATTCGACTAAAATGCACATGAAATTATACGAACCCAAGAAAAACATTAATATAAAATGTTTAGAGTAAGTAGTATACAAAAAAAATGATCACAGGTAAATAATAAAACAATGGGTGCGTTTGGCAGAAAAAAGCGCTAGCAAGCGCTTACAAGCGCTGAAATAGTTTTCGGCCAGGACACGATTGCTACTTCAGTAGCGCTGACACAATCCGCCATTTTGCTTATTTAATTTGTTTATTTTGAAGTAGAGTTTATAAGTTTTTTTTGTGCAATATTAGTTTTAAAACTAATATTCTGAACTTGACATGTCTTCGAAATATATTTTTCTTATTTCTCAGACATGCAGGTTTCCTCACGATGTTTTCCTTCACCGCCGAGCATGTGGCAAATCAGCACTTAAAATTGCAATTAACGAATTCGTTGGTGCCGGCGGGGATCAAACCCGATTTGCTCGCGTACTGTGACCGGCTCAATGGTGTACAAATATGAAAACATAAAAAGAAGAATAGCTATAAAAATAGTTAATAAGTTGTTACAAAAGATATAATATCTACTAATTAATGTATAACAACATGAAATAATTTAATGTAATAAATGTCAACTATATTTCCCATCAAAAATAATTATACAATGGCATTGACAATACAATGATATTAAAAATGTTATACGCAGCGTAATTAAATAGGTTTATCACATTCATAAAGATGTATCAAATTAGCTATTAGTACAACACTGTTTCGAAAGTCAGTGCCACTATTCAACATATCAATTATAACAAATAAAGACAAACTTCCAGTGGTGGGTTTTTTGTTAAGTCTTGATACTGAATATGAAAACAAAATAAGTACATAATTATCTCGTTTCAGGGCGTCTGGTGTTGAGCGACGGTGTGGTGTACGCTCAAAGGGACCTTAAAGCGGACACCATTGTGGACATTGCTACGTTGACCGGTGCACAGGTGTGTTAAATACTGTGTATATTGTCGTTCGTAATTCATATTGCAAAAATAGAACAATATGCTAGTGGCCGACTTTCCATTTCATTAAAATCTTTGTTGGCCAGAATGACCATCATTGAATACCAGTTAACCAACATCAAAAAACAATATAATACTGTGTTTTGCATAAAGAGTGTCCGAAACCAGAGAACCTTTTTAGCCATTTACTGGTAACGAGGCATTTAGTTTTAGTCTATAGGGGTGAGAACGCATCTGCATTCCGATTCCTAGTGAAGTATAACAATATCCTGCAGACTGATTTTAGGTCATTGCTTCTAGTCAAAGCAGAAACCACCCATGTGTGCAGGACAGAATCATAGGCACGAGAGTGTATGCAATTTATTTTCTATTTAGTTGACTATTTCATGTATGTGCATTTTTTTTCGAGCAAACTATTTCTAGAAATATCAATTCTCGAGCAACAAAATTGTGTTTAAAATACTATATTATATCCATGGTCTTTATTAAATTTTCATTTTAATAAGTCTCGAGTGTCGTCAGATAAATAATGACTGCATGCCTGCAGCATCATTCAGAATAAAATTTTAACTAGTAATTTTTGCCCTAATATAATAGTATATTAATCATTTTTGTTGAGAGAATAGGCAATAACAAGAATAAATTATTAAATTACATATATTGATTATCTTAATAACCTAAATGTTAATGTTATCTTGTTTACATTTCCTTACATACAGTGGTGGCCACAGGAAAATTGACTATGATTTATTTTAAATTTAACAATGCATAATCTGACATGTAATAATAATTTAAATTTGACATTTAACTGTAAGAATTATAATGATAAAACTCATTAGATTGATATTAATAATTTAACTACTTTTGGTCAAGAGATAGGTACTACGAGCACTTAACCCTATAGAGACGTAATACAAGGCGACCCGAATCTGTCAACTCGTCAGTGACTAGTCACTGATATATTTCGGAACACTTTTGCTTCCATCCAGTTACGACCAAAAACTAGAACCGAAGAGACGGCTTACATTTAAAATATAAATTAAAATCAATTTACGGCATCATGTCTTGTAGTGCCTTTAAATGGTGCGGAAACAACAGTAAAACATGTAGTATAACAACAAGCAATATTACTTTTCATCGGTAAGTACATTTCTTTATTTAACCAAAATATTTTCAAAATTTTTACTACGCAACGATGGTCAAGTTAAACTGGACGGTTCCGCCACGCGTCACTCCCCGTCCTTTTTGCATTTACTGCAAACATGTATGTCTGTCTCTCCTAATTATAATTAGCCTCGTGACGCTAATGACCAGTGCAGTGCGGTATATTTATTTCGTATTGTCGATAATTATCCACAAAATGATTATTGTATTTAGATATCGTTGTTTTGGATATATAAGATATAGACAGATACATAATTTATTAATATTATATATATATATATATATATATATATATATATATATATATATTTATATATATATATATATATATATATATATTATATATGTGTGTGTGTGTGTGTGTGTGTGTGTGTGTGTGTGTGTGTGTGTGTAATTTTATATTAAAGTATTACTAAGAGTAGTAGATTATTATTTACTACTCTTAGTAATACTTTATAATATTAATTATAATTATTCTTAATTAAGTACGATAACAATGTTATTTTATTTCAACTGTATGATTTTTTTCCCTATAGGTTTCCAAAAGATGGTAATATGAAAAACAAATCGATAAACGTTACAAAAAGAGAAAATTGGTTTCCATCAAAATATTGCGTAATGTGCTCACAACATTTTACTAGACAAACTAGACGCGGCACCTAATGAGAAGTACAGTACTTGTTTACGCTGTTTTTGCCTCAGTTGCAATACCTGTATAAAGGCTTTAGTGTCATTAAAATAAAATAAAAAGTCTCATATTCTACAAAGATAATGGAGGGTTAATTTATCCCTCAGAAATGGTCGTTAAAATATGTCGGCGTTGCGAGTCCGTAATCAAGAAAGATATTATTAATAGTGACTAAAGGAAAAATCACCGCTGAACTGTAAAGCTCTTAGCAGCTTTACAGAAGAACAATTATTCACGGAGTATACACATCATCAATTTTACGCCGACCAATCATATTATGATTTAACGAAAAGTGTAATGAAGAAATATATTGACACAAGAATGACATTTATACTTAAAAATCAAAAATTGGAAGGAAAATGTGCAGTTAGGAGAATATATACAAAATTAATTCATTTTAAAAATCAATAATAGCACTTAATAAAATAAATATAATAAATAAACATGAAAATCTTTTTTATTCTCTTTTCAATCTCTCCGTACTGCCTCATAGTGCCTCAACCTTGAGCCGAACTGTCTTGCGTATCTCCTATGGGGCCTTTTTTATAGGATAGGGTGACAAACGAGCACACAATACATATGATGGTAAGTGGTTACTGTGGCCCATAGACATCTACATCTATCCTCGATTACGAATCTAAATGCAGATTTGTTCTCACCCATGGGGAATGGAATGCCTCGTTTCCAGTAAAAAGGGTTGCCGGTTCTCTACACTCACCATACGAAACACAGCATAAAGCTACTATTTTATGCTTGTATTCTGTAGACCCATTCATTGTACCACTATACTACTAATATAACTGCAGCATGGCTCTACCAAGTATTAAATATTTTAATGTTTTATGTTAAAGTAATTTTATGTTAAAGTTCAACAAATCACTAAAAGTTTATTTTAAACTCTTTTAATTGAATCTTGATTTTTTTTTCGAAGTTGGCATTTATATTTTACCTGAGTATACTGCTTGAAAAGTTAGTACATTTAAAATTGCATTTCTTAGTTGCACAGGAAAATTGAAGTCACAGTCAAGAGCTAGTTACTGGTACTGAAATTATGTATTAAAAAAGCGAAAAAATTTATCAATATCGATAGAAAGCATAAATTTATTACTATGCACGCCCTAGCGATCGTGTTCGGAATCTCTTCGGAATAGTTCGGAGTACTTCGCAGCGATCACTTCTCCCCCCGCACCGCAACTAGTTGACAAAATTGTTTTCTTTAAAATTCGAATGTATTACTTCTCGGGTTAAGTGCTCGTAGGATAGGTATTACCTATCAAAATATAGTATAAGACTGGTAGCAAATACGCTATCTCATTATTTATATTTTAACCTTGACACGTACTTCCATTGAACAGCAAAATAATTTTACAATTGATTTGCAGTCAGTTCCAAATAATTTAAATTAGATAATAAGACAATTGGAGTAATCTCTAGCAAAGATAATTTGAATAGCTTATAGAATACAACTCACTAATACTTAATTGTGTAATTTCACAAAATAGTAATAATAGAAACTGTATAAACCTGGTGCATCAAAATATACACGGTATGTTAGGCAAAGAATTAGAAATTGACTTATTTTTAAATAGTAACTATATACATATTATTTATGTATTACTGAATGTTGGTTGAAAAATTACAACTCCATATTTAATTTCAGTGAACACCTGGTGGTCAGTTATTATAATTAATATTTCATTAGAGATACTAAGTTACGTGGTGGCTCCTTAATATTAGCTAGTAAATTCCTATCATGTAAAGAACTTAAAGATATTGTGAGCCTCTCTGTTGAGCGAACTTTAGAAATGGCATGTGTTGAGTTTCAGCACCTCTTTGTTGTAAGTATTTACTGACCTCCACGTCAAGGTAATACACAACATATAATACATACATAACATATTTACAACAATATACCTTTGCAAAAAATTATGGAAGAAGTTTTAGTTCAGCTTAAGGTGGATGCGTCGACCGTCCGCCCATACATTTTTTAACCAAAATTATCTTTCTTTAAAACTAATCATTTTATCACTTCTCTACAATGAAATGTGTACGCGTTTGACCTTTATAGGCAATAACTTACATTATCTACTGAGAAAAACAATAGTGAAATTCCGGAAAAATTTGACACTTCTTTAGTATTTTGCGTGACTATTGACAAGCAAACGAAAGGCAACGTTTAAATTTTTTCATTGGCACGCTAGATGGCATCGAAGTGATCTTAAATAATTCTGATAAATCAATATCTTAAGTTCAATAATTGGTTAATTTCCTTTCCAACCGTTAAAAAAAACAGTATAAAATAAGATAAAACTAATGACCTTAGACACCTATGTTTTTTGTAAACAATTTTATTACTTATTATTGTTGTGTGGCAACATAAATACCAAAAGCAGTAGGTAAAGCGACGTTGCCGTCCTTCCTGACAACAAACTGTTATGAGTGCTAACGTATTCCTGACCTTGAATTGACGAAACAAAAGCCTTGCCAAACGTCGTTCACTTGTTTAACTTGTTATAAAATATATTCTGATTTCGGTTGTCACGCGCTATGATTTGCGCGCGGAATTTCTTGTGTATTATACATATTTTGTATGTATGTTTTCATTGATACGAATTGCAATATTTCTCTAGTATATATTTGAGACTATATTGTAATTTATCGTAAGACCGATTTACACTTCAACAAGTACAGTAGCGAGTTTAGTTACAGGATAGTTGACAGTAAACGGTTAAGTGGGCAGTAGCGTTCAAACAATGTCTTCGTGATGAGTTTAGTTTAGAACATTAGTTCGTAGAGTTCGTTGGAGTATGACGTTCCAAGACTACAGAATTTTTTTTTGGTTTTCGTTTAAGATGGTTCTAGAATTACGTCTAGAATTAAATGATCCAGTCAGAGAAGTATTAATGGTTGTTGTTAAAGAAGTTTTTAAGAATTTTCATGAGTGCAGCATCTCGAGCAGGTTTAATTTTACAATTTGAACTTCTACTATTATATAAACATTCGTGTTCTAAATACTCCTGTACGAATTTATACGTGTTATCTTCCGTCCATTTTATTATTAAAACTCAATATAAAACTTATAAATATTCAATAAACACTATCGTACAAAACTTTGTGGCGAGTTTCATTATAAAAGTACAATTGTACGTTTTGGCGCGCAAACGTTGCGTCCTGTCAACTTATGCACTGAACTAAACTCGCTCGTTTACACGAACGGCGAGGTTAGTTGCGGGTGGCGCGGGAGGGCAGCACTTCGCACTTAACTCGCCGAAAAATAGCTCGGACGGCTATCCCGTTCAACTTAATCGTTAACTTGCTACTTAACTCGCTTATTGCCTTTCAAACGAGGTTCAAACTTAACTCGCCTGGTTTGCAAGTTAACTCGCTACTGTACTTGTCGAAGTGTAAATCGGTCTGTAGATATAGTAATTAATTATTCTAAAAACGCAATTATGTTTACGGTAGTATTATTAACAGCAGGCTGGCCCGTGATTTTTCTGAAATATCGTCACAATACTGATTACCTACATCATACGTGTCAGTGTTTCATATATGAATGTGTTTGAATATGTTTTTGGTCAACAATAAATACAATTATTATAAATCGGTAAACTGCCAAAGTAGTCACAAAATTAAACTTCCAAACATTTGCTAAATATGGTTTTGCCGGGTTACATTAAACACCCTTTACGCATTTTGCAAACAGTTTCAGACAGACACACATTATTAGTTTGTTATATTTTGTAGAGCTCAAGTTCACGTTTATCGTGCGTTCAGAAACAAATATAATTCTGTTACATAAAATCCTTTTTTCTGTTCCGTGCTTTATTGTTTAATAAATAAATAGCTTATTCTAATCTGAGTTATATTTTTCTTATTTGTTGGCCAATTCTACCAGGAATATAAAGATAACATTGAAATAAAAAAATAAGTAAATTTTTGTACATATTAGTGTTCTAGATCTTGTGTTCCGAACGCAACCCAATTCATATAGAATTGAAGGAAGATTTGTATATATTATATTGTATAGTACCTGGATGACCGAGCATTTCTCGGTACTTTTTTTTGGAAATCGTGTGTTTTGGAAGTTATATTTAGATAAAAAATACATACTGATAAAATATGAAGAATATTTTTGATCTTACCGACATAATAGAAAAAAACTGAACTGTTTATTAGAATGAAAAATCATGAGTGCAATAAAATTTTCGTATTTTAAAAAAATACTACAAAAAGGACTCGAAATAATAGATTTTCTCACAAAAGAAGGGAACTTGAAAAAAAAGGGAAAAAAGTCAAACCTAAGACAAGACGCGATCCATGGAACTACGATTTCGCGACAGTGCGTTATCCACTTGAGCTATTACGACCATTAATATAGTGTCAAAATTTACCTTCTTATATTGTAGCAGTTTTTCATTGCCTGAAAACACGGACAAAACGACATTTTCTAAAAATGAATCCTAGCTAGATCGATTTATTGCCCCCAAAAACCCCTGGACACTAAATTTTATGAAAATCGTTGGAGCCGTTTCCGAGATTCCGATTATATATATATATATATATATATATATATATATATATATATATATATATATATATATATATATATATATATATATTACACACACAAGAATTGCTCGTAGGTATAGGATTTATATTTTTGTTTTACTAAAAGCTTTTGTTGAGTGCTTCGAAATTAGGAAATATTATTTTCAAACTTCCTGGTTATTATCACAAAATAAATCGTGTTATAGATTTTTTGTTGTGTTGGTTATGAAATGTCTAATTATTGTAATAATTGGTACTGTTACAAATCATCAGTGTTATTAGTTTTGAGTGAATAGGCATGTATCAGCATAATTATGTTGCTTCAAATAGGTACTTCTGTTTTGATAAAAAATTCAATAGTGTAATGTAATAAAATAAAACTGCGTTTGTTTTTTTACATACTCGCCATCTAGTGTTCTAGGTTCGTAAACGTAGGGATACGTCTGTGTGTGTAAACGACACCATATTCAATGACAGATGTTATAACCAAAATTTGTGTCGAATTGGGTGGATTTTGAGGCAATGATATGACCCATTCCAATAAAATGTAATATCCGATAACCGCTAAGTCTACTCCTACGACTTAATAATTTTCCAATTACACAAAAATCCAAATAAACTAAAAATGTTGACTTCAGCGCCATCTTGCGGAGAATGCCTGGGAACAGTCCGTAGGTTTCACCTTAATAAACAGAATGAATTTCTTGTAGTATGCGGAGACTTTAATATCTATCTCCTGGAAGCTTCTTCCATCTGTATTAAATTTTGCTCATTGTTCAAATCATACAATCTTGATAATTTATTCTTTGAAGCTACACATATTTTAGAGTGCTGTGCATATTTGTACAGATGTTGTACTAATCAACAAATTAATAATTTAAAAACTAAGTTCAGATTATTTTGTACAACTAGTTTAATTGCCTTATATGCCCAAAAAACAGGAAATTGTGTTTGTTCCGAATAATGCAAAACGCCTGGAGAGGTTTAAAAGTAATATGGCATAAAAACCTTATATAGCTTTCTTACAATAACAATTCAGACATGGGATTATTTACCCTTGTAAGCAATGAATTTAATAAAACATTTACTTCTAAAACATTCTTCAGTAACTGCCACAAGGCATTTAACGAGTGGGCGACAGTAGGAATTCATAAGAGCAAACGAAGATTGTGTGAACTTTACTATGAAAGATCATAAATCCTTTCTGATACTTTTAAAGAATATGTCAAAATTATTCTAAAATGTTTAAAAGATTGTGCTCCACAGCCAAATCTACATATTAGCAACAAAATTAAGGCTGCTAAAAATAAAATTGAAATGACGTGGAGAATCAATAGTGAAACCAGTAAATACAAACCTCATAAGCTCATAACATAAACTATCAATTGAAAATTAATAACGCATTGTCTAGATCAAATCAAGAAGTCGCAGCAGTGCTGGAGAAATATTTCACTAATATTCCTTTCTTAACAACAGAGTTATTGAAGTTCTCCAACTGTCGCCGAGTCATTACTCAAACAGAAGTTAATACCTGTTTTAAAAAGAATTTAGATTTGAAAAGTATTAACACAAACTATTGGAAAAAATTCAAAACCCTTCATATAAAGAAAACTACAGATTTATGGGGGATTTCCGTTACATTTATGCATCATAATAGATTTAATTGCTCTTCATCTTGCTATTATTTTTAATACTGGTATCGAATCTGGTGTGTTTTCTGATTTAATTAAACATAGTAAAGAAATACCTCTAGATCTGGTAGTACATTGCACCCCACTTATTTTAGACCTATTTCTGTAAACAACTCTCAGTAAAATTTTTGAAAAAATAAATTTGGATCAATTGTTTTTTTTTTTATTGAATTAAATTCCTCCACAATAATCAATTTGGTTTTACAAGGGGTCACTCGATGACGGACGTAGGTTTTGAGCTTATGAAATATATTTTCAATGCCTGGGAGAATTCATAAAATGCCTTAGGTATTTTTTGTGATCTTTCCATATGTCTTATTACCTTACTTCGCGCAACGAAGATATATATATACATATATATATATATTAGTTACTTTCATAGCATAATTTCTTATGGAACCTTGCTGTGGGATAATGCGACTGACATTGAAGTCATATTTGTTTTGCAAAATATGGCTGTATGGGCGATTTATAACTTAAATTGTAAAGAAAATTTTAAAAATATGAACATATGAACTTTTGCATCGCAATATATTTGTGAAAATATAATATATGCACATAATAACGTGCTGTAATTCATCCCCAACGGCTGGAAGATTTTGATGAAATTTTGTGTGTGATTAAGTTGATTTGAGAAAGGTTTAGATTCAAAATTGGATCCTGTAGGTATCACTGTTGCCGAGATCCAGAAATTACCTGTACAAAACAAAGAGGGGATTGTTAGTTATTTTATTTCTATTATATTTGTTTAGGCTGTATTGGGACTTTTATAAATAAAGCCAGTGGACTTTATTTATAGTATGTTGCAACATCTGAACAAACGTATTATAAATTAAAAAGTTAAATGCCCGTATTCTATCGCGTCTCGCAGTTGAGTGAGAAACGGAAGCGCTCGTACTACCGCGAGGTCAATGACCGCATCGCGCTCTCCCACTCCCACCCTGCGTCCTCCGGTGCAGCGATGTATTTCTTTCTGTTTGTATATAAAGGTTAGAGAACAGGAGAACGATCATCGTAGAAAATAGTGTCCAGAAATAGACACCATAAGTGAGGCGCTGCGATCGCTCGAGGTTCGGTCAATAAAAGTCATTTTCAGTCTATTTTTCCGATTAGATGCTAAACCACTTGCACATCCACGCACAATAAAATATTTCTCCATTTTTTAATGATTCTTTTTGTCAAAAATTACAAAATTACGGAGCATGAAAATTTTCTCATTAAAAATGAAATGAAAATTTGTACATTATTCAAATAACTTCATCTACTTATACTCGTAAACAGTACTTCTTCGCAGTCACTACTCACCGACGTCAGCGCCGCTATATATTCTACAATTTTCAAGGACAGGTGGGCTATGCTTTAGTACGTAGTGATCGTTCTCCTGTTCTCTAACCTTCATGGTTTGTATGGTACGCTGTAAGCATGGTGGTGTGTGTGGCAGGGCACGGCGACGGGCAAGTACCACGCGGGCGTGCTGTCCAACTGCGCGGCGCTGGAGCGGCGCTGCGTCCGCGCCGGCCTGCGCAGCGGCGAGCTGGCGCACGCGCTGCCCTTCGCGCCCGAGCTGCACTTCACCGAGTTCTCTAGCGTCGTTGCCGACATGAAGAACAGCGTCGCGGTTAGTGATCTGGTTTTTTTTTCTTTTTAGTTATGGTCTTGGACGGTTGCCCTTTTGCCATATTTCCATTCATTAGATGTGAGACTGGTCGCAAACTCGCATGGTTGCATTTTTGCCATCTCATTTATTTATGATTGATGATCGCTATCATGCTATTCTTTTTTAATTCTTCAACTAATAATTTACCTATACTGCCCCAACTTCACCTAAATCTAAACTCTAATGATAGATTGCATTCAATAATAATAATCTATACATATAAATGAAATTGAAATATCTAACGATAATAATTAAATATCTAAATGTTTAATTTTTCTTTTAAAATTGTCTATCTCTCTGTCTGTCTGTCCATACTAATGTTCGAAATGGCTGAGCCGATTGTAATGAAACTTCACGAAAAGATAGAGAGCAATTCTACGAATGATCTAGGATAAAAAAAAACTTAATTATTTATTGTTTTGAAAAACGATTTTTTTTATTTAATATACCTATTTAATATTTTGATTTATTAACACTACTCACACTTTACTATAAGGCTAATGCTGCTAAAATTATTTAATTATTATTGTATATGTATGATAGAATTCGACGTCAAGCCGGAAAGTCATAATAGTTAACAGAAAATATCTTTACTATGTATTTTAAAAAAAATCAGAAAATCTATGCTATGACGGTCTTTTAGCTCCTGTTGCTACAAATTTTAACTTTTTTATTAAGTTACCCTGAATAATGCTCCTGAAAACTGTTGCTTAAAATTTACAGCCAACTGCTCCAGTTGCAAGGTATTCAAAATTAATACTTTGCCCAATTTTATATGACTGTACTGAAACAAAAATGTACTACACGAGTTTGGCAAGTAACGTTAAAAGTTGGTGCATTTAATCAATGATGTAACACTTGCAAGATTATTTGTTAAATTATGATTTTTTTTAAACAAATCCAGTTGTAAATTAATTTTTCTTACCTGTCTAAAATGATTTTTGTGTACCCCATGGTATTCCTCAAGCTTGTTACTTAAAATTCTAGTTTAAGTGAGACTGAGTGAACCAGTTGACGAAGTGTAAGCGAGACAGAAATCAGAAAAATTTTAGGTTCAGATGCAGTCTATGTAGAGGAATCACTTCCATAATACAGGAGAAAGTCCTAGAAAAAGCGCTAACTTATTAAAAAAGTTAATACAATTATTTAAAAAAAGTGTTTTCTAATGATATAATAATGAATAGCAATAACATTGGTAGATTATGCCTATCATTATATAATCAATAAAAGAGATTTTTTCAATTACCCTGCAAAACTCTTGCACACACTGACAAATGTGATAATACAATAGCAACATGCCGCCTGTAAAGTACCCAAAGTTATTTATTTATTTGCTTTTTAGTATATATGTTACATGAGATACTATTAAGTACTATGTATTACATACTAAGTCCCTAATGGAGACATGCAAATTTGTTTATTCTTGGAATTTTTTTTTATTTTACAAAAACCAAATCAAATGATTAAATCAGCAACAACAAACAATCCATCCAATTATATAAAGATGTCTTATGTATAATTAAAAAAGCTGACATATTATACAGGATGTTTGAAAGGTTTTGCACCCAGCAAAGCCTGAAGGGGATGATACCTTAAATCATTTAGAATGTGTTAAGCTAAACTTGTCTTAGACGAACTTTGTTCCTTATTTTAATTAAATTTCTAAAGTTTTTAAGAATAAAACCTTTTTTTTTTCAATTAATTGCTAATAGTGTCCAGTAACAGTTGTTATGTTGTTATTTTTTATTTATATAATGTGTCCATGCACATGCACTTGAATTCCAAAAAATAATCAGACTGACAGACCGTAAATTTTTTTTAAATTGTTTTTGATATAAGTACTGTTTATACTTTCATATGTAGTAAAAATATGTTATTTCGACATTGCAAACATACACTTAAACTTTATTTATTTGTTGTATATTTTTCTAAAAAGGCTATAATAGAAAATATTTGGACATTTGGATTAAATTCTGTCAGCTGTCGTTTAATCGGCCGAATATAAGGAAAAAGAAAGAGTAAAATATCTAAAAAATACGACGAGGGGACTGAGAAAATCTAAGGATACCATTTAACCCCTTGTGAGCAAAGAAAAATTAGAAAAGAGTGGAAGAAGTATCTCATTATAGAAAGAACCAAAAAGCTTGTCACGCACTCATAACTACCCAATATCATCCCGTAGATTTCGTAAGATGTGACAGAGGGAAACTAAAACAGATGAGCAAAAGCATATTTCTGATAAAAATGCAATTACAATAAAAAAAAACAAGTTTCCAATCTTCGTACCGAGGGTAGCAACAATAACCCTCATATGCTGCAATCTATGGGATGCCTGGAATGTTCAGCAGTTGTCTTTCAACGGTTTACAATGAACAAATGAATGGAAATTAGCAGGTTCAAAAAAGACATGTCCAGATGCATATTGCAGGCTCAATATGGGGTGATGAATGTTTTCAGGACCGCAACAACGCTCAGCCGTCGTGTGCTGGGCTGTTCATCCTGGCGCACTTGGGATTCGACTTCCGAGGAGCCTGGCTGCATATAGACATGGCCGCTCCCGCGCACTCGGTAAATATCCACACCTATGCTAACCTAGATGATTACTCTTTCTGTATTGTCAGGAATGCTGGCTGTGTATTCTCCCTGCATGTATATACTTACCTTTCGGACAAGTAAATTAACTGTTAGTGATGACTGCCAGGGGCAAATACAGTTTCTAAATATCACCATTCATATTTGCACTATTTACTCAGTTTTGTCGACTATGATGCCACCCTGGCCTAAAATGAGGCACTCTTAAAATCTTGGGCCGCCAAAATATCTTCGTACGTAACGACCCTACAAGAACTATACCTCGTTTGATATAGTATGATACACATTGGTACCACCGTATAACAAACAAAATCTTCAATAACCCAATAAAACTGTTCACACAATAAATATACAAATATTCAAAGAAAATTTAATGCTACATTATATGATCAGAGATAAGGGATACACAGGACCTGTGTTGGTACATTCAGAGATGAAAAATATTCTGTATTTTAACTACTTACAATTTTTTACTTAGAAGAAATCAAGATAATTAATTAAGGAGTAGGCTACATATGTTCTTCTGCTGGACCTGCGTCTCCTGAGGTTTTCAGAGCAAGGACGTAACCTGGGATTTTTTATTTTATATCATCAATTTGTATTCCAGGGTGAACGAGCTACTGGATACGGTGTTGCCTTACTCAACGTGTTGTTTGGTGCCCACACCAACAGCCGCTTGCTTCGTGCCCTAGCTCCGGGAGCCCTCAACGACTGACCACTTGTGCACACATCAGGCCTGATTGAATGTCTACCAGAATTAGCTATAATGGATTTATAGTTGTACCAAGATTTTTTTATTGAATCTGTTTTACTTATGTATACTTCTGACTACTTAATCAGCGCTGTGTCTATAGTAATACATAGAAAATGTCTAGAGATGTTAAATTGACACCATACATAATATAATCAAATATGTATATAACATGATGAATATTATCCATGATTATATGGGTTTTCGGTTAAAAAAAAGATAAATCAACTACATATTATAACAAAAAACTACATATACTAAAATAATCCTATCATATTATGATAAAAAGCAGCGCCGGATTTACCTTTAAGGTGCACTGTTTTTATAGTATATGTTACCCTAAGTTTTCATTTTATATTGTATTTTTCATTTGAAGTAAAATGATTATAATTTTAAGGTTACCTAGGTCCGAAATCAGGTTTCCTTGGCTTTTAACATGAGAATAAAACATTGCGAATATTAATATAATGATACATAAATTTACGGATCGCTAAATTAAAAAAAAAAATATCGTATGATATTGTGTCATATCAAACATAATTCAAAATGGAAAAATATTTTCCATTTTGAATTATGTTTCACAATAAATCAAAGCTATATGCATTTAATGCATTTACACATGCATTTCTCCATAATATTTTTTTAATCAGAAGTTTAACTGCATACCTTCTCTACACTCTTGGCCAGTGCCATCATAAATCCATCACTTAATTGAAATTAAGACTTGTCACTTGTCACTTGACAAGTCATTTGTCTGTTGACAGCCATGACAGCCAGTCTGTACGTGGCAGAGCCATGCTGCAGTTATATTAGTAGTATAGTTGTAGCACGAATGTGTCGGCTTGGTCGGGGAAGGACCATGCTCTCACAGAATACCAGCGTAAAATAGTAGCTTAATGCTGCTGTATTTCGTATGGTGAGTGTGGAGAACCGGAGACCCTTTTTACTAGAAACGAGGCATTCCATCTTAGTCCTCATGGGTGACAATGTATCTTCATTTTGATTCGTAATTGAGGATAGATGTGTATGTCTTTGCACACCCACCACAGCAACCACTTACCATTAGTGGACTGTATGCTCGTTTTTCACCCTTATAAAAATGTTGTAATAGATGGCAGACTCGAATGGGTTAAGGTGTGAGACTAAGTTATTCGACTAGAGTATTTAACACAATGGCACAGCGATACCCTGTAAAGTTCCTCTATAAATTGACCTACAAAATTATGTACATCTTTAATATTACAATAATATCTAATGTGCTTTAGAACTCTGCCAATTTTCACTCTATGGTCATCCTGACATACTTCGTCTTATAAATTTTGATTTTCTTGTAACCTACAAACGCTCCTGTATACATTCTGTGTGATTAACCAACCAGTAGGATATAAGATTAAATTTATCTTTAAAAAAACCGAAACAAAGACAGCAGATCTGTGGTGTCTGGGAGAAACCTGTTAAGTCCAAAAACGTAATTTTTCAGTATAAGACTTGAGGTTCAAGTTTAATTTATAAATCAGTTAGGTAAAGTAGAAAAAGCTAACCACTGCTGCAGTAACTATTTATTAATCAGGTTTTTTTTAATATATATTAACTAAAACTAAAAACACAGACGTTTCATTTTAAATGGCACTTATCATTTTTTAACCAAATTAACATTAACTAATTAAATCGATAACAATGGAGTTAACATATTGAAATCAAAAGTTAGTAGAACATAAGTGTTATAATTTATTCGTAATTTTCGTCACTGTCGCTTACAGAGTCAGGATTCGTGTTTGAGGTTTTCAAATTTTTATAAAAATTATGATAAACACGATCTATAAAAGGTAGCAAACTTATAATATCATGGTACTTTTTTGAGCATATAGGTAAAGGACTCGAATATGCTCTTGGTATGCTCAAAGTAGCAACCGATGATACCCGTCCCCTTTTAACAAATGAGTAGTATCTAAAAGGTTCACTTGAGTCTAAAGACTCTTTGAACTCCACATCATTAGAGTCTTTAGAACACATTATCCAAAAATTATTGTTCCAAATAAAAAGATCTTTATCGGTATCAATGTTTCTTTTCATGACATTGTTTTGAAAAGTTGAGAAAATCCTAAAAACTCTTCTTGTGTCATCATTTGGAGTGTGTATCTGCGACTAGTCATTTGGATAATGTTTGCCCAATCTTGTGGAACAGAAATTGAAACTCTATGATGTTTTATAAATCTTTCTATCGCTGCATGATCGCTGTCGCATTCCAAATGCGTATGTCCGGGCACTAAAAATTTGTGATGGATTTCATTTAAACTGGTTTTTTGATTGACAGCTAATGCAAACATTAATGGTAAAATATTATTTCTGTTTTGTCCTGGGCAGGTATCTGAGTAGAAGATTATCTGCTCTACAGTATCTGGTAGCTCCATAATAAATCGAAACAAACATGATGCAATCTCATCCGCACCTCTTTGTGCGATACTTTCGTACCTAACAAAACAATGCGTTCGTTTTTCTGTGATGTTACGTATAGTTAAATTAAAAGTCCTTAGCTTCCTTTTATAAAACGATATTCCAGCTGATAGATAAGGAGTCGCTAAACATTTTTGTAGATCGAATGCAGCAACAATAATTTTTCCATCACTTTGCTTACTTAATTCCTTGTCCTCTCTTTTCGAATTATAATGTAATTCAGCTTTACTTTGGCTTCCAGAATCAACCTTGGAAAGACTTATTAATGTTCTCTGCAGATGTCCTATACAAAAAAAACTTTCGTCATTATCATGGCCTTCAATTCACGTTTATATTGCACGTTTTATCAAACTCAGTACCAATGTTTAAGATTAAAGTACAATAGGAAGGAACTATTGAATTTTTAGTATTTCACTAAAAAATCTGCTAATTAAGTTTTTCCATTTACTTTGTATTTCTTCTATGATTTTTTAATTATTTATCGTTTAACCTATTGATATATTTTTATGAGTACATTTTATTTTTCATAATTTTAATATAATTTTGTCAATAGTAACGCCAAAACGCCTGATGTTAGTTTAAAGCTTAGAATTGTGTAACTTCTTTATAGTACGATAAATTTGCCTAGCAATTTAACAGTTATTTTATAGCATGGTTTAATTTTTGTAATGCTTACTTTTTGTTAACTGTCTTGTTTTATTAAAATCTGTCAATTTTAAGTACATTTCTTATATTCTTATAAACAAAATAATAGCAATAAGCGTAAATGTGTTCAACAGAGCCAAATACTAATAGACTGGCTCTTGTAATGTTGATTGTATAAGGATAATCATTATGTAGTATCGAATATTATTTTTGTAGTTTGTATCCAATAATGTTGCTAATTTTTTTTTTTCAAATAAATGTTTTATATTGCAATAGTGGTGTTATCATTTCAGTCATGGAAGTTAGAGAACAGGAGAACGATCGCTACGTACTAAAGCATAGCCCGCCTATCCTTGAAAGTAGAATTTATAGTAATGGTGGTTAATATAGCGCATAGCGCCATATTATAGCGTGCTATCTCTTCATAACGCATAGCGCGTGCTATGTAAGTAGTTGCCAAGGCGCTATGACGCTATGTCGCTTTGGCGCTATTCATATCAAGCGGCAATTAGTTCTAGCAGCAGCGCTGTTGGGAGTAGAGATTTAATATAGCAGCACACTATTCATTGCGCGCAAACTAAATTAGTGTTAGACGTTATTTAGTTAGTGTATACTGTATATTTATAAGTGATCGAATGACACAGTTGTTCATTGCGCGCAAACTAAATTAGTGTTAGACGTTATTTAGTTAGTGTATACTGTATATTTATAAGTGATCGAATGACACAGTTGTTCATTGCGCGCAAACTAAATTAGTGTTAGACGTTATTTAGTTAGTGTATACTGTATATTTATAAGTGATCGAATGACACAGTTGTTCATTGCGCGCAAACTAAATTAGTGTTAGACGTTATTTAGTTAGTGTATACTGTATATTTATAAGTGATCGAATGACACAGTTGTTCATTGCGCGCAAACTAAATTAGTGTTAGACGTTATTTAGTTAGTGTATACTGTATATTTATAAGTGATCGAATGACACAGTTGTTCATTGCGCGCAAACTAAATTAGTGTTAGACGTTATTTAGTTAGTGTATACTGTATATTTATAAGTGATCGAATGACACAGTTGTTCATTGCGCGCAAACTAAATTAGTGTTAGACGTTATTTAGTTAGTGTATACTGTATATTTATAAGTGATCGAATGACACAGTTGTTCATTGCGCGCAAACTAAATTAGTGTTAGACGTTATTTAGTTAGTGTATACTGTATATTTATAAGTGATCGAATGACACAGTTGTTCATTGCGCGCAAACTAAATTAGTGTTAG
Organism: Parnassius apollo; assembly: GCA_907164705.1. Taxonomy (NCBI): domain Eukaryota; kingdom Metazoa; phylum Arthropoda; class Insecta; order Lepidoptera; family Papilionidae; genus Parnassius; species Parnassius apollo. The sequence continues at coordinate 2,216,942 of CAJQZP010000758.1, forward strand.
ACGTTATTTAGTTAGTGTATACTGTATATTTATAAGTGATCGAATGACACAGTTGTTCATTGCGCGCAAACTAAATTAGTGTTAGACGTTATTTAGTTAGTGTATACTGTATATTTATAAGTGATCGAATGACACAGTTGTTCATTGCGCGCAAACTAAATTAGTGTTAGACGTTATTTAGTTAGTGTATACTGTATATTTATAAGTGATCGAATGACACAGTTGTTCATTGCGCGCAAATTAAATTAGTGTTAGACGTTATTTAGTTAGTGTATACTGTATATTTATAAGTGATCGAATGACACAGTTGTTCATTGCGCGCAAACTAAATTAGTGTTAGACGTTATTTAGTTAGTGTATACTGTATATTTATAAGTGATCGAATGACACAGTTGTTCATTGCGCGCAAACTAAATTAGTGTTAGACGTTATTTAGTTAGTGTATACTGTATATTTATAAGTGATCGAATGACACAGTTGTTCATTGCGCGCAAACTAAATTAGTGTTAGACGTTATTTAGTTAGTGTATACTGTATATTTATAAGTGATCGAATGACACAGTTGTTCATTGCGCGCAAACTAAATTAGTGTTAGACGTTATTTAGTTAGTGTATACTGTATATTTATAAGTGATCGAATGACACAGTTGTTCATTGCGCGCAAACTAAATTAGTGTTAGACGTTATTTAGTTAGTGTATACTGTATATTTATAAGTGATCGAATGACACAGTTGTTCATTGCGCGCAAACTAAATTAGTGTTAGACGTTATTTAGTTAGTGTATACTGTATATTTATAAGTGATCGAATGACACAGTTGTTCATTGCGCGCAAACTAAATTAGTGTTAGACGTTATTTAGTTAGTGTATACTGTATATTTATAAGTGATCGAATGACACAGTTGTTCATTGCGCGCAAACTAAATTAGTGTTAGACGTTATTTAGTTAGTGTATACTGTATATTTATAAGTGATCGAATGACACAGTTGTTCATTGCGCGCAAACTAAATTAGTGTTAGACGTTATTTAGTTAGTGTATACTGTATATTTATAAGTGATCGAATGACACAGTTGTTCATCGCGCGCAAACTAAATTAGTGTTAGACGTTATTTAGTTAGTGTATACTGTATATTTATAAGTGATCGAAGGACACAGTTGTCTGCTACAAAAGAAACCTAACTAATGTTTTTAAGTGTAAATAAAATTTAGATACAAAAGTGTATATAATAGTGTTTGTAAATAGTTGATTTTTGTACCTATATACAATTAATAAAATACGTGTGGCACTCGGTGACTGCCGCGGTAAAGCTATCGTGCATACTACATTGCATAGCATTATTTATCAACTTATGCAATTATAATTATTTATTTATTTTATTTATGCAGTTAAGTCTTTGATATTAAATCAAGTTACACTTTTTGAGCGTGGTGACCGATAAGAAAACAATTTTTTTTCTCTTATTGAATAAATGAGAAGTTAATATTGTTTAAAATATTTTTAATACCTTACAATACATGTAGGTTATTCAGGAATTTTTATCATTGAGTGAGCAGGTAGTGTACACGCATACGTCTAGTCGCACGCACACAAACACCGTGCCCAGCTCGATCGCCCGACCTCACTCCTCTAGACTTCTTTTTATGGGGCTTTATTAAAAATGAAGTGTACTCAAAGATCTCCGAAACCGAAGATGAACTGCGCAATCGTATTGTTGCCGCCTTTAACAAATTAAAAGCCCTGGCTCTGGATCCTGAACGAAATTTGTTGAGCAGGCTTCAGGACAACATTATGCGGCGATGTAACTTGTGCATTCAATAACGTGGCGGACATTTTGAAAATTTTAAAATTTAGGGTTTCATTAAATTTTGCTACTAATATGCAATAATATTTATTTCGTTCAGTTCCATTTTCGCGAAATAAAAAAGTGGCGGTAAAATATCTAAACAGTTTAGTGAGTAAGTTTTTATTTCGTCGCACATTGTCCAACGAACCATAGGCCATGCCACCCGCGTTTAACGTTGTCACTCTTCCAAGGGGTCAAGGTACGTTGTCTAAACAGAGTGTTCACTTTTACTGAATTTATTTTAATATTTATTTTGTTTGAAAATTTCACTTTTTTATTTTACGGGTTTTAATTTAATATTTAATTTTTCAAAAAAAAAAAAAAAAAAATACACTTCTACGGACTAGTATTACTTGTGGTTTCATTTATTGCATGTATATATTGCTGTATATATACATATATATATATATATATATATATATATATATATATATATATATATATATATATATATATATATATATATATATATATATATATATATATAGAATCTTCTGACTAAAATAAAATTATTTATTTTAGGGTGATCGTGGTGATTGCAAAATATCGTCTACATCGAAAAAAGAAAGCTGGATGTTCCGGCAAAATTCTAACAATAGCATAAACAGGCTTCACAAATTTGCAAGAACTACTATGCCCTAACACTTAACTATTACTCACCCAAAGCCTGTCGCCATGTACGTAAAACTTTTGGAACATGTTTGCCTGCACCCGTACATTTACTAAGTGGTACACTACCATCGATCGCCGACCAGGGCTTACTCAAGAAGCGCTGACGGCATTAAAATTGAGAGCGGAGAGTAACCCTGATAATTTTTTATTGTACCTTGGTTATGGATGAAATGAAAATTAAGCAATTGACAGAATGATGCTAGTAGCCAAAGGCATTATGTATATAACCAAAATGTCTTTTAGAACTTCCATGGTACTCCGTCAATTGTTTTATTTTCATTTCATCTATCACTAATATACAATATAATTTCTTATCGAGGTTACTCTCTAGTCTAAGTTTTAAAACAGTTAACGCTTTTTTTTTTGTGTAGCCAAGTCGGCCATAAATTGTACTTTGTTATCGTATGTGATGAAGGCAGACCAATTTCAAAACTTTTGATATTTCGCACATATTGTTAAGCTTTCGGTGAATAGTAATGTAAAGTTAAAGCAAAACATCTTTCTGGGGAATACTTAGCCCTAAGTAGATGTCACGTTTTATTTTTAAGCAGCTGTCTGCTTAAAGTTCACTTTGTGAAACTATTATATAGTGTAAAACTTTTTTGTTTTCCTAATTTATTAAATATTTTCCAGACAGTTCGTTTAATAACTCTTGAAAATCAACAACTATTTTCAATTAGCGGTTTTGTGATAACGAAGCTTTATAATAAAAACAAAAACTTGGTTAACAGCATCTAAGACGATAAACTGATTGGACTTTTCTTTTCAAACAATCTGATTTTTAAAATAAGTTAACTAAACCTATTTCGATTCGTTGAATGTTTTAAATTTTATCTTGCATGATGTAAAATAAACCCGTAGCAAAATTATAAACTTATTTTCAATAATTTCTAAGTTCTTTTCCGAAGAAAATTTCTAAATACTTTAAAAAAAAGAATTTCAAATAACACCTTGCTATTATTTATCTATGTATTACTTACAATCAAATAAAAACTTATGCGGACTATGGTGATTTGTTTATCGATAAAAAAACATCGACATAGTCCACGCCTTACGTTGCTTACGCATTTAGACAGCGCCATCAGTGTATCGAACACGTGTACAATTTGATGGTATGCGTAAACGCGATGAACACAACACAAATGTTGTAGTGTGCGTTTATAGTGACACGATTTAATTTTGCATTTGTAGTTAAGTTTACAGTTGTGTGTTTTCTTGCGCCCCCCTAATGTTGACAGAATTTTTGTTTAGGAATTAACGCGCATGGCTTCTCCAGTTGGTTGAATACTCAAAGTTTCCTACGGACCCTTTTTTATACAGTATGTACTCCTTACCTCTACACTCCATATGTACGACGAACAGTATAGTAACTGTCCTATACAGGAAATGTACGACTATTATTCTTTCAACTGTCAAGACGAAAGGAGATGAAAAATAATGCACGTTGTGGTAATAAAAACAAATGTGTCCAACTTTAATAGGTGAAAGCTTATAATTAGCAATTTTTATTATCATTAGCACTAACGAAAATATTATTTTGTGAACCTTTCTAAAATAAATAAATAATTTGTTACTGATAGATATTAGTGGGGTTAGACAAGATTACTTCTGCGATCGTTAACGCAGTAGCAAACTTTAAAAATGAAGGGGAACAACATTAAAGTTGTTAGAAACTACTATAAATCAATAGCACGGTACAAACTATAAGCTATAAATTTCTGGCGCGCTATTTAATACGCTATCTTATAGCGCGCTGTTTATTAGAAAGCGTGTAGGAGGCCGGCAAGCTATATCTGCTGCACGCTATATCTCGTCGTACGTTACATACATGTCGTTCGTGGGATAGACCGTGTGCTATACAAGAACATTATTTCGTAATAAGTCGCATTTTAGACTAAAATAAAAAAGGTAAAGAAAAATCAATGAACGCTTTTTCATACTTTTCAGGCTTACGTTTCTCTATAATTCTAAAAATATTTTAAGGCACATACTTTTAAAATAAATTAAATTATTTTTATTATAATCTTTTTTTAATAAGATAGATTGACAAACGAGCACACAGTCTACCTGATGGCAAGTGGTTGCTGTGGCCCATAGACACTTACATGTATCCTCGATATGCGCTGTTGCATATTAATATATTACATAGAATACATATGTCAAACTACTGGAGACTTTTAACTAGTAAAGAAACTAAAAATATTAGTCCTCAGAGCTGACAACGCATCTGTATTTTAATTTTTCATAGGGGATAGATATCTATGGGCCACGCTGCAACTATATAAGGTTGCAGCACGAATGGGTCGACCCGACAGAGGTAGGATCACATTCTCACTGAATACCAGAGTAAAATAGCAGATTATTGCTGATATTTCGTATATTGAGTGAAGGGAACCGGATACCCTTTTACTGGAACGTAAGCATCCACCTTAGTCCTCAACATAGATTTACTGTATAGTCCTCAAGGGTAACAATGCATTTGCATTTGATTCATTAATCGAGTATAGATGAAAATGTCTACGGGCCATAGCCCCCCATTACCATCCGATGGATTATTTGCTTGTTTTTTACCTTTATTCTATTTAAAAAACACATATCATCAGATGAACCGTGTACTCGTTGGTAACTCTTATTCTATAAAATAATCGTGCATTCAGTCTTATTACAGAAAATAAATAAAACAGCAAATAAATTTGGTTAATTGCATTTATCGTTTGATTTACCAATAATCGTGTTGGATGTTAACACTATCCAATGTATATAAAAGCAGATAAAATCCAAAAAATTTTGTATACAATACAATGTAAAATTTCGACTTGGTCATCAAAATACGAATAGACAAAAACTAAATGCACCTTTAGCGCCTTATACATGGCAGCAATCTTAATTTTTGGCAATAACCTCATGACAAAGATACTTTACTGAGATTGCACAACGCCTTTAATTATACATAAACATAATTTTTAACGTCAAAATTTTTCGATAGATAAATTCTGCCCAATATAATAATAATATTAAAAAAATAAATTAGTATCTATTCTGACAAGGTAAACAAAGTGTCACTTCTTTCCAACTTTAAAAACTAGTATGACTGATTGCTAAAAAACTACTTAGATTTAAATACGATCCAGAAAAAGCTTGTCCATATAAAGCGTATATATTGCTTGACATCGTAAAACGTAGATCTGCCTGTCTAACATGATACTTACGCAGATAATAAATTAGCAAATATAACATTATTTTTTGAGATGTTAAGTGAAATTTTGCTTTCAAAGTAAATTGCACGCTTGTATTGGTTTCCTTTATTACAAAATAGTTGACCGTACCGCAAGATAAACATTTATTTATCTACGATCTGTTAAGTGAATATAAAACTGTATTTTCTATAATAAATTTATTGACTGATGGTAAGGCGTAATGATGTGTCATTGTGCAATTCATAAATCTCTAACTCCAGTTCCGTAGTTAGCACCTCCTGCTCTGTTTAGAGCATCTTTAAATTGATCGATGTCAATCTCAGCTTGGCTCTCTAATTGCAGTTCCACTGCGAAATTCTGAAACAAAAACAATTTTCTTGAAAGAATACGTATACTTGATTTTTTTAGAAAAGGCAAAGGAAGTATTTTTAGAAAGAGATCAGTCTTATCATTAACTTCTGATTTGCCATAAACGTAACCATTCTTTGACGCCTAACTAACTCCATCACCGTTTTTTAGGTCTGGCATATACAACCAGATGGTTTTCCTAATTACTGTCAAAAATTCCCAAATTTCTTATATACTCTTTGTTTATTTTATGAACCTCTTAGTTCACACCCCACGGACTAAAAGAATATAGTATATCTTATATCTGGTTGTAAAAGTGGTGCGATTTTGTGTATTAAATATCTGCACATGTAACCTACTAGTAAAAACAATGTAGAAACTGTTTCGATGGTGACGGGCCTGATAAAATTATTCTCATTACCGACCACTTATTAAGTTTCAGTCTTTTCATTAGTTATGCTGTCGTCAATGTCTCCCAAGAACATCGTATTCTGACGCATCAACACAATATTAAGTTTTGTGTACAATATTCAAAGCAGACTAGGCTGTATGGTGTAAGTCGTTTGCCTATCTTAATTTGGGAATTGTAACAATAACAAAATCTGTTAACGCCAAGTGCCAACGGCCAAATGTCATCGGAGTTTTGGCGGGAACTTGGCCGACGACGGACTGTCGCTCCTGTTTTGTCGCTTGAATAATGGTTTGAAGTGGATTTTAATTCGTAAAAGTGATGTGATTTTGTGAATTAATTGTCTGCGCGTGTGAACTATTAGAGAAAACGACGAAATAAGTGCTTTGATGTCGATATAAACCTCAAGTTATTTTGATCGCTTAGGCGCCTTATGAACTTGAGTAGCTGTCGTCATCAACTGTCCGCTGGTTTGATTTGTCGTCAAAATCTCCCAAGGGCTTCACAATGTGACGCATCAGCACATTGTGAAGAAAAGAAAAAAAAGCGCGGGAACCTTGAAACTGGACTGATAAATCTACATGGATTGATACTTATAAAGACTATAATATAAAGAAAACTTGGCTTTACGGCCTGGCCACGGGGATCGGCGGCGCGAACGGCGAAGTGACAGGCGGGGCGATAATTCGCGCGGCGCTATTTGAGGGCCACGGGAAGTCATGTTTGCCGCCGCGACCAGATAGGCCGAGAGTGAAATGTCTTTATCAAAGTTATCTGGATATTGCTTAGAAAGTTATTTTTTTTTTAATTCAAGACATAATATTTGGAAGAGATTGCGGAGTACATGGTTTGAATAGGAATTGGGTTATAGATGGAGAATTCTACAACAAATATAATGCATCTAGGAAAAAATTCGAGTAAATAGCAAAATGCTTGTCGAAACCAGCAATTATATTTTTGTTAATATTCAACCAGAATTGGAGATAAAAGTCAATTCGGATAGAATTTTAAGTTTATTTTGTCGGCCCGGCATTTTTCGCGGCGAAAACAACTAAAATATTTTGTTCCCTATACTATTCGCTGTTTTTCACCGCGTCTGCCACCCGACTCCGTGGCTTGCACCGTACAGATTCATACATTTGTTTCAGTCGCCCGCCACGCCACCAGTCGCCCGCGTGATTCTCCCGGTAAATTTCGCCGGTCACGTCACCACTCGCCGCTACGCGTGGTTTGAATCATACATTTCTATACATTTGATTTAGTAGCTAGACGCCTCGCCGTTCGCGCCGCGCGAATTTTCGCTACGGCGAATGTCCCGTGACCAGGCTGTTAGCCTTTGTGGTTTTTGAAAATATGAAGAATTAAAGAAAATAAGACTTGATTCGGCCTTTATGGATTTTGAAGAGATGGAAAGAAAAAAATAAGACTTGGTTCCGCCCTTTACACTTCAAAATTCTATATATTCAAACTAAAAAAAGATAAGGCTGTATGGCTTAGTTCCTTTGCCTGCTCTCTCGAGCGAATAATAAAAACAACAACCAAATGACGTCTGTCAGTTATTCTGATCCACTCCCGTTTGTTTGTTTTACTCTCGTTATATATTCACTTCAGCTATAATCTCAATTGTTTAAAATGGAAGAATTACAACATAAAGTGCCTTGTAGAGAAAACCAACTAAACAATTTGTTGAATTTATTAGGGGATTACGATGAGCCGCTACCGTATTGTTTATTTATATGCGGTAGTATGGCGACCGGTAAAAGTTTATGTTTAACCACAGTTTTGTGTTATTTAGACTATAAATACGTTACTATTGACTGTATTGAGTGTTATTCACCTAAAATAATGTTTGAAGCTATAGTATCTGGACTGGAAGACGACGACGATGCGGAATTAAAATGTGATTCCTTGTCCGATCTCGTAAATTGGTTAAACGCTTTTGGGGCCGATAAAAACACATATGAACCTATTATTTTAGTGTTCGATCGAGCTGAAAGGCTTAGAGCGATGGATCAAAGCATTATGAGTACTTTTCTACGATTACGCGAATTCTGTAACCTCAACATTTGCACTGTGTTTGTAACACATTTAGTGTATGACAATTTTTATTTTAAAATGGGCGCGTTAGAGCCTATTCAGATATTCTTCCCTAACTATACGAAGGAAGATCTATTTAATATTATATTTATGCATCACAGAACATTTGTTGGACAATTGCTCAGTGATCAAAACATTGGTAATGAAATAAAAGATGAACTCCAGAAACCAGAGTTGTTTGCAAATTTTTTGAATGCATTTTTGAGTGTGTTTTACAGGCCTTGTCGAGACATAATAGAATTGCAGCACATGGCACAAATCAACTTCATCAAATACTGTGAACCAATTATAAAAAATGAAATAAAAGCTAGTGACCTAAATAAGCTTTGGCGTCACATATCTCCAATACTCAAATCAAGTTTAGAACTCCTTTATTTAAGAATAAGTGTCCCAAAACCTGCAGCTATATCACCAACCAAAGACTTTATGGAGTCACAAATATCAAATTTCGAAAGTACTTTAAAAGAAGAACTCATGTCAACAAAAAGTTTTGCACAGAGTTTTGAACTTCCATATTATGCCAAATTCCTTCTTATAGCAGCATACCTTGCCAGTTATAATCCTCCAAAAGAAGACAAAAGGTTGTTCATGAAGAACCATGGTAAGCAAAGGAAGAGACTCCAACAAGTAAGGGCTAAAGCAAAAATCAGTGAGAAACTGAACACTCAGCTTGGACCTAAAGTGTTTACATTAGACAGACTTTTGGCGATATTCTATGCTATTCTTGAGGAAAAGATAGGTTTAACAAGTAACCTGCTAGCTCAGATAGCAACACTTGTTGAGTTGAAATTAATTGCTGGCAGTAAAGAAATAGATTTGGATGCAGCAAAATATAAATGTATAGTTGGTTACGATTTTATATCAGCTGTTTCACAAACTGTTGATTTTAATGTTAGGAAGTATTTATATGATTTTATTTGAATTACAATAATGCATGGAGATCTTTGAAAGTTGTTTGTATTAAAAAATTGTAAAATTTTCTGGTTATTTTAAAATTTTGTTTGAAGCTAACTTTTTACATAATTTATTGTTTAATTTTACTAAGCTTAACTTTAATTTATTATACTTTTAAATACAAATTAAAGTATAATATGTAACTTTTAATTACAATCATGTTACAATTGCCAGAATCTTTAAAGACCTAATTACGACGTTCTGTTTCTGACGTATGGTGGAAATAACCATGTTATATATGCAAAAAATAAAGTGACAGTTTATATATGTCCCGCTCCTAAACACAGACCTGTTTACATATCTGAAAGAAGCAAGGGATATCTAATGCGCTAATCCAATGTATGTTGGAGGCATATGCTAAAGTAGTATAATGTTAAAAGTGGGAGAGTAAGTGTTAAAGGTATGTAAGAGGATGTATGATACTTAATTGTGCCGATACGATACCGATTATTGTAGTAAATAATCGGCGATGCCGATACCGATACCTTTATCTGAGTAGAAATAGAAAAAAAAACAAATAATGAATTAAAAACAAAACACCTTCAACTGATTATTTTTCCCATATTGAATCGGTGATCGACTCCATCAGCACTGTTAACAAACATATTATAATAATGGGTGATTTCAACACCAACTTGCTAAAGGATTCCCCTCAGAGTCGCAAACTTAAAGTCATCATGGACTTGGTTCTACCATCTGGTCCAACTCACCACAACATGGACACTGAAAGTTCATGGTTAGACATCATTTGCACTAGTTCAGCGGATCATATTTTATATCATGATCAACTGGCTGTTCCAGCGTTTTCTCGACACGATCTTTTGGTCATGTCGTATAAATTAAAGCCTCCCAAGCCAAAGCCAGTGATTGTGTACTTACGCAATTTCAATAAAATTGACACCATTTGACTACACTGCGATGCCAAGAATATAGAATGGGGCCCATTGCTGGATGCAAATAATATTGAAGACAAAATTGCTCATTTGAACACCCAAATTCTTGACCTATTCGATAGGCACGCGCCAGTTCGAGCAGTCAGGTTACGTCGACCTCCTGCACCGTGGATAACTGATAAAGTGCGTAGAGCAGAGCAATGAGAAGAAGAGATCGAGCTTTTCACATTTTTAAAAAGAATCTGAACAGTTCCACCTTTCAACACTATAAGCGAGCACGGAATGGCTGTAATCACTGCCATATGGTGGTATAAATCAATGGTGGTAAGAACTGCCAAACGCCTCTACTTCCACAACAGTATTTTAAACTCCTCTTCTGCAGATATATGGAAGTTCCTTAATTCCCTGGGATTTGGAAAATCACATTCCAATTCCCTAATCCCAAATATTTCACTCAATGACTTGAACGTACACTTCTCTTCTGCATCACATCTGCATTTGACCACCAAAGCTACGACTCTCCAGGAACTTAATTCCATGCCTTTGTTATCATGTAATTCTTTCGACTTCAGTTCAGTGACTGACGAGATACTAGAAAAAACATACTTTCAATAAAATCTTCTGCAACCGGTTATGATGAAGTGAGTAGATCTATGATACTTCTCACACTCGATATTATATCTCCAGTTCTCACTCACATCATCAATTTCTCACTCTCTACTGGTGTTTTCCCCAAGTTATGGCTAAAAGCTTTTATCTTGCCTCTTGCTGAAGTACCAAATCCATCCCTACCTTCCCATTTTAGACCTATTTCTATACTGCCGTTTCTTTCCAAAGCCCTTGAATCATTGGTACACAAACAAGTCACCTCTTTCATTTCGAAATGCAACAACCTTAGTACATATATCTGGCTATATGTACTAAGGTAGTTGCATTTCGAAATCATCTACCTTAGTACATCAATATGGCTTCTGCCCGGGACATAGTACCACCACAGCGTTACTTCAAGTTACAGAAGATTTTAGAGAGGGCATGGAGAGGCCATGTTTGACTGTTTTGGTCCTTATTGACTTTTCAAACGCATTTAATTGTGTCGATCACGACTTACTCCTTGGATTATTTTCACGCCTAAGCTTCACCTCGCCAGTACTGAACTGGTTTTCCTCTTATCTTCGCGGTCGCCAGCAGGCTGTTCGGTCTGGTCAGGATTTTTCCGACTGGTGCGATCTGTCTAGGTGTACCGCAAGGCGGCATTCTTTCTCCTCTCTTGTTTTCGTTGTTTATCAATCTTCTTACTACCCACGTTCAATGTTCTTACCAGCTCTATGCAGACGATGTTCAGGTATACTCACAAGCATCCTCGGTTGAAATTGCTACCGCTATTGCAGCTATTAATCAGGACTTGCAACGCGTTTCAGACTGGTCACAGCGCTTTGGTATAACGGCAAATCCCAGTAAATGACAGGCTATCATCATTGGTAGTCGTCGATTGGTGTCACAACTTAACATACCTGATCTACCATCCATTCGCTACGAAAATTGTCTAGTTCCTTTCCGCACTAGTGTCAAGGATCTGGGTTCAATTATTGACCCGACCCTTAGTTGGAGTTTACAGGTGTCAGAGATTTGTCGTAAAGTCACAGGCATACTTCGTTCCATCTATCGTCTTAAGTTCTTTCTGCCCCCTTCAACTAAGCTTCTACTCATCCAATCTCTAATTCTTCCATTATTTGACTATGCCGATGTTTGTCTCTCTAATATCTCTCAGGAGCTGCTCAGCAGGTTGGAAAGGTTACTTAACAACTGCATACGATTCATCTTTGGCCTGCGCAAATATGATCACGTATCAGAATTTCGCTCCCAGAAGTGGTTGACTATACGCCAGCGCAGAGATTTTCGAATGCTGTCCACTCTATTTTCAGTTCTTAATAATTCTCCCTCACCCCTTTATCTAAAAGAAAGATTTCTATTCCGTAGTGACACTCATTCTCTCAATCTCCGATCTTCACACAATTTATTACTGTCTACTCCTCTCCACCATTCTGGGTTTATGTCAAATTCTTTCACAGTAACTTCCATCTCCCTCTGGAACAAGTTGCCTGTTGACCTGCGAATAATACCTGCCAAAAACGTTTTTAAAAGAAAACTATACGAACATATCCGTAACCAATAAATTTGAGTCCACTTACATTTATTGAGATATATATGTATAAATATGTGTATTTATTTATATATGTGTATTAGTTATATTATTTATATGTGTATGTGTATAAATTATATATTATGTGTACATATGTATATATATTTTATGTATGTGTAGCATGTACATATTTGAATTGAATATGATCATGACAACTTTACTGCTCATAACTCACTCTCTGTTCTACCCAAGGTTAGCTGGTAGAGAATGCCATATAGCACTAAGCTCACCTTGTTCAAAATCTTTGGTGCAATAAAGAATAAATAAATAAAAATGAATAATATTCTTTATTACGCATGAAAGTTACATAGAGACTAAACCTGTGGACTACCACAAGATCTGAATTCAGAATACAAAATACACACGAAAATAATTTTATATATTTTTTATAAACTTATAGCCCACCTACGGTGAATGGCTATTTCAGTCCATGGTCCCCTGCAACAAACTATAAGCGAATAAGACTACGCTAGTAGTCTACTAAGATGCTTCTTCACCTTTGAGAACTAAGGTGGAATACTCCACAACCTGTATACTGGCGCTCTATAGCCTTTAGGCCGGAACGTTCTTGCACTGCAGAACTAGTGCTTAACCTCTTAGGGTGTCACCTTATAGTACGTATAATAATATGTATATGTATTTTTTTCACTCTTATGTTTATTCTTAAAAATGTATACTTTGAGTGAAGGTTTGACTGAGGTTGATAGATTTTTTTAAATGTAATGTTAGCACCGATAACGACGCGGGCGCAATATCGAATTAATACTTATCAGGGCTCTGTCAAATCAGCGCTGCTGCAGCATCTGTGGTAGCATATGCTGAAACAGAATCCTTTTTGGCATCACATCACTCACTCTTGCCAAGACTTATTTTTAATTATGTTTACCATCTTGTACCCAGTGTGTGTTTTTATGTTCTTATTTACTTCTAAATGTGTATTTTGTTAGTGTATTGATGCTAATAAAACCTATGTCTATGTCTATGCTACCTACCCAGATGGACTCATAGCCTAAGTGTTATTCGAGAACGAAATCGCAATTAATTAACAATAGAGAAGATATGTTTTTAGTTTCAAAATGTTTTGACATTATTAAAAAAACTTACGGAAATTATATCCTTGACGATAGCCTTGTCGGTGGACATCTTGGCGCGATTGATGACCGAAACGTTGGGCCCCACCCACGTCATAAACATGAATTTGCGACGTTTCGACATCTCGTCGCCCATTTGCAACCTGCCAAAGAAAACTAATTATAAAATTTACCTTAAAACCTGCGAATGCCAACCAAGCGACGCAATGCAAAGCATGACAGCTATGGCAAATATTCCCCTTATGAGGCTATGGGAAGTTGGGAAAGCCTCTGTTTGTGTAACTTGATAACAATAGTTCTATAAACACCGGATGGCGCCACAGTCAAGTTAAATCACGCTGTATTTATTTTTCGTACACACTGTATAGGCTTTTAGCATTTCTGCGGGGTTGAACAAATACCTTATACAGGGTTACTGGTAACTCGACGTATTCCCGCCAAGGCGTGATAGTTGGGGTCATAACCTATCAAATGAACCATAAAATGCATTCAAAAACAAAAAAAAAAAAAAGGGATGGGGGAAAAAAAAAAACAACATTAAAAATTTTAAAAAATTAATAAAAAATTTAATTTTTTTTTTATTAAAAAAAAAATTAAAAAAAAATATTTTTAAAAAAAAAAAAAAAAAAAAAAAAAAAAAAAAAATTATAAAAAAAAAAAAAAAAAAAAAAAAAAAAAAAAAATTTCCGCCTCCCCCCTCCCCCCCATTTTTTTTTTTTTTTTCCCCCCCCCCCCCCCCCCCCCCCCTCTTCATCCAAAACACCCCCCCCCCCCCCCCCCCCCTCTCTTTTTTTTTTTTTCACACACAAAAAACCCAACAAATATGTTTTTGTTTGTTTAAAAATGCAAATGTGGACCAATTTCGAGATATTTAAGTTTAATTATTTTTATCAAAAATCCCAAAAGTCGTGTCAAAAATTTCTAAAAAAAAACTTACAGCTGTATTATTTTCATTTTATTATTTTTACTTAATGAAAACCTGGATACTTATTTATCAATACTACAGTGTGCAAAAAGTCTCATCATTTTCGAAGTAACGCTACTAAAAGTACAACTTTTTCCAAACAGAAGATAAGTAAGTAATTAAAAATAAAAATGATTTTGTGAAAAATAATTGTATGTGACCAATTGTGCAAATCATGTTAAAAACATCCCTACTTATCTAGCTACCCAACGAAGTATCAATTTAGCTTGTAACTTAAATAGTACAGAAAAAACTTGAAAAAAAGGGGCTAGGTAGACAAGTTCCGAGTAGCAATGTTTTTGGTAATCCCAAACAATCGCTTCTCGGAACCTTATCAACAGCTGCGGGAATGCTCGTAAAAGATTGTGCTTTTGAACTTACGCTATTGTTTACATTTAGTGTGAAATTAGAAACAAGTTAAACAAGAAGAAACTGTTCAATCAGTCATCAGTATTACAGGCATCGTACACACGCGCGCATATCCCTCCCTGTTACACTTAAAGAAGTTGAGTTTCAAAGTTTTATGGCGGCGGAACCACCAAGACGCGGAGATCATGCAAGGCAATCATTTTCCAACGATGAATACGCAGATATCTTTTATCTCTATGGATATTGTGACCGTATTTCGTTCCATTGCTGTGCAGTGCCGTCTTTAAGGCAGGGCCCGCAGGGCCCTGGCCCGAGGCCCCGAGGTAGGCAGGGGCCCCACAATTCTGAAAATTTTCGATATACAAGAAAAATATCAAATCACACACTTGGTAAAATAGAAACAAGATTTAGAAAATTTGTTTAAAAATTTATTTTTGCACTAAAATAACAGTAATTATATACAGCTTAAAAAACTTTTTTTCTCGATTTCTTCGCAGCAAAATTAGATATGAGTTCATCAAAATCAATCGATTTTAATAAGTCCGATTCTATACTCATTAAACTTAGATGATTCAATCGTGACTGTGACATTGTGCTTCGATGATCGGATTTTATCAACTTTAATCTAGAAAATGATCGTTCACCAGCACAATTGGTGATCATTAGGGTAAGGAATATTCGGAGACTTATTTCAATATTTGGGAATGTAGACGTCAGAAATTCTTTCTTCAGTTGCAAGTATAGATCAGGAATAAATAATTCTTCGTTCTTTCGTGTATCACGAAGATAATGTTTATAATGTAAACATTCTGATATTAAATTTTCTGCAGAAATGTCTTGATCATATTTTCTGGCAAGCTTTTCGCAGCATTCTTTTATTCCTTCGTATGTCATGTTTGGTAGAGCAGTAAAAAACTTGAAGTTATCATTCACCGTTTCGTAAGCAGTTTTTCTGGTTTTCAAATTGGAACAAAGTGAATCGATTATCGGATAAAAAATCTCTATTTTGAGCTTTTCATCTCCAGTAAATTGTGTATGTTCACTCTCTCCTTCAAAGCGAGTAAGTTTTACGCTTCTTCTTCGATTTCTTGGCTCAGATGTAGATTCACTTTCGCAGATATCAGTAAAGCTTTTTGCTTTTTCTAAAAACTCATCGAATTTATCCCTGATATCCAATAAATACAATTCTAAGGAATTTAAAAGACTGCATGCTATATACAAATCCATATTTTCTTTTTGTAAATTTTTAGATGTATCATTAATACGTGTCAAGATTTCGTGCCATACCACAGTTATAAAGACATTTTCAAATTTTGTAATTTGCTTTAAAATGGTCTTAGCTTCAAGTCTAGTCTCGTTAGACTGCGTATCATCCTTTGATAAATCATCTAGAGCTTTCGTAATATCTGTATGACCTGTGAAAAGAGCGATGATTGCATCAGCTCGGGCTGACCATCGAGTAGCGGATAAAGATTTAACGACTTTTTTTTCGTTCCTAAATATGACAATAGTTTTTGCCATCTATAAGTCGATCCTGATAAAAATGTGTACAAATTTTGTACGATATAGAAATACTTAACGACTGCATTAACACATTCAGCTGCCTTAACGCCGACTAAATTTAACGAGTGCCCGGCACAAGGAATATAATCAGCATACTTATTGATTTCCCTTATCCTGGTTTGCAGTCCTGAATAGCGTCCAGACATATTCGATGCGTTGTCATAAGATTGACCTCTACAGTCATTTATATCAATATCATTATCTTTAAAAAATTTGACTACAACCTCTGTTAAATATTCGGCATTATGACCTTCTATAGGAACGAACATTAAAAAACGTTCGATAGGCCCCTGATCGGTAACGTAGCGCACGGTGAACGTTAATTGATCTAGATGAGTGATGTCCGGCGTAGAATCCACAGAAAAAGAATAATATTTTGCCTTCTTCAACTCACTTATAATGCAAGCAAGAACTTTTTCCCCCCATAAGGCCTATAAATTCCTCACAAATATTAGCTGATAAGTATGATGTTACTCCATGTCCTTTATTTCCGTAGGTATTAATGTGCTCTTTAAGGAAAGGGTCATATTCGCTCAGTAA
This sequence comes from Parnassius apollo, assembly GCA_907164705.1. Taxonomy (NCBI): domain Eukaryota; kingdom Metazoa; phylum Arthropoda; class Insecta; order Lepidoptera; family Papilionidae; genus Parnassius; species Parnassius apollo. The sequence goes on from CAJQZP010000758.1 coordinate 2,234,085, forward strand.
TTCTAAAATACCTAAGTAATTGCCATTTTGACTAGATCCGAATCGTTCGTTCTCCCCTCGAAAAGCGAGACCTCGTGAAGCAAGAAACTTTATAGTGTCAGTTATTCGACGTAATACTTGAATCCAATAATTTTTCTAATTTTTTTGTTGAATCGTTAATGCATTTTCTAAACTACCAGTTTCTCTTCTCCGTTTAGAATAAATAGTTAAAGTTTGTTTATGAGCTTTGCTTTGCTCATGCTCCGTAATTCGCTCTGGGTGTTTCCAATCATTAAATCCGTAAAATGTAAATTGATCTTTTTCAGATGAAAAAAGTCGACATACAAAGCAATATATACGTCCAGTTGATGGCGAATACGATAACCACTCACGCTCTACTATTTCATTATTTTGTAGTTTCAATTGAAATAATGATTTGTTTAGAGTTCTCACTTTTTGTTTATCTCCTTCTTGGTAAATCCGTGCAGATTTTGAGAAATCTTTATCCTTATTGCTGCATAAACCTGGATTTTTTTTGCAACCAGTATAATCGTAACTTCTCGTTGATTTCGCCCCATAACGCAATATCAGTCGAATAACTTTCAATTTTTTCTGACGTGCTTCTCAATGCTGCCTCCTCTATTAAAATAAAATATATTTTTGTAAATCGCTTTTAATTGAAAAAAATATTTAAAATTATTCAGCTTTTTTAGAATCTAAATATTTACAATTTGAAACTCTTTATTTACCTTCTGTTCTATGATTTATAAGAACTTGTGTAGCTACTGATAATTCCGACTGTTCTGAAGGATTCAAATCGACTGATTCGTTTTGAATAACATTTTCCTGTAAATCAGCGGTACCTTTTGGCGTTTCATCATTTTTGCCTAATAAATAAAATGCAATGATCTTATTATCATACTGTTAGCACGGTTTGTTTCATAAATTAATTTCATAAAAATGATATTAAATCGACTTTTCATAAAAAAACTTTTGCTACATGCGAACAACAATGAGGTTATAGGACTCAATTAATGAACTAATCACTCTTAATTCAAATAATATATAGTATTACTTACTAGTAATGTCATGTTGTTTTAAAAATCCAGTAATTTTTGGTAACTTGTCTATTTTCTTTTGTTCTTCTTTCGCTTTTCGTTTTTTTGCAGCACCACTTTCATAAACACGATTCATGATTTTGATGTACTTCAAATGATTCGATAAACAATACTAAATTAACTGTTGCTACATCGCGTGAAAATCTGGTAATGAACTAATGAACCTGCTGGCTGTTTCACGTGTCGAAACACGGACGTTGACTATTCATTTTCTCACCAAAAACAAAAGCAAGCTTAAACAAGTTTCTTTCAAAACAATCGCGCTTCTGCTTGCGCGCAAGAGCGCGCATGCGTAAGAATCCGAATGAAGATTTTGGCGCGTTAGTTTGAATATTGTAATTGAGAAAACGTTTACATGGCATTATAAACATTACATTTAATCGTTTGTTTAAAGAAATTAAAATATACGAAAATTGTAAATTGTAAGAAATTAAATGTATGCATGGCTAAAATTACGGGTATTTAAAACAAAGCAAATAAGTTAATTGTAAAGTAAAAAATGAATTAAGAAATAAGTTGAAATGCCAAGTGTTCGTTTGAGAAGCCATTGAGAACTGAGGTCGATCCGGAACGACGAAATATTGTAGTCCGATCTAATACAGCGGGGACAGTTTACGGCACTTCCTCGAAGAAAAACCGATAGCCCTTGTTTATTAAACAAGATTCGGCGCAGCATCGCGCTGTAGTTATAGACTTGGTATGCAGTGGCTCGCTAACCAATGCTGTTATAGGCTATGATGTCACGGATGACGTCACTTTCATATATTTGTATATGAATAAATATAAGTATTGTTCTTTGTATAGATTATAATATATGGTTTTCATTCAATTTTATTTAAATTAGAATTGGTGGGGTATTAGTTTTTTAGATTCAAAAAATTTATTTATTGAACTCTCATATGTGGGGTGTTAAGAGACGGGGTTACGATTTAGCCTATTGCGTTATTGTAAACTGAAAAATGATAAAGTTAAAATTTAAGGATTTTCCATCCCTTACATAGGCCCCAGCCAGTACCTTGGCCCATAGCCTCGTTGATCCTAAAGACGGCACTGTTGCTGTGGAAAATGCAAGAAGAATCTAAGGTTTATAACAAATCTCGTGTACGCTAGATGTACTACATAGACTGTACACGGTGAGCTGCTCTTCAAAGGTGCTCACTAGCGTCGGGTACATCGATATTTTCGCCAAGCGTGGCGATTAAAACCGGTCCACAAGTCCAGAGAATAAATGTTATGAGTTCGCAATGAGAAGTAAAACGTACCGTTTCAGAAAAAAACTAATAGATCTCGACTTGTACTGGTTTCAATTTAATAGTACTGCACTCTGAACACAAGCTTCCCGAATAGTTTGGCACAGTGTGGCCTTGAGCTACTCACATCGATAAACACGAACGGGTCGTTTCGATCGGGGAAGGACCACGTTCACACAGAATACCAGCGTAAAATAGCAGCTTGATACTGCTGTGTTTCGTATGGGGAGTGGAACTGGAAACAAGGCATTCCATCTTAGTCCTCAGGGGTCACAACGCATCTGCGTTTTGATTCTTAATCGAGGATAAATGTAGATGTCTATGGGCCCACAGTATTCACTTACCATCAGGTAGCCTGTGTGCTCGTTTGTCACCCTTTTGTCTTTAAGAAAGAAATTATACACCATATAATTTAAATGAAGTAGTCGTAACTAACGTGCTTAGGTAAGTACCCGTAAATTTAACATAAAGTATATTTAAGTAGCTACCTGATACCGAGGGTTCTAACTTAATGAGTTTCTAACACCAATTTTATCCTGTATATTAAAGGTGACAACGAGAACACAGTCCACTTGATGGTAATTGGAGCCGTGGCCCTTAGACATTTACATATAGGTATCCTCGATTAAGAACCAAAATGTAAATGCGTTGTTACCCCTGAGGACTAAGAGGGAATGTCCCGTTATCAGGCAAAAGTCTCCGAATCCCGTCACCCGCCATATTAAATCGCAGCATATTTCACGCTGGTCACTACCCGGTCGAGTTTACCCATTCGTGCTGCAAGCATAGTATAGCCGAAGCGTGGCTCTGCCACGTTACATATTAAAACTTGCACATTGATAACTTAGATCAAAAAAGTTTGAATGAGCACTGTGACGGCGAAACCAAGCCAAAACTAATATTGTAAAACACGAACTAAAACATGCATATTCATCTAAAATCATTACCAACAAACAAAATGATTTCATATCACAATTTAATATCTGAAGGTATACCGTTACAGCCTATTAAATTCCACGGCGAGCATAATACTCCCCTACAGATTACTTCATAGGAGGGATAGTTGCAATGCTTGGCAAGCCGGTTGGCAACCGCAGTTTTTTTATTTTTAGTCATCATTTGGAAGACGCTGCTGCCCATCTCCTGATTTTCTTCCCTATGTCACCTCTTACGACATCCACGGGATGATCTGGGGTAGGTAGTGGATATTCTTATATAACCGTAACTGGACTTACCTGAGGTATCCAAAGGCGCGTTCGTCGTCGGCGAATTGCTTGCGGAATTCGGTGAAGTCGCTTCCCCGCGCTGAGCACACGATGCGGGAGCCTTCAAACTTGAACACCGCCCTGCGATACCGTCACATGTTACTAGACAATTGGGGCATCAACGAATTTTTTGTGGCAAATTACATGGCGGGGTAGTTATTTTTGTTAGGAAAATGTCACAAAGTACGGTCCTGAGCCACTTGCATCCATCGACTTCCTGCATGTTTTACCTGATCCTCACTCCATCTAGTGGGGGGACGACCTACACTTCGCCCGATGGTACGAGGCTGCCACTCGAGAACCTTTTTATCCATCGGTTATCGGTTCTTTAAGCTATAAGGCCGGCATTTGGCGTGGCATTGCCACTTCAGCTTACTAATCCGTTGGGCTATGTCGGTCACTCTGGTTCTTCTGCGGATACCCTCATTTCTAAGTTTATCATGCAGAGAAACTCCGAGCATAACCCTCTCCACAGCTCACTGAGCGACTTTGGGCGTCTTCATATGGCCAGCAGTGAAGGACAACTTCTTAGATCCATAGGTCATCACTGGCAACACGCACTGGTAGTACAATCTAGTTTTGAGGTATGCCTGACGAGAAGATGTGTCGTAATTTCCCGAACGCTGCCCAGCCGAATTAAATCCGTTGATTGACATCTCGGTCGAAGTTGGACTTACCTATGCGGACTATTTGTCCTAGGTAAACACCGGCACAGGTGTGACATGAACATTACACACGTTTTGTCCAAGTTTATCTTAAGACCTATCCGTTGGGAGACATTATTTAGGTCTTTAAGCATAGTGCTTAGATCCTCCAGTGATTCTGCCATAAAGACTATATCGTCGACAAATCGAAGGATGTACTCGCTATCGACGTTAACACCGCATCCTTTCCAGTCTAGTAGCTTGAAATCGTCTTTTAATGCAGCGGTTTAGAATTTCGGGGATATTAAGTTACCTTATCTTATACCTCTCTGTAGTTGATAGGTTTCGTACTCTGATTCTGAACCTGGATAGCCATCGTAGCCCTACTTTACAAACACTTCAGCACTTCGATATACCGACAGTCAACTTGGCACCGCTGAAGGGACTGCAGCACCGCCCAAATTTCGATGGAATCAAATGCTTTCTCATAGTCCACATACGCAAGACAATGTAACAGATTGTACTTTCGGACTTCAGTATCAATTTTGCGAAGGATGTGTATGTGGTCTATGGTGCTAAAGTCTTTTAGGAAACTAGCTTTTTCGGGAGGCTGGAAGTCGTCGAGTCTGCGAGCGAAACGATTCGTATTGACTAATGACTCTCGAAAACACCACGTAGACGCGGCTCAGAAGGAAAATCAGTCCGTAGTTCTTCGAGAGAACGTTGTTGCCTTTCTTGAAGAACAAGACCACCGCACTTCTGCTCCACGCTTCTGCAGTAATGCCACTATGGAGGACGGAGTTGAAGAGCTTTTGAAAGACTTTAAGTATCGGTTTTCCACCTGCTTTCTGAAGCTTCGCCTAATTCCATCTTCGCTTGGGGACCTGTCTTTTTTAAAGTGCTGGAGAGCCATTCTAATCTCACTCAGACATGTCCGGGATATCATCGGAATAGTGTCGGATAAGACTTGCTCTAAGATCGTTATTCACACTTATGTGTGGCTTCATCGATGACGTATTCAGCTGCCCATAGAACCTCTTAATCTCACTCAAAATTCCAGGTGTGTTGGAAACGATGCTGCCACACTCGGTCTTCAGATGTTCTGTTGACTTTTTCTGGCAGATAGATCTCTGGCAAAGACTTTGGAGCCCTGGTTCCGCACGATCGCTTCTTCAATACGAGCTGTATAGAAAGTTGCGTAAGTTCCGCCGCACGCATTTGAAGATCTATCTGTTTAGTTGCCTGTATGCTGTCAAATCTGTTGAAGACTGCAGCTTCATTTCCCGTCTAACAGCCATGAGATTAAGAGTGTGATCGATGAGTTTTTGTGCTCTTCTGCGACGGGGCTTACAGAACTTAACTCCGATCGCATGGACAGTTTCCACAAGCTGTCATTCGATTTTGTAACTCGAGCTGAAAGTTTTCGGGGCGTTGAATTAAACCACTAGGGGAACGGAGAGTTGACTTCATTAGACGTGACCTCTCCAGCTTCTCGTTTAGGTTCAGTGTGCCTCTCACCATTTGATGATCGCTGTCAGTTTTCACCCTTGCGATCACTGAGACATCACTGAACAGTTGTCGTCTGGTCGTCATAATGAAGTTAATCTCATTTTTTGTCGAACCGTCGGGCCTCGACCAGGTCGACTTTCTGTGGGACCGCTTTTGAAAGAAAGAGTTCATCATAAAGAGTCCCTCTTTCTCCATAAAGTCAGCAAGCTGCTGGCCTCTTGGGTTTCGTTGCCCTATTCCCAATTTCTCTACTATCAACTCACCGTTCTTTAAATTTAATAAAAATATTTTAAACTAAATCTTCAGAAAGATAAATTCATACTCATCAAAATTGCAAATAGACGTACATAGGTATGTATATTATTGTATATTCAGCAAAAGTAAGCCCTAGAACCAACCATCTAAGACCGAATTTAAATACAAACTTTTCTAGATCTAGACCGAGTCCATCAGTGTTGTTACCATCATCTTACCTATTTCTTCCGTCAAGCAGTATTTTTTATAGGATAGGGTGACAAACGAGCACACAGTCCACCTGATGGTAAGTGGATGCTGTGTCCCATAGACACCTACATCCACCCTCGATTACGAATCAAAATGCAGATGCGTTGTCACCCGTGAGGACTAAGATGCCTTAGTTCCAGTAAAAAGGGTCCCCAGTTCTCTACACTCACCATAAGAAACACAGCAACATTAAGCTACTATTTTACGTTGGTATTCTGTGAGAGCGTGGTCCAGACCCGGTCGAGCCGACCGTGCTACTACTATACCAGTAATATAGGTGCAGCATGGCTCGACCATATTATCCTTTACCCTTGTAATATTAGTATCTTCGTCCTTGTCGTCTCAGGGGTGACAATGCATCTGCAATTCGATTCTTAATCTAAGATTGATGTAGTTGTCTTTGGGCCACATCATCCACTTACCATCAGGTGGACCTGTTATGTGCTCGTTTGTCACCATTATTCTATAAAAAATGTACTGGAGAAGTGCGTCTCTCGGAATCTCGGCCTGTGCCCATTCGTGCTACAACTATAGGTACTACTAATATAACGGCAGCAAGGCTTTTTACTGCTATGTTTCAGTCTGAGTGGTAAAAGGAGCAAGTGTAGTTACAAACTGTAAGACATGTCGACATCTGTAGGCTTTTTAACTTGAAGTTAGTTGCAAGTGTGCAGCCCTGGACACTTGCAACTAACTTCAAGTTACTCACCATAATAAGGACTTTTAACTGGTTTGTCACTTTATGGTTATTAAAAAAGAATACAAAACCAGATGTGTAACCGGTGTAATATTGTAATTAAAAACGGGATCAAGAGATAAAGGAAAAAAAACACAGCTCACCACTCAGTAGGCGTAGCGTCAGACCGAACATCTTCATATGCGGCCCGTATCGTGTCCCGGTCAAGACCGGTTGTCATGGCAACCTGAAGAACAATATTTGAATTAGTATCAAGAAAACGGCTACATACCTTCTAAAATATAGAGCCTTCTATAATACAACCTAAAAGCGACTGCGTAATGCGCAAATGTTGTTACGTGTTGAGCAATACTGCAAATCTATTAGGATTAGGTTTATCTGGGCAAATTTTGGAATTATCGGGATTTTAGTTTTGTTGCCGGGAGAAATAAAAATTTAAAAAAAAGGTTTCTTTTTAATTATGGTGCTACAAAAAGACTTAACATTGCTGATACATAAGTAATCTAGGTTCACTTAATTTTTAGGTTGACACATCTATTTGGCATTGGACTTTACTAGAGTCCACCAATTTGGATCCTTTAGTAGCATTGAGAAAAGATTTAAATTCAAACAATTTACTTCATAGTTCAGTCTAATAACTAATTCATCTTTTATGAAATCCAAGGCTTCACGTTAAATTTCCGAGAAGTTGTTCGTCTGGAAATTTTGAGTTTTTTCTGGAGTCTGGAGATCACTTAAAATGGCGGGAGAATCCAGGCAAATCCCAACCATCTGGCAACCCTAATTATGGTAGTAGCACGAATGTGTCGGCTCGACGTGGTAGGATCACGCTCTCACAGAATACCAGCGTAGAATAACAACTTAATGCTGTGTTTCGTATGATGAGAGTAGAGATCTGGAGATCCCTTTAAGTTGAAACGATAAACCTGAGGCAAATATGGAAAGCCATAGATTTAGTATAAACTAAATCTACGTGGAAAGCCAATCAGTAACAAAGTGGTAAGATTAAAAATGTTGTGCAACAGACTTCAATATAAATATATGGGACCACATGAGAAGCACCAGCTTTCAAATTAAAAAAGAATCTTCAAAATCGGTTCACCTAAAATAATTTCTAAGGTAACACACATTAAAAAATACAGTCGAATTGAGAACCTCCTCCTATTTGAAGTCAAGAAAAAGGTTTCCGGCACCCGTCTCCTTCCACTCGAAACACATCACCATAGTTCTAAAGTTCACAATAATAGATATAGTCTGTGCGAGTGTTGCCTTTGCCTCTAAGGTCTTTATAAAGTTTGACGAAGTATACCTTTGAAGAACAAGAAAATTCTGAATGACACGATTCAACTTCTTGGATATCGTCACTAGGACAGGAGTTGTCTTCTTTTCCTTCCTTTACGATGGCATAGAGATCGTCGATGCGTTTTCTTAAAACGTTAATTTCGCTTCTGAATTTTCTTTTATCCGTAGCAGACTCTTCTAAAGCGACCATTTTTTCGGAAAATTGCGACAATATATTACGAAACTCGTCTACATTTTTGGTCAGAATGTCGAATTTAGTAACAATATTGTTTTGGTTATCCGATATTTCCATTATACGATCTTGTAATGATTTATAATTGCCTTCGATTTGTTCAGGGTGGCCATCTGCATACATATTGAATACTTATATATTTTCAGAAATAGTGTAAACTATTTTACATTACACTTCGTACATGTTTTAGATTAATTGAATATATTTTAAAGATACGTTAATATGATTTCATTATTAAATTTGACGTTTATTACTTTTTCCTTATGCCGTAAATTTCACCAGATATTTTTCTCGATGATTTGTAAGCATAAAGGTTTCTTATATTGTAGGTTTATCTATGAATTAAACTATTTTATGCCGGCTCTTTATTTCGGTATTTACGTTAAATATGAACATCCGGAATAATTTCATCTGCTTAAAACAAAATCGATTTATATCAGTAGTGAGAAATTCTATTTCGTGCGCATTTCATAATAATATTAGCTATGCTTAGATTTGAACCCATGACTTGTAACTAATGTAAATTACGTCATTACCTACTTGATGACGTACATAAGAGATGTCGGAAAAAATCTATGATTCACCTAAAGAATATTATAAAGAATTAAAACATTCATTGAATCTGTTGCATTACTCCGTGAAAAAAAAACTTGTTGTAAGGTGGCAACATTTAATGTTACCGTGTAATAACAACGGAGTTACAATAGCCACTACCCAGTATCGTCCCCTGAGTACCGTAAAAGGCAACATAGTTATGAAACCATGAGATAGGCAGCAGTGTCTTCCAAGAAATTAAAAACTGCAGTTGCCAACCTGCATGGGAACTATGGCAATTTTCCCCCTATGAGTTATGAGGCTATGAGGCAATCTATGGGGGAGGCCTATGTTCGGCTGTGAGCCTTGATAGGATGTACGGTAACGGTAATAACTAAAATCTGAATCAAAACTTAAAATAAAGACATGAAGTATTTTAATCATAGCTTCTGAAGTCACGTGATGACGATGATGATAATAATCATTTTAACACATAACCGATTTTCAGACACAATAGAAGACAATGAGCCTGACAAGCGGGAATATTCGGCATTAAAATATATCTATTATAAAAGCTTATTTTACGTACATCGCACTAGTTTTTGTTTCACATGAATACATGCAGTAATATTTACCGAAGTTATTACTATGAGAAGCTCGGAGCGGTTTTTCAAATTCTCGAGATTTCACTCGTGGTGTATTCACCTACACCACAGAATAAATAATAGTAGGTACTACGTACCTACACACTATAAAATGCTACATATTTATTTATCTATGCTACGTACGCAACGGTCGATCACGCTAGTATTTCCATAAATTTTTCCTATCTTATTTAAAAAGGTTGCAAAAGATGTTTGTAGAGGACTTAATTTTAACAATTTAACATGAAAGTTGGCTATTGATGAGGCCAATCTAACAATTTACCTACCTAGGTACCTACCTAAAGTAAAGCACTATATTTATAAAAAGTAGTGACAATACAGCAATGTTTAGCTAGACTCACCTAAAGCATTAACTTATCTATGAAGTAGTAGAAGGTTGGTTATGAATATTACATGTTATGTTATACCTAAATCAGGGCTGTTGCAACAGAGCTAAAGGTTGCATTAGTCGAAAGGTTTAGTAAGAACTAAAATTGTGTGAAGTAGAGGCAAAATCTTCACTTACATTTTCACATAGAGTTTTCTTAATAATTTCTCCTTTTTTAAGTTTTCCTACAACGGGCCGTACATTTAACTACTTTTGACAAGCAATCTTGTGAAGGACTACGCCTTAAGTTTCAGCAGATATCTTTGACATAGACATACCATGTCATTTTCAAATTAAAAAGAAAAATGAATTTATTTTATGACATTCTTTTTGGTACCTAACTTAATATCAAGGACTCCGGGTTCGATTTTAGAGTGAAAACTGGGAAGATTTTTTATTGCATATTTTTAGAACCAATATTTTTAAAATAGTTACCTATTCAGGTTTTAAGCATAGCTAGTAGAGCATGGCGAATCGCGAGTTATTACGTCACCGTACTTTTTCCGGCCGAATGAATTTCGACTCCCCACTAGGTGGAGAGACGAGCTGACAAGAGATGCAGGAAGGAAAGAAAGGTTCAGGAACGTCATCCGTGGCATTCCCTGGGGGAGGCCTATGTTGAGCTATATAGACTTGTGGTGGGCTGACTATTCTTAAGGATTACGGCAACTTCATACTATTAATTTTATCGATTTAATCTTGTAACTAAAAGCTTTCTTTTAACAAAATTATGGGCCGAGACCATACTTTAACCTTTTGACCTTATGCTTTTCTTCTCCTTATTTATTGTAGGTATTATTTTATCGATTTGTAGCCACGTGCTAAGGGCATGTAGCCAAGCCCAAGCCACGCGCTTAAAGGGTAAATTGTACTAAAATGAAATGCAACTAAATCCTCTCCTGGTAGGCATTAAGAGCATTTTAAGCCGTTGAAATATTTTTTTAAATCAATTAGGCTTTCATCCTTCATTAATTAATTTTAAAACTATGTATGAAATTTCAATGAAAGTAGAGCAAAGCTTAATGTATAAGAATAAAATATATCATGGTGTTTAGTACCAGAGTATATTATTTTCTACTTGTGTCAAATCCACTTTTTCTGCCATCAAGGCAGCACCACTGTGAGGTAATATTTGACAATTGCATAGTGGGAAAGTTAATTTGTTTGAAAAATGTAAAGGTTTATGTTTCTTTCTGCACTCTAATTATATTTATTTAGATTAAAAATAAATAAACCGGTCTGTTTCGGTCACACACACTCAAAGAAAAATTAAGTGTGCAAAAATTTAAGAGACCCTAGAAACTCAGTTATATTTAAAACTAAATGACATTGTGTAACAAAACTTCACCTCAGTGTTGACTGAGCAAAAGAATGTTAGCCTTCATTTTACAGTTTTTAACTTTGTATGTTCTTAATGTAATGTGATGTTTTAAATAATTAGCTATTATGAGACTACTATATCTGTATCACAATTTTGTAATAATTATTGTAATCAATATTTTATATTAGAATTATTCACATAGTTTTCAAATGCACAAGAATTTTCAAAAAGTGTAACCAACAGGAAAGCGAAAACTAAGTTACGAAAAACAAGTTATTATACATGTAAATTATGTTAAAATATTTTTAATCTGATCTATACATTGTTAAAAAATGTGGGACAAAATAAAAGAAATTTTGAGATCTAAAGCAGTTTTATTTGTTTTCTACCACATCAAATTAAAGGAATGCAAGAAAGAAACTGCCAAGCATGATTTATTTACATGCCTCCACGAAGTCGAAGCACGAGGTGGAGTGTGGACTCTTTCTGAATATTGTAGTCTGAAAGAGTGCGCCCATCTTCTAGTTGTTTGCCAGCAAAGATAAGACGCTGTTGGTCTGGAGGAATGCCTTCTTTATCTTGAATTTTTGCCTTTACATTCTCAATTGTGTCAGAAGGCTCAACTTCCAAAGTGATGGTCTTTCCTGTCAAGGTCTTCACAAAGATCTGCATTCCACCTCTGAGACGTAATACTAAATGAAGGGTAGATTCTTTTTGGATATTGTAATCTGAGAGGGTGCGTCCATCTTCTAGTTGTTTGCCAGCAAAGATCAACCTCTGCTGATCTGGGGGGATGCCTTCTTTGTCCTGAATTTTAGCTTTCACATTCTCAATTGTGTCTGATGGTTCAACTTCTAGAGTTATTGTCTTTCCTGTCAAGGTTTTCACAAAGATCTGCATACCTCCTCTCAGACGCAATACTAAATGAAGGGTTGATTCTTTTTGAATATTATAATCTGAGAGTGTGCGTCCATCTTCTAGTTGTTTGCCAGCAAAGATCAATCTTTGTTGGTCTGGAGGGATGCCTTCCTTGTCCTGGATTTTGGCCTTCACATTCTCAATTGTGTCCGAAGGCTCCACCTCTAATGTAATGGTCTTACCTGTCAAGGTTTTGACAAAGATCTGCATGCCACCTCTTAAACGGAGCACCAAGTGAAGTGTTGATTCTTTTTGAATGTTGTAGTCAGACAGTGTGCGTCCATCTTCAAGCTGTTTGCCAGCAAAAATCAACCTCTGCTGGTCTGGAGGAATGCCTTCCTTGTCCTGAATTTTAGCTTTTACATTTTCAATTGTGTCCGATGGCTCAACTTCCAAAGTTATGGTCTTGCCCGTTAATGTCTTTACAAAAATTTGCATACCTCCTCTCAGACGTAATACTAAATGAAGAGTTGATTCCTTCTGAATGTTGTAATCAGATAGTGTGCGTCCATCTTCAAGCTGTTTACCAGCAAAAATCAACCTTTGCTGGTCTGGAGGAATGCCTTCCTTGTCCTGGATTTTGGCCTTCACATTCTCAATTGTGTCAGAAGGCTCAACTTCCAAAGTGATAGTCTTTCCTGTCAAGGTCTTCACAAAGATCTGCATTCCACCTCTGAGACGTAATACTAAATGAAGGGTTGATTCTTTTTGGATATTGTAGTCAGAAAGAGTGCGACCATCTTCTAGTTGTTTGCCAGCAAAGATAAGACGCTGCTGGTCTGGAGGAATGCCTTCTTTGTCTTGAATTTTAGCCTTCACATTCTCAATAGTGTCTGAAGGCTCCACCTCCAATGTGATGGTCTTCCCTGTCAAAGTTTTAACGAAGATTTGCATACCACCTCTCAGACGTAATACCAAGTGGAGGGTGGATTCTTTCTGAATGTTGTAATCTGAGAGTGTGCGTCCATCTTCGAGCTGTTTTCCTGCAAAAATCAACCTCTGCTGATCTGGGGGAATGCCTTCCTTGTCTTGGATTTTAGCCTTGACATTCTCAATTGTGTCTGAAGGTTCCACCTCTAATGTGATAGTCTTGCCAGTCAAGGTCTTCACAAAGATCTGCATGCCACCTCTTAAACGGAGCACCAAGTGAAGCGTGGATTCTTTTTGAATGTTGTAGTCAGACAGTGTGCGTCCATCTTCAAGCTGTTTGCCCGCAAAGATCAACCTCTGCTGATCTGGGGGAATGCCTTCCTTGTCTTGGATTTTAGCCTTCACATTCTCGATTGTATCTGAAGGTTCCACTTCTAATGTGATAGTCTTGCCAGTCAAGGTCTTGACAAAAATTTGCATGCCTCCCCTCAAACGCAGCACTAAGTGAAGTGTAGACTCTTTCTGAATGTTGTAATCAGAGAGTGTGCGCCCATCTTCCAGCTGTTTGCCAGCAAAAATAAGTCTCTGCTGGTCTGGGGGAATGCCTTCCTTGTCCTGGATTTTAGCCTTCACATTCTCAATTGTATCAGAAGGCTCTACTTCCAACGTGATAGTCTTGCCTGTCAAGGTCTTGACAAAGATCTGCATACCACCTCTTAAACGGAGCACTAAGTGAAGTGTAGACTCTTTCTGAATGTTGTAATCAGAGAGTGTGCGCCCATCTTCCAGCTGTTTACCAGCAAAGATCAACCTTTGCTGATCTGGTGGAATGCCTTCCTTGTCCTGGATTTTAGCCTTCACATTCTCAATTGTGTCTGAAGGTTCCACCTCCAAAGTAATGGTCTTGCCCGTCAAAGTCTTCACAAAAATCTGCATATTGTTCTGTAAAAGAAAAAAAAACAAGATTACATTTATGTACGACAACAAATTTTATAATTTAGATGATGACAAATCACAAACATTGGTCAACAATAATCTAACAAAGAAGATGTAACCATAGCTGTTAGGTTGGTGATGTCTTTACTAATAAATACAGTCATTTACTTCCGTGAAATTATAGGCAATAATTCCTGACCGAAAATTGATAAATTTTAATGATATTTTGAGTTTACATAACATGCATTTATTGCATTAGCTGTTTGTTTGATCTAATAACAAAAATATTCTATTGGCAAATTTGTTTATATTATGAAATATTTTGATGACTAATTTACACACATTTAATATTTCACTGTTGTTATTGACGTCAATACTTGATTTTTTTTATAAATACTTTTCAAATGTAAAATAAATCTACGAAACAAAAGATCCCAACATCTAAGATGGCGGAGAATAAAGACTACGGCCCCACCCATGTCTTATTGTCTCCGATAATATTTAGGTCATAACCAAAGGTTATTTTACAAGTACAATGAAATTTATTTATATCATAGTAGCAATAATAACAAATTGTTGTAAAATTTTTATTATTTATAATGAAGTATTGTCTAAATGACCTACATAAAATACCAAATGTAAAAATTTAAAGAAATATGTCAATCTAACCCGTGAAACTGTAGTCGATATTTTAGGCTTAGATGTACTACATTTCTTTAAAACAAAGACTACATAAACTATTTATTTGCATTACATGTTTTACAAATCCCACGTCAGACAAAATGGCGTTCGATCAAAACTACGCATTTCAACCAAAACCATACAATGTCTATGTTGCAAATCTAAAAGAAAATGTAAGAGTACTTACCAATTAACAAAAATTTATCCAAGAACTAGAATTTCCAAATCAGCAGCTTTAATTATATTTATTAATTGTAAAATGATCACACGTGAACTTTAGTCACACGTCTTGTTCCTTTTTCAAGTCTCTTGTAAATGAAGTGCGGGAGGAGGGTCGGCCGTTTTTATACACATGAAGTACGTCGATCAATAAACGTTCATTGTACGGAAACGATGAACCCCGAGGCCCGAACAGACGAAAGCCGAAGCCCGAAGTTTGTGAACTTTTATCTTTATCTCGTTCTATTACGTGCAAGGGAAAGAGATGGCTATATCTGACCGATCATTCTAGAACAGACACGAAGTTTTGCTTTGTGACGTGTGACGTGACGTAGCAATACCGAATCGCAAACAGGCAAGGCAAAAAACAAAACAAGCTGAGTAATCTTCTGACTGATTACGAGAAAAATAAAGAAAATAATGTGTTTCTAAACATTTCATAATAATTTCATGGGATTGCTATTAATATTTTTATATAAGTAACGGTATGTAAAATGAAGTGCGTAATCCACCATCTTCATTTTCTCGTAAATCATTCCCGATCCCCGTAATTAATTAGGTACCTACCTACTTATTTAAAAATGGATAATGGGGTGGTAGAAGAGCTACCATGACGCTAGACATGACGTTTTTTACGTAGTGACTAGATTAATAAAAAGTCTCACTTTTTAGTTTAAGCCATTGAGTTATATAAATCAATGGTTTAAGCTTTAAGCGTAGTGATTTAATTGTTTTTTTTTTCACAAACGAGCAAACAGTTCACCTGATGGTAAATGGTTGCTGTGGCCCATGGGATATCTACATCCATTCTCGATTAAGAATTAAAATGCAGATGAATTGTCAATGTCAACCCTGAGGACAAAGATGTAATGCCTCGTTTCCACTTTCCAATAAAAATGTCTCCGGTTCTCCACACTCACCATACGAAACACAGTAGCAATTTTACGGTGATATTCTGTTGGAGCGTTGTCCTACCCCGGTCGAGCCGACCCATTCCTGAATTTTTACTAATTTTACATTTTTGGAATTAGCAACCTTTTTGTTTCATTTATGTTTCATACATAATCAAACATTTCCTGATTACTAAGAACATTTTGGGATAGAAAAGTCAGTTTACTAAAGCCGGAGACCAAAAAAGGAAGTTAGACGTAGCGTACCAACTTTTCTTAACTTCTTGACATGCACTCCTTCATATTTCTTTTCTTCTCAGCCAGTAAAAGTTGCCTACTGGACGCTACATATGAGCCTAAAAGAGTGTTGTAAGTTATGGTGCTAACAAGTGATTTTAGATGCATATAATATGTAGGTACGTGCGTGCGTGTTCTTACACCTTGAGTTGAGCACGGTTTTTGCTCCCAGCGCGCCATCTTTATTTCTTTGTTCTGAGACTAAAACATGGCGATGACACTCAAACGATTCCTTTGTTGTCTACTTTCATCTTTAACATTTTATCACTATTCATTTACCCATTACTCAGCCAACCGACACGCATTATTAATCTTTTGATAACAAAACAGCGATAGTCCGTCTTTTGAGGCTATCACTGGTACATTTAAAACGATAAATTAATTATGTTTATTGTTATGACTTCGTAATTAGTTCAAAGATGACTGCGGTTATGGCCAAATTATATAGGTTTTTCTTTATAGCATTGGGTGATAAACGAACACACAGTCCACCTGATGGTAAGTGGATGCTGTGGCCCATAGACATCCACATTTATCCTCAATTAAGAATCAAAATGAGCCTTGGTAGCTCAGATGATTAGCGCTCGCTGTAAATATCAATACAATCTAGCAAACCGGGTTCGATCCCCGCCGGCACCGATGAAATTGTTAATTGCAATTTTAAGTTCTGATTTACCAGGTGTTTGGCGGTGAAGGAAAACATCGTGAGGAAACCTGCATGTCTGAGAAATAATAAAAAAATATATTTGAAGACATGTGAAGTTCGCCAACACGCATTGGTGCAGCGCGGCGGACACTTCCTTGCCCTAAAACGCTCTCAGAAATGAGGGGAGGCCTGTGCCCAGCAGTGGGACGTATATAGGCTGTAACTTTACTTTTTACTTTAAGAATCAAAATGCAAATGCGTTGTCACCCCTGAGAACTAAGATGGAATGCCTCGATTCCAGTAAAAAGGGTCTGCGGTTCTCTACACTCACCATACGAAACACAGCAGCAGCAGTGAGAGCGTGGTCCTGCCCCGGTCGAGCCGACCCATTCATGCTACAACTATAATATAGCTGCAGCGTGGCTCTACCACGTAAAAATGATCATTAGAGCATATTTGACAACATATCTGCTAGGTAGGCTAACCGCAGTATTTTATTAATTTGCCTTTCATCACCTCTTACGACATCCACGGGATGATAATATGTGTTAGTGAGTTATATCTGTAACGCCGCTATTATACGGCGATTTTTACAGAACATTTAAGTACCTATGACTTAAAAAAAATAAGCGACTGGTTATCATACGAATCGAAAAGAAATACATATTCGTAGAAGCAAAACGCGCAATTGTACACGTGTAGACTAGAAAACTATTCTTAGACATTAGTGGAAAGTAGGATTCCAGGAAACGTTTACGAGGTGCCCGCAATAATTTGATTCATTTTTTAAATAAACTAAAGCGAATGTGAAGACTCTTTGACAAAGAGGAGTGCAAAATATTATTGTTTACATGTTTATAACGTGCTCACGAGTTAATTCTAGTACGCAGTACTATTTATTCCCTGTTTCTGCGTAGTCACCGCATATACGAAATTAATTTCCCATCTATATATAAAATACACGTGTGTGATTTGAATATATTATTTTATTACTTTGAACGTCATTCCAAAAGGATGTAAAATTATAAATTCACACTTCCCATAGAGTTCTAGAGAAGTGTGGTTTTCTTCGAATACGACGGCCACTTTCGATTTTTATCGGTACCATGCTGCAGCTATATTATGGTTTTAGCTCGAATAGGTCGGCACGACCGGGGAAGGACCACGCTCTCACAGAATACCAGCGTAAAATAGCAGTTTGTTGCTGCTGTGTTTCGTTAGTCTGAACCAGAGACCCATTTTACTGGAATCGAGGCATTCCATCTTAGTCATCAGGGGTGACAAAGCATCTGTATTTTGATTCTTAATCGAGGTTAAATGTAGATTTCTATGGGCCACAGCATCCACTTACCATCCGGTGGACTTTGTGCTCGTTTGTCACCCTTATCCTATAAAAAAATGGCAGCGTGAATACGAAACCCATCAGCATTGCAATGCTACCTAGCATTTCAATGCTGATGGGTTTCGTATGGTCAGTGCGGAGAACCGGAGACCCTTTTTACTGGAAATCAGGCATTTCATCGTAGACCTCTGGTGTGACAACGCATTTTGATTCTTATTCGAGGATATATGTAGATGTCTATGGGTGACATCATACATCTACCATCAGGTGGACTGTATGTACCTAAGTTTGAGCGAGTGGGGCTTATTATAGCTTTATAATTTATTTTGCTTATTTTCTCATTGTGTTGATTGGATGTTATGATCACTTGTTATTGATATGCAAATCAGAGAATGTAAACATGTGTGTGTTGTGTGCGCATTGTATTTGTAAATTAAATAAATATGATATCTATCCACGTAACACTTTTGCGGTGGCATATAGGTATACTAACGCTGCGCATCTCATGGAATTTAGTTGGAATCATTCATTGCTTTTTGCCTTGTGTAATAATGTATAATAAATACCTTAATGTATTATATATGTTTACCATCCTAGAGATTCGAGTCCGATACACTATGAAGGTGCGTCGAAACAACAGAAATTTAAATAATAAGGCCTTATTATTTAGATTTCTGGGGTCGAAACCTACGGTTGACACCTATTATAAAGAGTGAGGTGCGTTGGGGCAATACCGGAAAGATTTTCGACTAGTTAAAAGAGTCTGGCAAAAACTTTATTTTCTCGACATCCATATAGGTACGTCAGATTTCTGAAACATGGCGCAATTCGTTAATCGAACATCACCCCAATGCACTATATGTTATCTATGGTTGACACTATGACCCACGATCGTTAAATTACTATTTCGCTATATGTATTACGTAAAATGGATCCCGTAATATTAATGGTATATCCTTGGGCATATCCCTTCCTAGTTCCTAGAAAAAGTGTTATAACAAAACATTGCGATTTGTCGTTAGTAACCTATTACATAACAATTTTTTTTTACTTAAGCATAAGTTAATTATTTATTCCACGAAAATAACGAATATCTAATAGTAGTACCTACCTACTTAATTATAGTGATAAGATAATTAACATTTCTATGAACATCGATCACTAATTAACTAATTATTAGTGATCGATGCCCATGAGTCATAATTCTATATATACTTAAGTACCTACTTATATAATTTTTCTATGTAAAGTTTGTCTTGTAAGATGTGAAAAACCTTAGATACCTACTTTTTCAACCCACTTCAAATAATTTTACCACTTGTTATAATCTTAATACGTTTAGAAATTTTTTAAACATTGCTTGTCTTTTAAGTTACTTTCTAAGTAATGTTTAATTTGCAATACAAATTAATGCAAATAAGAATGATGGAAGTAAACGTAACCTCTTTTGGAAACATTTGTGTGCGTATCTAGTTAACGAGGTCGTTTGCGTGAGTGTGCAAAAAAGAGGCCATGAGTCATGATAATAGAAAGGATTACCTATTTAAAAGATTAATTAAAATTAATTAAGAACGGAAGTAGATCATCGTACATTAAGTAATAATGAGAGGTAGTGTACCAAAATACACTCCTGAATGTATTAAATCCTGTCCTAATCCTAATAACTAGTGATGTAGCTCGTAGGTAGGAGCCGCCTAAACGACATTAATTTATATTTAGCCAATTAATGCGAATAGTCTAATCAAAATCCTAGATGAGACTCTTTTCTCATTAACACCACTACAATCTACATTACAAATTATCAAAATTTTCATAAATATCAAATTCTTATAGAAAATAACATGTTTTAAATATTGTACCATTATAATTTATTTATGCCTCCTCCAAAGAACGCCATAAAAGTACGGCCCTGACCCATCTCGAAATTACCTTCATACTAGGATTTTCTCTTGTATCGTGAGCAGTTTATATACATAAATTTCACTAGGACAAACTTCCAGACCCGGAACAATTACTTGTACGCCATACAAACACTTGTTCCGTGCGGGATTCGAACTCACTGCTAAGCTACTGCGCCACGGAGCCGTAAATCTGTATCTACACGGCTTTTTACTCGAGTGACTAAGCTATTTCATAGGCGGGGGTGAGTCTACTCCTAAGCTTTTGATATTCTGCTCTCCTGTCCGGCGAGCAGTCTGGCGAATGGCTCTGGTGGAGAGCGCAGCTCGTGTTGATCCCCAGGGCAAGTCTGAAGAGTTCTTCCTTCACGTGGTTGCTGCCTGTTATTTGGTCTGGTTCATTAGGAAACAAACATAACATAAACACTCAGACAATCCTCTTCTTCTTTTGTTTTATCCCACCCCTTTTTCCTATCCTAACCCAAGCCAAGGTGTCAGGCGTACCGTGCCGATGGATGCGTGGCTGGAGGGAGTTAAGTTGCAAACGGTGCCTACCTGAGACTAGGGCGATTCGTATAGTATTTTAGCTCTTCCCTCGGCATGCAGGGCTCTGCCGGGGGTGTCTGAATATTTCCTTAGCCAATCGTGGGACCAAAATGGACGAAAATCGACATTTTGCTATCAACAATGAAAAAACTCCTTTAATGGAACTATCTGAATGTTTGAAGAGGCTCTTTTAGCCTCACCAATACCATCCAACCTGGGACGAGCCGTGAAGTGGAGGGCACGTCTGCAGCCGAACCACAATCGAAAACGAACCAGGGAGGGGAAAAGAAAAATTTCGATAGGCCTTATAAGCTTAGTGGGGCAGCAAGGAAGAGGTACCGAAGGCTCATAGGAGCTGAGATAGGAGCGGAAGAGGCCCTCTGTCTCTGCCAGAAGCCCTGGCACGAAATTGTTCTGCCCAAACCTCCCCCAGTTCCGAAGGCGGAAAAATGCAGTCGGTCTGCGGAAGAGTCCCCCAAAGAACAGCTCAGGAAGTCCGTGACACCTTCACGTAACGTAACGGGGGAGAAGAAGCTCAACTTTAGTGCCGTAGCTGACTCCCCGTGTATAGGAATTCTATGAGTGTGGAGCAGATGCGGCTGGTCCACCAGGCACTAACACAGGCCATCGCTAAGACGGCCTGTGGGGCGCAGCCGGGAATGGGACCAAAATTTTCGGGTTTCACACACAAGCCAGGTTAGATTCGGGCAACGTGCCTGGATAAAGCAATCCGGAACCGGTTTGTAGGTGAAATCGGAAAACTGAAACCCTGGCCGGAAGCAGAGCTCTAGGTAATACCCGAGAGCGAACTGCCTAAGCCTCAGCTGGGCACTACCTACTTGCCCCGCAGCGAAGCTGACTCTCCAGAGGAGGCAGCTGTACTGTTGAGGGCACAGAATGAAGGGCTCCATACCGAGCTCTGGAGAATCCTCCACCGTAGCGACGATGAGAATGGGTTCCTAGTAACCTTTTCTCTGGACGACCCATCGGCAGAGGCTCTTCGGAAGGCAGGCGGCAGAGTCGTCTTTG
This sequence comes from Parnassius apollo, assembly GCA_907164705.1. Lineage (NCBI taxonomy): Eukaryota > Metazoa > Arthropoda > Insecta > Lepidoptera > Papilionidae > Parnassius > Parnassius apollo. The sequence goes on from CAJQZP010000758.1 coordinate 2,255,744, forward strand.
CCTTTAAAATGATAACTGTTAAAGTCAAGGGAGGCTCTGATGCGGCAATGGAGCCTGAATTCCAATCCCCCCAGCCCTCCACCTCTCGGGGTGAGACTGGAAAACACCATCAGTGAGAGTGATGAAGACCCAAGGCGCTGATCTCGTCTCGGTCAGACGGCCCTCGCTGGTGTCGTGCCCTCCAGGCGTGGGGGGAGGGGAGGTGGGAGCGGGATAACGAAAGGTAAAGCGGGGATCAATAGTGTCGGTAAAGGACGTCTTCGTCCTCAACAGGTGGAAAAGACCCCCCCCCCCCCTCTAAGCCCATAAATGGCTAACACCAACGGTAAGATGAGGGTCCTCCAGGCAAATCTACACCATGCAGCAGCTGCTTCGGCCGTTGTGGAGGTTTGCTTTGCAACAACATTGACCTCGCCCTCGTACAAGAGCCTTGGGTGGCCAACGGTCAAGTTCTGGGATTGTCGGCTGCCGGTAATATTCTTGTCAATACTTAAGACAGTAGATCCAGAGCTTGTATAATTTACTATAAAAATATTGAACTTTTAGCTGTTCCAGAGTACTGCAATGATGACCTGGTTACAGCCTTCATAAATCTCAAGGGATGCATAGGGACCAGACTAATCATTTGTTCAGCCTATCTTCCTGGAGAGAACGCAGATCCTCTCATCGACTTAGAGCGAGTTCGTCCGAAAACACAACGCCGAATTTGTGATGGGTTGTGATGCTAATGCTCGGCACATAGCCTGGGGAAGCACAAACATCAATGAAAGAGGTGTGTTACTTTATGATTTTCTCATCTCCAACCGCCTGGTAAGCCTAAACTTAGGGTGCACACCAACCTTTGTAACGCGTGCTAGGCAAGAAGTGTTAGACATAACCTTTGCTACGAATTTCTCAGGGTCACAAAAGACTTCTGCCTTGAATTCTTTCAGAGCCCTACAAAGGCCTTGTAATAAGGACTGGTTTAGGGCTGCAAAGATAATAAGGCCAAACCTGGTGCAGTGGACTGTTGACTCCTTTAAACCATTTAAAACAAGCGGGGAGGATGGAATAATTGCCATCCAACTACAGAGGGGTATCGATATCCTTCTTCCCTATCTGGTGAAAATCTTCAAGCAAGTTTTGCATATTCAGATCAGAACGATGGACAATTGTCTAAGTTCTATTTATACCTAAGACTGGTAGAAAGGACTGCGCCCTACCAAGGTCCTTTACACCTATAATCCTATCTTTAACATTAGAAAAGGTTATATATATAATGTCCCTTGATCTTTATCTAGATAAGGAAGCGAAGGCTAGTTTGCATAGGATTAATGCTCGACTCAATTAAGGAAACACAGGTCTTATGAATGATCTCAGATATCATGCGTCCACTATACACTTTTGATTAAAAATATATGGTGAAACTACCCTCCAGAGAAAACTGGCTGGTATATGGTATACCGATGGGTCTAAATGGGCCTCAACGTAGGCTTTGGAATTTAAGGGGAACGCCCCAAATTCAAACTTAGTATGAATTTGGGTAGATTCACCACTATCTTCCAGGCAGAAATTTTTGCCATACTTCAGTGTGCGGAAAACAATCTGTAAAAACACTACGTCAACCATATAATTTATATAAACTATGATAGTCAAGCAGCACTGCTAGCGCTGAGGTCAAACTTAGTGAACTCGAAGCCAGTTGAATACTGCGTGAACCATTTAAACGCCCTGGGATGTAACAACAGGGTCGTCTTAAGATGGGTTCCGGGGTTCCGGGTCACGCGGGCATTGTAAGCAATGAATTTGCCGACAAACTTGCACGGGAGGGCTCAAAGTGTACACAATTTGGACCTGAGCCATTTGTGGAATCTCAAGAAGCCTAGCCAGATTGACCCTTGAAACTCTTTATCACAATAAATCACTTAAGATCTGGTCTGGCACACCAGGCTTAAAACATTCTAAAAACTTGATCCGGGCTTTTAATCGTAAATTCGCTTGAGAAGCCCTGGGATTAAGTAAAAATAAATTGCGCATTCTGGCAAGAGCCCTAACTGGACACTGTTGTTTTAAAAAGCACATGTCCATCCTGGAACTAAGCAATTCAAGGATGTGTCGGTTCTGTTCCATAACGGAAGAAACGCCTCTGCACTTCCTTAACGATTGCGGACCCTTAATGCGCCAACGTAACACTCATCTGGGAAACTATGTACTCCGCCCAGAAGAAGTGAAATTGCTCACGGCTAAGCAACTTCTTCTATTAATTGAAGACATAGGGCTTAGCAGTAAAGACTATAGCCATAGCAGCGATCACAATAGATCTTTTAGGTCTAAAAAAAGCTATTTCATATGTCCAGGAGTGAAGTACCACATTTCGGCTCCGTAACTCATTACTGTCAATACTTACCTACGCCCTGATTATTGGTCAAAGTTGCTTTTTAGATTCTGATATACCGCACGAGATTTGTTATAATTTCCAGAACAAGGACTAAGTTACTTCTACTCAAAGGGGATGACTCAACTTGGCCTAGGCCAAGTTGAGTCATCCCCTTTGAGTAGAAGTTGAACCTACCAGCCCCTTTGAGTAGAAGTTTAACCTACCAGCCCCTTTGAGTAGAAGTTGAACCTACCAGCCCCTTTGAGTAGAAGTTGAAGCTACCAGCCCCTTTGAGTAGAAGTTGAATCTACCAGCCCCTTTGAGTAGAAGTTGAACCTACCAGTCTCTTTGAGTAGGCATTTTAAACTATAAAACATAATCAACTTCAGACAATTCGTTAAGATTAGTAGAGCCACGCTGCAGATATATTATGGTTGTGGCACGAATGGGTCGGCTCGACCGTGAAAGGACCAAGCTTTTGCAGAATACCAGCGTAAAATGGCAGCTTAATACTGCTGTGTTTCGTATGGTGAGTGTAGAGATCTGGAGACTCTTTTTTACTGAGTCCAGATCTCGACTTTTTGAAAATTTGTCCAGATATTTTGGTCTTCTGGTCTGGCAAACCTAAACAGGACACACGACCGGAACACAGCCACAAAAATTTACTAATGGTGACATCGCTTCTGTGGTCTTTGGTGCAGGCCATGAGCTGCAGTAGCCATTTACTATCAGAGGATTCGTTAGTTAGTTAGTGATGTCCTACATAGTATATATATAGAACATGACTCATCAAACATATTGTGTCGTAAGAGGCGACAGAGGGTTAAAAATTAGGAGATGAGCAGCAGCGTCTTCAAAACAGCAAAAATAAAAAACTGCGATTGCCAAATCGCTTGCCAAGCGTAGCTACTTTGGGAAATATCTCCCTATGACGAAATCTATGAGGAAGGCCAAGGCCGGGAATAAACTTTAATAGGCTGTAACGGTTTGTAGATATAGTATTAGTATACTACTAGATAGTTCTATGGTTAGTGATATCAATTTGATAAAAACAAAAATAGCTTTCTGTTAATTAATAATTTCGTGCTCCGTTTTATTGTAAAACCAATCCATCAAGAGAAATTGTGGGAAAAAATTAAAATACTTTCGCATCGACAGCGTTAGTACAACACGATGACGCAAGATGGCGTCATGACGTTTGCTCAATAGAATAAACAAAATAGCCTACATTTGTTTATGATCACACTTTTATTTTTATTGGAACCTAGATACTACAAGAACCAGAGTTTATTTTCCCAAAACCCATTGGTTTTTTCTGGTGAAATTGGATTAAACATTCTTTTATTTTAAAAAATCTAAGAAGAATTCGCATTAAAAAATTATTCATCCGACTGTGTCCGAGCACCGCACCGTGAAGTCTGAATTCTCTTTTTTACATCACTTTCTTTTCAGTGAAAACGGATTGCTAACTACTGAAAAATATTGCGGCGTTAATTAAAAATCAATATATATATATATATATATATATATATATATATATAATCAAATGTCTTTGTTAAAAATTATAGTTGTCTTCAACCTTTATTATTCTTTCTAAGTCTTCAACATCTTCTGAATTCAATTATTTCGCAATTTTATTATTGCACCAAAAATATGAAGTACGTTTCTACAAAATTCTATTTAAACGAATCGTTAAGATCCTAAGGATTATAATATACTTGTTCACATTTTAAGACGTTGGTTATATTATTTTTTTATAATCATATCCCCAGTAGAGTGACATCTCTTAATAAGCGTCAGAAACATTGTCTGGTGAGGTTAATGTACGTAGTATTACACGTAAAATACAGATGGCGTTAAATTTTGTTTACGATAAATGGCTCTCTACAAGCATTTTCCTTTATATAGATACTCTCTCTTTGAAACAAATACAAAAGACAATAATTTTTAAAGAACTTTACTAAATATCTTAATAAACTATGATTTATTAAATGATAATAAATCTTTACAATATTTAGAAGGCAAGACCGTATGATGATAGCTATAATAAATTATCATACGGTCCTTCTGCCTAGAATGTCAATGTCTTATTTGTAAATTCGTACAATCCTGCCTACTGCATTGGCAAGTATTTTCGAATTTTGATGAAATCGATCAAAAGAGAGTTGTTATGTAATTCTAATAAATATAGTACGTCTACGTGAGGGTAATATGGCCACCCGGTTAGTATGATCATTTTCTTATAACTTAAAAACTACAGCCTTGTTTGCATGGAAGGCTCTTTGATACGATAGCTCTCCATCAGTCGATCAAATAATAAAGGGTCAATAGGGCGCTGCTTTATCGACGCCATTTTAGCATTTGATAAAAAATATATTTTGGTCGATGGCACACAGTCCACCTGGTAAGTGATAGATAGAACATTGACATATATATTTAACCCGATTAAGAATCAAGATGCAGATGCGTTGTCACCCTTGAGGACTAAGAGGGAATGCCTCGATTACAGTAAAACGAGTCTCCGAAACAGCAGCATTAAGCTGCTATTTTACGCTGGTATTCTGTGAGAGTGCGGTCTTTCCCCGGTCGAGCCGACCTTTTCATGCTACAACCATAATAATATAGTTGCAGCGTGGCTCTACCACGTATAAAATGTGTATATAACATGTATACCCACATAAATCTAAATATGTAATAAGACCAATTATTTAGATTTCTGTGTGTATACCAGTTGTGTACTTTTCCAGCAGAGCCGCAAGCGGTATTAATTAAGTTGTAAAGGTAAAGGCTTACTTAAGTAAATAAAATCTTTCTAAAAGACGATGGGGAAGAAAGGTTCTTGATTAGTAACCACGCAACGCACCCTCCACTATAAAGGAGTTAGAGAATGGATAGATGAGGGATGACTCGCCTCGTGCTATGCCTGCGTAATGGCCTTTGTTAGATATTGTTCAACAATGGTCTTGTAATGAGCTTCATAGTTAAAACTAGAAATAGGTATATATAAATACTCAATATAGATTAACAATGGGGTAGTAAGTTTTAGGTGACGGTATTTTAGGAAAGAAGTCAGCCCCCAACTTAACTTTTTAATGATAGCACTAAAAGTCCTAAAAACGCTCTTACTGAATATTTTCTTGAAACGATAAAACGATTATCTGCCTATCATAATTATATTTATGATATATACTTATATTTTTAAAACATCTTTGAGTAATTGATATTATATGCTTGAGGCACCAAATAAAATAAATATATTATCTAATTATAATTTCCTCGTTACAGCTTCGTCTAATATAGTACCTATAAATAAAAATTAATTTTTGTTTATACGTGTTTTATGCGCCGCCATACCGTTCATCAGAATATTGCTGTAAAACTTTGTCAACATATTGCTAGCATTTCCGCGAAGGTTATAGGCATAGTTGGACCCCGTTGTTAGTTAGTTAGTTAGATGGCGCTGTTAGAATCTAGATATCACCCGTGCAAAGCAGGGGCAAATCGCTAACTAGTACAAAAATAAAAATTTACTTACGACCTAATTCACTGACGTTATTTATGCTAATAGCAATTTATGTTAGGCCGGTTGTAAAGTTTTAGAATAAACAGCTAAACTAAAAAGTTTAATAAAAGTAAAAAAAAAGATATTTTAGAGCATTGACACTGTTTGTTGAGGAAACATTCCAATATAATTAAAGCAGTTGAGCCTCAGACGCAGCAGTTTAATAATAATTTATGACACAACTGGGAATCATGACGGGAGTTTAGTCATATAGTAGCCAATTCGGGTTAATGCACACTCGTATCCTGTTTATATACATTGTATCTTGGACTAGACGACCACATAATTAGAGAGCGATTACAGTGTTGAGAAAAGCAGAAGCGGAAGCGGCACCAAAATGTGGTGATAAAATTTACTTTGGTTTGATGGTTGGGTTATGTAGTTTGGTTTGGTACTTATAGTTAGAACATACATAGCAATGTATACATAGCGGTATATTAAGCAATTATGTGTAGTTTGAAAAGAGTTTATAGTCCGTAGACAGAGAATGCTATAGCATTATCTGTCTACCACACTAGGTGTTTGGTAGTTTTTTTTAATTTCACAGCAAAGATATCTATGCCCATACAACCACAGAATAAATATTTAGTTACTACGTTATAGCCAGTGTTACCGTTTCTGGGCATTTGGCGCTAGATCTAGTGCAATTCTAGGGTCTATAGCGCTTTTTAAAAGTACGTCGCTTTTTTAAATATCGATTATCGAGGGTCTATAGCGTTTTTATAAAAATATCGAGTCTACTAGATATTTTTAGCAAGTAGATGTTAAAAAAGTGTTAAAGACCGTAGAATTGCACCAGATCTAGCGCCAAATGCGCTGAAACGGCAACGCTGCTTACAGCCTAATGTCATGCTGATGTGTCATATTCTATCTGCGGTACGGCTACGGCTACATATTGTGATTTTTTGAGAGAATTTGACAGCTTAACTCAGCTGACAGTTGATGGCAATATATATAGCATCTTAGGGCACCTACACAGACAAAATGATTTGAGGTTTCTATCGAAATCGGATCTCTTTTATCGTCGTTTTCACTAATAATTCAAATGCGCAGATATTTAGTACATAAAATCACACAATTTTATCGTATAAAAATCCATTTCAAAACATTATTTACACGAAAATCCCGAAGATCCTGTCAAAACCCTCACAATGACGATTGGTGTTACTAAATATTTTTTTAATTAATGGGTATGACTAATTTGCAGCCTATCTGATGGTCTTTAATTGGAGAAATGTAGCCTATGTTTACCCTCAAGCGAACTTTAAACAAAGAAACCCTAAGGTCAAAAGACGTATTTCGTATGGTGAGTGTAGAGAACCGGAGACCCTTTTTACTGGTAACGAGGCATTCTATCTTAGTCGTCAGCTGTGACAAAGCATGTATGCATGCACATGCAGACGTAAGTGTTTATAGGCAATATCACTTACCATCAGGTGAACTATATTCTCGTTGGTCATCCTTATTTTATGAAACAAAAAATAAAAACACTCATAGCATGCAGTTATAATAACGGTACAAGAATGCCAGCGTAAGGTAACATCGTAATACATAATACCACTTTCTGGACTTAGTATTTCAATATATACGCTATCACAACAACCTCCCAGAAAATATGTAAAGTCTCACTATTACCAAATTTAAATATTATATTAAACAAAAAAATTACATACAAAATGGGTTATTATAATACAAAATACATGGTTGACAATAACCTCTGGGAACGTGGTCGTTACCAAGCTGTTTCTAAAACTTTTTGGTATAGCATTATCTTGTAATAAATAAATAAAAAAATGTAAATAGTTTCTAACCTTTCGTATTGTATAATTTACGTGTTTTTTAAATAAAGTCCAGCTGCGTTTCTTGTTGGTTCCTTGCTGGATGATAAAGTAAAAAAATGACTTAATAAGAATTGCTTACATGTAATCTTTATTGAATAAGAAATTATTCTATTCTATTCTATGCTGTGTTTCGTATTGTGAATGAAGAGAGACTCTTTTACTGGTAAATAGTCAGTCCATCTTAGGCCTCGGGGATCACTCAACTTACTCAGGGATTATCCAACGAAGCATTTTGATTCCTATTTTAGTTTAGAATATAGATGTAGGTGTCTATGGGCCATAGCATCTACTTACCATCAAATGAACTGTGTGCTGGTTTGTCAATCTTACTTCTTAAAAAAAGCGTTTTGGATCCGCTTAAGAACACGCTTCAGCGCCATTACTCAGTTACCTCACTACTAAATCACAGAGGATGATTAGGCGCGTTATTTCCATAAATATATTCCGTATTATTTTAGTTAAAGAAATTTCTTTCTCCGTATCTTTTAGTACTCTAAAGGCGAAAGACGTTCAACTCGGCGAATGCGTCATAAGTTTAAATTTATAAGCGTTTATTGACCTAGTGGTGTTACCAGGACATAAGATTTCTGACTTAAATATTGACCAGCCATTTAATACTGTTTCCATTTAATATTAAGTAAATTAAATGTTAAGGTTTCAGGATACAGGAAATAAATACAAATATATAATTATAAATTCAATTTTTCCTTCTTTATACCAATCAGTAGATAAAGTATGTAGAATCTGATGCTACTTAATATTTTATAACCATACCTATTGTTTTTATATGTGGTAGAGCCACGCTGCAGCTGCATTATGATTGTAGCAGGAATCGGCTCGACCCGGGAAGGATCACGCTCTCACAGAATACCTATCAGCGTAAAATAGCAGTTCAATGCTGCACTGTTTCGCATGGTGAGTTGAGAGAACCGGAGACCCTTTTTATTATACGAGGCATTATCAGGGTGAACGCATGTGCATTTTGATTATTATTCGAAGATAGATGTAGATGTATATGAGCCACATCATCTACTTACTATCTGGTGGGCTGTGCCTGTATATTCGCTTGTCATCCTTATACTATACTGGATGACCTTTTTTACCGTCTGGAAAAAAATAGGGTGTAACATGTGAACGGAGTAGAAGCCTATGGCTCTATTTTTTTTAGAAAACTAAAAAGCAAAAATTTTGAATTCAATAAATAATATAATTAAAATCTATCGAAATTCGAGGCATATTTGACCTTCAAAGTCAAAGATCAGAAAGAAGTCACTTCACAGGATCACAGGCTCACGGGCAAAGGGCAGAGTAATTGTTCAAAAAAAAAATTTTCTAACGTTTAATTAAAAAAAAATTGTAAGTATTTATTTAGAGATCAATTTCATATGTTGATGTAAAAAAAATTGTAAAAATCAGTGTAATTGTAGAGAATCAGAATGCATGCGATGCGTTATCACCCTTGGGGATGAAGAATCTATGTATTTACATTAACAGTCTCTTGTCCTAGTCATTCTCTATACGAAACACAGTAGCATTATGTAGGTAGCTATTTACGCGAGTATTGTTTGCGGCTCAATAATTAAAATCAAGACGGTATGCATTTTTGCGGCTACAATTACATATAACTCGGTTGAATTAAAGTTTGCACCTCACTGCTATGTGAGACCCCTACGCTACGTTTCCCTCTCTCAACCCCGCGTACATAACTACATAATATACATATAGCCGCGTCAGTATGGATTGCTATGCAAACTTTGCATCTTTGCTACCGATACGCATATCTTAATTTTCGTCTCATATGTGTTTAGTTATAACCATAGAATACTATAATACATACATAATAGAACGAGGGAGCGGGCGGAGCACGTGTAGCCACTAAAATGTCACTAACACGTCAATTCAACCGCATAAATGTCAACACGAGATGTGTTTTCACGTTACAATCGTTTCCAAATTTCGCATGCAAATTATTTAGAAAATGCCAAATTGCACGCTATTTACAAATAAATATGTATTAAAATCTGTCTGTCAACAGCACAGCGAATCGGGTTTGTAGTAGTTATTTATTCTGTGGCAGTAGTGATAATACGACGTAATTGCTTGTATTTGTGCTCCCGGCGACGCCTATCCTCGTACAAAATAAGGTTCACAACCATTATAGTTATAGGATTATTTTTGTTGTTACGTCATCTGCACCAATTGTAAACTTAGCTCAACCGCGTTGTAGCTACTTATTGTACATACACCACACAACTCTCTATAGAGGTAGGTCCTAAATTCCTAATAAATGTCTAGAAACAAGTTAGCGAATAAGGGGAAATAGGAAATTCTTAGATTTCACGATATATTATATTTATTAATCTAAACAAACCAAATCCATAAAAAAATGCTCTCCGACTTCGTTACAGAGTTACATAACTATTTTGATATCAACCGGTATAAGTAGATATCGAAATATATAGATTCAATATCAGATAATCAAATCCATTACATAGATACGACTTGATATAGGGTAAGAGTGGTATTACCCATGCCTACATTTTACCATTGAAGTAATATGTACCTACGTACTAGAACAGCTATCTCAAACAAAATATTTGCCCTATTCTGTGTTCGCGCGGTTGGTTTTTTTATCATAGAATAAACATAGGCAGAACTATCCGTAGGTAATAGTAGATTGTATTGTTAAATAGGTAAATTATATCGAGAACAATATTTAAATTTTGTCATTTATTTGTATATTATATTTGCTTATTTAATATAATATTACATTATATATATCACAAACAAAAAATTTTTCTGAATATTTTAAAAGGTTCATAAAAAAAACATACTAAATGATGTAACAACTTAAATCATAAATATATATATATATATATAAAATATATATATATATATATTTAAATTAGAATAAGAGTCGTTAATGCTGGATTCATTCCAATTTGACTTTAATGTGGAAACCTAATAATAAAATAAAAGAATAATAAGCAGATTTAAACATGAAAAATTTAGCCTAATTATAATAACTTATATACGTTTCTACAAAAAAAATGTGTAGAATAATATATTACTCCTATACTTAAGTACCCACAGAAATGTCGCATCTGAACATATTAATTTCATAATCTATATTCCATGACACGAGATGGCGTCTTAGGAATAATTTGTTTTATTATTAATCAATAACACTTTATTTATTTATTAAGTATCTTTTTACCGATGAAAAGTAATTCCTTGGTTTGTACTGACATTTCTTGAATTATTTGTGCAATATCTAAGTACACACGACGGCATAGTTTTATCAAGAGATTTTTTTAAATCAACACAACACCTGACAACGCTACAAGCGCCCAGCGAGTGACTGATTAAAGTGCGGTGTATGCACCGCAGTTCAGTGGAACAGAGTAGCTGAATGCAGGGTCGCCTCTAGTACGTAGTACATAATAGCTCAATGACATTTTACTTACATTTTACTAATGCTGTCACATTTGTCGGAATAATGCCAGCCTGTCACTTACCTGTGAAAGAGAAATAAAAATTAATGTATCATCGCGGAGATCTTATTGTGTAAATAGTAGCAGAGGTCTTATAAATAGTAATAACGACAGAGATAGAGCAGTTTATTTTTTGTGAATGTAAGGGTTACACCTACGAGCACACGGTCCACCTGATGCTAAACGGATGCTCTGGCACATAGACACTACAACAGGGGTGGCGAACCTTTATGTATCAACGTGCCATTTTTCTAAATAAATGTTTAATAAGGTAATAGACGTGCCGTAAAATAATTTTGACATCGTGATTATGGGCGAAAATAACAGTACTAAACACGGTCGACTTAAAACTCTTTATTTACTACAAAAAATAAGAGTTTTGAGTTGAGACTTAGGTATAATAATTGTTACAATTATACGCGTAATTCAAATTAAAGTAGGTAACATTAGTGTGACCACTGTTGTTTCAGATTAGATGACAAATAACTTATATTGGTGTGGAAATATATATAACACAAATGAACTTTTAAATACAGTTGTGTCAATGAAATTGACTATTATGCTATGCGTAAAAGAACTATGCATTCCTTGGCGTTGTCTCACAAGTCAAGGGCTGTAATGATGATGATGATGGAACGAACTATGCGTTATTAGCAATAGTAGTCCACGATGTAACAAGGATCACTCGCGTTCGTTCGTAATATAATACTTCATAATGAACTTTGTGATCGGTGGCCCAAAATATTGTGCCAAGTGCCATTGGTTTGCCAGCCCTGCACTACAACTATTATCAATTAACAATTAAATGCAGATGCGTTGTTACTTTTTAATAAAATTGAATGATGTACGGAACAGTCCACTTGATTGTAAGTGGTTATTTGCAGCCCATGTTACCCAAAGTTGTTAGAATGAAGACAGAATGCCTCCCACCCAGTAATTATACTGGCTCTTCATATACTTTTTTTTTATAGAATTAGGATGACAAACGATCAGTCCACCCGATGGTAAGTGGATGCTGTGGCCTATAGACATCTATACCTATCCTCGTTTAAGAATCAAAACGCAGATGCGCTGTCACCCGCGAAGACTATGATGGAATGCCTCGTTTCCAGTAAAGGGTTTCCAGATCTCTACAATCACCATACGAAACACAGCAGTATTAAACTGCTATTTTACGCTGGTGTTCTGTGAGAGCGTGGTCCTTCCCCGGTCGAGCCAACCCATTCCTGCACAACCATAATATAGCTGCATCGCGGCTCTACCACGTATAAAATACCCTTCAGTCTGAAACACAGCAAAACTGCCGTTTGGAAGCAGAAACAGGTAAGTGGATGGTACGTCTACCATCGTACCACGACGTACTCTGCAGAAAATAAGTCCAACCGCGTAGTAAATTAGGTAGTGTAATGAGGTTTGCCACCCGTACTATAACATATAGTATCGTACTATATTTCAGTCAACTGTAGGTACTATATATTATAGAAAAATAACATAGTACGAAAAATACTATATTTTTATCTCTAATTCAACTGTCGCTTTGTTATATTAATTGTGATTGGAAGTCTGGAATAAGTAAGTTTTACGGAAATAATTTTTACCATCAAAAATTAGAAGAAGAAAGAAAAAGAGCATGTTTAATACATGATCTTTTTCTGCTTCTTCAAGTTAAAAATTAATTGCTAATTTATTTTAATATAACTTTTTTATATAATAAGAATGACAAACGAGCACACAGTCCACCTGATGGTAAGTTGATGCTGTGTCCCATAGACATCTACATTTAACCTCTATGAAGAATCAAAATGCAGATTCGTTGTTCCCCCTGAGGACTAAGTTGTATTGCCTCGACTGCAGTAAAACGGGTCTCCGGTTCTCTACACTCACCATACGAAACACAGCAGCACTGAGCTGCTATTTTACGCTGGTATTCTGTGAAAGCGTGGTCCTTTCAGGGTCGAGTCAACCCATTCGTGCTACAACCATTATATAGCTGCATAATATAGCATATATCTAAACTCAGACTCGTGTAATTATTTTAAAGGTATAAAGCAATAACAAACATTTATATGAAAAATACATTAAGATTAAAAATTAATGTTTACTTTTTACTCCTGAATTTCCTAAAAGTACTATTTTTTTTGCATCTTTTTTGGGAAAAATACCATAATTGTTCAAAACAATGTGGCAACCCTAAGTGTAATCGATAACACGATTTTTTACCAAAATTCAAAGTCAATTATCTAGTTCATAAAAAGGCTGATTAAAAACCGCGATTTAAAATAAGACATTGGGGTTAAAACCACTTTATTATCTGTACAAATTTAATCTCCTCCACAAGCAATACTAGATTAGAATAAACGATACCTGTCGGCATTTAAGTGAATTCATTGTGATATAAATGATGCGACTGAGAAATTATCGTACTTATTGATAATATCTGTTTGAAAATTGCGAATAATACATACTATCTTCCATGTTCCAAAAAAACCGTGAGTCACACTTGTAATATGACATCACGCTGATGCAAATAGATTATTAAATCTTTTGATATTGTATTCATTCATTCCTCATTTAGGTATACTTATATTCTATTCCTATTTCATCACAATCAACGTCAACATTTAAATCCCCTGTTGGACAAAGGGTACACTTTTCGATGTCAACTTGGAAGATTGTCACGATAGTCAGGTCGTTTCTAATGGCGAAGTCGAAACAAGACATGTGTCATTCATTCAGTTCCAGTGTCCCGATCATACAGGGATTGAATTGTCATACAAACCGGGTCATTCGCGTTGATAATTCAAATCGATCATATCGCTTTTCAGTACTCTATGATCTGAGACCCGTCCGGTAATGTCGGTCGTCGGACATTAATGTACTCTTCCGTCGTTAGTGCTGTCAATCGTTTGATCTGGAACGTTCAAAAAATATGATTGCAATCTTCAATACTTTAATGAGCCCCGGGTCAAATGAACGAATCTTTCACGATTGACACATGTCTAGTCGAAACCCTCGCAATGGTAATGCTGCTTGTCATCACCTAGCTATAGAGTTGATATATTAATCGTAAGCGCATAGCTGTTAGTGATTGTTTAAGTTCTGAACGACTTGATTGATTGAGGTCATTTTGACACAGTATTTTTTTTTTGAAACGATGGTTCATATCAAGGCTTTTATGTTTAGGGTAACTGACAGATGTCGCTTGCGCGGTAGTCAAGATATTAATAAATTCTATATTTATGGACCCACATTTATACATATAGAACATATATACATAGTGAAATGATAAAAAACCTGAATCCGATAGGTGGTGCTATGGTTGAGTTATTAATACATGTTCTATTTACACTATCAAAAAACACATAATATCAGCGTAAAAAAAGTAAAGAACCGGAGGCCATTTTTACTGGAAACGATGCATTTCATCTTAGTCTTCAAGGGTTACAACGCCATATTGATCAAATATTGTTTATGGGCTACAGCATCCACTTACTATCAGGTGGACTGTGCGTTCATTTGCCAGCCTTATTTTATATCTAGCGAAAAAAAAATTAAAAAATATATTATGTATATACAGATATACTCAATGCTAGGGTTGCTCCCCGTACTATAATATATAGTACCGTCCTTATAATATCAGTCAATTGTTCAAAATCAAAAAATAATATATATTATGGAAAAATAATATAGTATGAAAAGTACTGTATTTTTATCCCTAATTGAACTGTCGCGCTTATTTATACAAGGTGGCCCATAAGTCGTTAGAAATGTAAATTTCGAATAAAATATAAAAAAGGCGCGCATGAAAGGGCGCGCGGTGCGGGGGGAGTACCGACGGTTTCTGGCTTTCTGGCATCGAGCATTTAACCTGAAATAGAGCGGTATTGTTATTTGTTTTGTAAGAAAACAAATTCCGCCAAAACGCTGCGCCGGTCGCTGCGCTCTGATTGGCCGATTCAAGCACTAGTAAACACGTAATAAATAAAATGAGATGGCTTATATTGGTTACACCTAGGTAAGAGCAAGACGCATAGACAAGCGTCCAAGTGATTCATACTAATGTCCAGTTTAACTTGAGCCGTATTATATGGATGTAAATTGAAACAAAATCAAAGTTTATTGATACTTACCGATGAAACGTGATTCCGTATGTTTTATAATTCGATGTCTTGCTGTTTTTTCCACACCACCGAATAGAACAACACGACATTATGGGGTTTAATATACCAAACTGAATATTTTTGGGAGTATCGGGGGACGTACACACAGATCACATGTTGGTGAGGTACTGTTTTAGGGCGAGCGTGAATTGCCATTTAAACGGGCTACACACGAGACGATATCGGTGGCGATCTAGGGTGGAAAGAAATCGGGGCTTTTATCGGGGCAGACCCTACACACGGGCCTGCCTAGCAGTACGCGTTCGGACTTGGAGCGGAACACATATGCGGTAGAGTTCTTCAAAATAGCTTCAACTCTCTTAAAACACCAATGTATTGGTTTGGCATTAGCCCTCTCGGTAAATTTATTCGAAAATAGAAAAAGAGGAGTTGCTGGGTGAAAAATGGCTCCAAAAGAGACAAAAATTAAGCCACATAAACGTACTAAATGATCTGTATTCCAAAGACATGATTAATTTTCTCCGGATGGATGAAGACAGTTTTTATAACCTTCTAGAAATGATTTCGCCACTTACATAAAAACATCAATTTCTCCTATGTACCTATGCTATTTAGTTATTTCTTCTCTTTGTTCATTTCTGCTTTGGTCAAAATCTGGTTATGTATTACACACAACAAACAAGGAAATAAAATACTTTTGTATAATAATATGTATACTTTTTTTTAATGTAATCTTTATTTATGGAGTAAAACTATCAGAAAATAAAATAGCTTATATCTTTTTTTAAACATAAAGAAACCTTTAATTTCGGACATACTCCCTTTTATATAACTTGTTTGTTGATGTGGAGATGGTGAAGGAGTAGAAGTTAGTTGTTTATAAGAGGATGAAGGCACGTAAGAGATCGAATTGTGGTCTTGTGGAGTTGTAAGAGATATGAGTGCGGTCTTGTGTTGATAGTGTTGGAATAGGAGTTAGTTGTTGAGAAGAGGCTTTATCTTCTCCTTACTTACATCATACACTCTACTTTACGAACGGCAATAAAAAAATTAGTTTAGTAGGCATTCTTGACCATGTCACTTCGCAGAGTCACAGGCTAGGGTGGATATGATTTGAATTTCGATAAAATTTCATTTAATTTATTTATTTTATTCACTTTTTTTTTGGTTTTTTGTAAAATATCAGTGCCATAGGCTGCTGCTCCGTTTATATGATTAAAATGTAAAAAATTTTGTTACATAAAAAAGGTCATTCAGTATCACTGTTTTGTTAACTTCCTTCCGCGAGGGTTGCCGGCAGCGACTGCCAAAAGAAATCGGGCCGATGCGCCTACACACACGCAGTAAGGAGGGGGCGGTGCCCCGATCTAGGAAGCATCGGCTGATCTAGGAAGCATTTTTGCTCCTGCCAGCCGATTAAGGAGGCGATATCGGCTACGACTTAGGATGGCTCTACATACGATACGATTTAGAGGCAATCTAGGAGGCATCCCCACTACTCCACCCTAGATCGCCACCGATATCGTGTCGTATGTAGCCCGCTTTATCAGTGACAAATCACTGATCAGTTTCGGAATTGGATGGCTCACATTACTACTCTATTCAGGTTAAATGCTCGATGCTTTCTGGGAATTCAGTCGCCATGGAGCGTTTCACCAGTGCGGACCGTGCATTTTGTGTGCGCGAGTTTTAACGAAACAATGATTCGGCTACCATTGCGCGGCGTAAATTTCGAGAATATCAGAATTTACGCAACTTTAAAGACATTCCAAGTGTTCAAACGATTAAGAACTGGGTTATTAAGTTCGAAGAGAGTGGTTCGACGTTGGATAAACAACGGTCAGGTCGACCAAGGACACCAAGGACGGAAGAAAACATCGATGTAGTGAAACACTCAATTCGTGAAAATCCTACCCAGTCTACTCGTAAGCGTTCCAGTGCATTAAACTTACCCAGAACATCGTTACAGCGAATTTTAAAGAAAGATTTACATCTTCATCCGTACAAGATTCAGATAGTACAGGAATTAAAAGATACTGACACTATCCACAGACTAAATTTCGCAAATGAAATGTTGAACCGCTTTACTTCGTTTAATAACGTGTTAATCTCTGATGAGGCTCACTTTCACATCAACGGCCATGTCAATAAGCAAAATTGTCGCTACTGGAGTTGCGAAAATCCAAATCGCAAACATCAAAAGCCCTTACATAGCCCTAAAGTGACAGTTTGGGCGGCTATGTCAGCGCATGGCATTATAGGCCCTTACTTTTTTGAGGACGGCAGAGTCGTCGTCGCGTCGCTTACAGGAGTGCCGCGATCGTAACGGATTACATTTAGATGATGTAATTTTCAAAAAATAATTCCCATTTTATAAGAATTATGACAAAATAAAAACCTTTTTCATAATGTCATTAGTTTTTTTTTTAATTATTTTTTTACATTTCAAGGGACTTATGGGCCACCCGGTATTAACTGTAATTGGAAGTCTGGAACAAGAAGTTTTACGGAGGGAATATTTTCCATCATGAATGTAAAATTGAAAGAAAGAAAAAGAGCATGAATTAATTTAATTAAAATTAATTATTAATTTATTTTAATATGAATCTAAATTATTTTAAAAGACTCCTATAATTATTTTAATGTACAAGGCAAGAGGTAATAATAATAATAATAATCCACAACTATCACACACCGCCATCCAGTCCCAACCTAAGCAGAGCTTGTGTTATGGGTACTAGACAACTGATAAACATAAGTACTTATATATTTCTAAATACATACATATTATAAATAAATTACACCCAGACACAGAACAAATGATTGTGCTCATCACACAAACATTTGTCCTGGGTGGGAATCGAACCCACGACCTCCGGCATAGCAGTCAGGGTCACTAACCACTAGAACAGGGATCAAAAACAGGTAAAAACAAAGAGCAATATCAAATATATATATATATATATATATATATATATATATATATATATATATATATATATATATAGAAACATACATAGATTAAAAATAAATGTATTATACTTATTTTTGTCTGAACTTCTCAAAAGTACTATTTTTTTTTTGGAAAAAATACTACATTTGTTTTAAAAAAAGGTAAAAAGGCAACCTTACTCAATGCCCATAGTTTTATAATCTGAATGTTATTTATATGCCTTTAATTTGTAACATATGTCCTACAACCAGTATGTTCATTTCGCAGTGTAACGTATTTCTGAGCCAAGGCTATCCGGTTCGAATCCAAATTAAGATTACTATAGTATGTTAAGGACAATTACAACGAACTTGTGTTCTCATATATAACTTTAAACGTATTGCAGTTTTGATGATCTATTTATTTAGTATTTTAATTTTTTGTAGCATTGTGACAAACGAGCACACCCTTTCATCAGACAGTAAGTAATTGCTGTGGCCCATAGACATACACATTTATCCGCAATTGAGGATCAAAATGCGAACGCGTTGTCACCCCTGAGGACTAAGATGAAATGTGTCGATTTCAATAAAAAGATTCTCCGGTTCTCTAAACTCACCATACAAAACACAGCATTGTGTTGCTATTTTACGCTGGTATTCTGTGAGACCGTGGTCCTGCCCCGGTCGAGCTGACCCATTCGTGCTACAACCATAATATAGCTGCAGCGTGGCTCTACCGCGTAAAAAATAATAATCATACTTACTCATTTTATAATTATAGGATGCCCATTAATACACAATAACATATTAAAGTGCCGTGTAAGGCTGGCGTGGGAGATTCTGTCACCCAATTTCGTCATGTAGGTGTCTTAACGTAAGGAGCATCGATGACAGTGATTGATGGTAAGGAGTAAGTAACAATGGGTAAGATCACAAAGACCACGTAGTCGCCAACAGGTAATGAAATAAATTCCCAAAGTTATGAGAGACTTACAGTTCCAGCGTATCAAATGTCCAGTGCTGAACATAGGAATTTCCAAATATTGTCTCATAGGGGAGGGGGAATATTTGCCATAGTGGCCACGCTCGGCAACTGCAATACACGTACCTACACGTGGTAAAATTAAAAATGTTGTACAATCGACTTCAATATAAATAAAATGAGAACGTCATCAATGTGGTAGAGGTTAATTATACAAGCATTATTATTAATATCTCAAAAAAACTGGTCAGATCTTGATAAAATTCAGATGAGACCACAAGAGAAGCATATGAGCCGTGGTAGCTCAGATAGTAAACGCTCGCTGTAAATATAACAGAACGCGAGTAACCCGGGTTCGATCCCCGCCGCCACCAATGAAATTGTTAATTACAATTTTAAGTTTGGATATACCGCGTGCTCGGCGGTGAAGGAAAACATCGTGAGGAAATATGCATGTCTGAGGAATAAGAAAAAAATATTTCGAAGACGTATGAAGTTCGCCAACACGCATTGGGACAGCGTGGCAGACACTTCCTTGCCCTAAAACCCTCTCAGAAATGAGGGGACGCCTGTGCCCAGCAGTGGGATTTTTATAAGCTGTAACTTTACTTTTTAAATTTATTTACATGAAAAGCACCAGTTTTCAAATAAAAAGGAATCATTAAAATTGGTTTACCTAGAAAAAGTTCCGAGGTAACACACATAAGAAGATAAAGTCGAATTGAGAACATCCTACTTTTTTGAAGTTGGTTGAAAATAGATCTGTCTTTGACTGCTAATAAAAAAAATTTACTTGCTCATTATTTGCAAAACATGTTACAGTAAACAAGTTGTTAAATATTTTAAATTTTCATATTTCGTCGGCAGAAGTCCGACATGTAAATTTAACACTTAAATTGAACAGTAATGAAAATTACATAATAAATATAATATGTAGTTTGTTCACTAAGATAGTGTCGGTACACCCGGAGCCACAGATTAAATCTATGCCCGGAGCACACTTACTTACTTTTATTTTATTATTTTTTACTGTGTTTGTTGAATAAATGTGTTTCTATTTTAAGAATAAAATGGAACACTATTTTATTGTTATGGTTATTGTAATAAAATACGAATATAAATAATGGACACAACTTAGGTAGCAAATAACTTTTTACTACGGTGCGGCGCTTCGTTTTAAAATGCCAAATTCTCCTGCGGGTGTACGCAGTTCCGCCGCGAGCTGCGTACACCCGCATGATGGATAAAATTCGTTGAAATTACAACGAAATTACTTAATCTATATGCTTGGGAATTACTCATATATATTCATAACATCAATATTCATAATTTACTTGCTCATTATTTTGATTACTTAAATCAATAATTTTTAAAAAATATTTTAAGATTCTGAAAATTTCTAAGCCGTCTGAATCGTCGCGGGCGCTACGTAATTTTAGACCTTATGCCGGCGTTTGTTAAGTTTTTAGTAGAAATTATGTATTCACACGGATCAGTACGGCGATAGCCCGGAGCCACTTTTTCGATGTGTCGTCTAGAGAGGGCGGGAGGTGCTCTTCTAACTAAGAATACACATAAGTAATTTTATTTATAGAGCGGACGTGTGCGAATCAATTCTTAACAACTTTAATATAATGGATTTCCGCAAAGTAACACTTGGTTCCTTTAATTATTCTATGTATAATTTCAAGACCGTTTAGCTTCGATCAATTATATACTAGATTAAGGATCAGGAACAAAAATAAATCGCACAAGTGGCCACGTTTACACACACATAAACATCTATCTTAGAAAAAAGTTTAATAACATTAACAACTTCAGTTTATTATAAACCTTAATAACACTCTAACATAAACTTTAATCACCATTACAAAATATATTTATTAAAGTCCTTTCATCAGAGAAAGGTTAAAATTAATAGCAATAAGTTTAGAATTAGAATGTCGCTTGAAAATAAAAAGTCATAAGTTACAAAAATATTAACTTAAACTTAAACTCTTAAGTATATACTGATCGAAGCCGTTTAGTGAGGCGTTCAGGATTACCGTTACCGTTTTAGCATATGAAAGTCCACTGCTGAACATAGGCCCATTGATTTATATAACCATAACTCAATGGGCCCACCCCATAAATTGCCGCATAGGAACGGGCTTGGCAACTGTAGTTTCTTTTGCCTCTTGCGACACCCACGGGATGATATGGGGTAGAGGATGTTCTTACAGCGCCATTATACGATACATTAAACAATATTAATGCAGGTTGCATTCAATTAGTAAGAGATTTTCGACCTCTCACTGGGCAATATGACGTAAAATTAAATTTCACGTCTTATAATAATATACACAAACAATTATAGTCAATACACTTAAGGTAATACGGTGTATAATTGGGCGCACATAATTGTTTAACTAAGAGTAAGATACTCGAGTTTGGAATGGCACTTTCCAATATTTTCTTTCACTTTATAAACTGAGAGACGCTGTAATAAAAACTTAAGTAAATTAATTTTGTTCTTGCAGTTATAAATTACTGTTGGGGCTGTTTAAAAACAAGATAACATACAGTTTTTTTTTTATTTTAAAATCGTTCTACGATTCCCGCGATAACTATGAATTAGACGGCTTTAAAAAACCATGCCTTTTACCAAATTCTTTAACCAAGTAATTACTTATGATTTAATGAAGTGGCAATGGGCAGGTTACCATGTTCGATGAAACGACAACCGATGGGGAATGAAAGGTTCTCGTGGGGCAGATTTGTACTAGCTAGCGCAGTGTTGGATAATCCTAAACTAGATGGAGTAATGACCTGATGAAACATGTAAAGAGCCAATGTTCCAAAGCCTACAACGCTGTAATGATGATGATGAATTATTTATACGCGACGTTGACGTGGTAGCTAGGCGGGGCTATAAGCTAGGTCTCAAAGACCAATTATTACTATTTCTTTGTTGGGTTGGCTGTGGCAGAAGAAGCACGAGAGTAGAATAAACGCAGTAGAAATGCAGTCGCTAAGGAGTATCTGAATGACAAGGTGAGAAATTGTGTGATAAGAGAAGAGTGTGGTTTGCAAGATGATGTTGTGACCGGGATTAAGAAAGGTTCTGTGGTGTCGGTCTTCGGTGGTTTGGTCATGTGGAAAGAATGAGTGAGGAAAGAGTGACAAGAAAATTTATGTTGCAGAAGTGAATGGCAGAGTCGGAAAAGGACCTCCTAGGCGGAAATTTATCGACCAAATTAGCGATTTATTGAAAACATACCAAATTAGGAGTGCCCTTAACCGACGAGCATGTATGCGTAGGAATATGGATGTGGAGGAGGCGATAGAGGTTTGTCAGGATCGTGCTAAATGGAAATCTGTAGTCTCTGCCTACCCCTCTGGGTGACAGGCGTGAGTGTTTATGTATGTATGTATTACTACTTCCGGGGTTTTTACTATACGTCGAGCCAACTTCCATTTTCGGTTTTCGCCCAATGATATTTTCTTCATATTCTCGTTTCAATATACTCGAGTCAAATGAGCAACACTGCACCTATATCATACCTGATAGAGCCACGGTGTAGCTTTAATATGGTTGTGGCATGAATGGGTCGACTTGACAGGGGGCTCACGCAATTTCGTATGGTGAATGTAGAGAACTGTCGACCCTTTTTACAGGAAACAAGACATTCCATCTTAGTCCTCAGGAGTGACAACGCACCTGCATTTTGATTATTTTTTGAGAATATATGTAGATGTCTATGGGCCACAGCATCCACTTACCATCAGGTGAACTGTGTGCTGCTTTTTCATTTTCACCCTTATTCTATATAAGAAAAATTAAACGCAGTAATTTATTTACTCTGTGGTTCAAATATAAAACGGTGTTTAAAATCTGTCTGTATGTGTCGGTCGACGCACTATAGTACACAAGAAATTCTTTGTCGAGACAAACAAAGGGACGACTGTCTCGGGAGCACATGAAGAAAGTGTTTATTTCCGGCCTAATTTCTTTAGAAGACTACTGTATTGATAGATTTTTTTTTGTTTCGAGTAGTGCTTCTAAAGAATATTTATTAACAGAAACAGAACAGAAACTTTTTTATTCAATGTAGATTATAACAATACTTATTGAAAGTCACTTTTTAGGGTTCCGTAGTCAACTAGAAACCCTTATAGTTTCGCCATGTCTGTCTATCCGTCTGTCCGCCCTCGCTTAATCTCTGTGACCGTTAGCACTAGAAAGCTGAAATTTGGTACGAATATGTGTATCAATCACGCCGACAAAGTGGTAAAATAAAAGTTGGAAAAAAATGTTTTATTAGGGTAGCCCCCCCTATATGTAAAGTGGGAAGTGATTTTTTTTTAATTTCAACCCTAACGTGTGATATATTGTTGGAAAGGTATTTAAAAATGAATAGGGGTTTACTAAAATCATTTTTTGATAATTTCAATAATTTCGGAAATTATCGCTCCAAAAGTAAAAAACAATGTCCCCCCCTAACTTTTGAACCATAAGTTTAGAAAATATGAAAAAAAACCTGAAAAGTAGAACTTTATAAGGACTTTTTAGGAAAATCATTTTGAACTTGGATGGAAACAACAGTACCCACTACCGGGAGCAGTTGCAGGAGCGCGGAGCGCTGCTGGAGCGCGAACATAATGTATACCCACCTTTAAACTCATAAGTGGGAACACTTATTGTGACGGACGGGAAACTACGGAACTCTACACTGAGCGTGGCCCGACACGCTCTTGGCCGGTTTTTTCATTTACCACTGGTTCGCAAAAAAACCTCTATCCTGGGAAGAACCAGCAAAAAACCCAGCGGGACTTTTTTCAATAATACCTTACAGTAATGTTTACAATAAACAACACAAGACAAATTAGAAATAGGTAGCTTGGTAGCGATCACCCTTCCCAGGGGTTATTATCATCCATAAATTCCTTAATATTATAATAACCCTTTTTATACAAACTTAGTTTAATAACATTTTTGAACTTCGTGTATGACAAATTTTGTATAGTTTCTGGGATTTTGTTGTAAAAGCGTATACATCGCCCCAAGAATGAATTACTGACTCGGTGGAGTCGAGTAACTGGTAAGTACCAGTACCAGACTCCACCGAGTAGCCACTACCACCACTACTAGCTTGTGTTATTAAGAATGAATCATTTTTAAGAAAAAAACAGTTAACCACCTACTTTTTTTTAAAGAAAAACGTGTAAAATTAATAAATCATCATTTTTAAAGCATTTTTCATATCGTTCATATGAACTATATAGTTCAACTCAACTTTTTTATGAAATAATTTCATAAAAAAGTTGAGTTGAAAGTGGTTATTCCATTGATTTATTGTATAACTCAATGGGTTATTCGATAACAAGGTTTTTTATCCACTACTTTTTATACCAGCAGAGCGGCGTCATCTTGGAATGCGGTGAAATATTTGACAGATTTCGTAGCGGGGATGTTAATTTATTAGGTACTTAATGTTTCATTCTGCAATATACTTAAGTTGTATTTTGCATTAATTGGATTAGAAAAATTTAAAAAAGAGCTTTATGTGCAAAAAATTAAAGAGTAAACCACTGCAGCATTGTTTTGTACATTTATGGATTCCAGAAACGGATATACTTTTATTTAAAATGTAACTTCTCAATTGTAAAAACTTTGTGTAGAAAATTCTTCTCCTCAGAGCAATCCGGCGCCATTTCTGGTGAACGGATTCAAATTCCATTGAAATACTTTCCCAAAGATCACTCTTATAGATCTGCAGGTTTTTTATTCAAGTTTTGAGCCTCAGACGAAATAAAAAATTTCGTTTGAACGAGCAAAGTCACTGATAAAATCTAGGTTTAAATAATAATACCGTTAAGTTCTTAATGGATACTGTTGAAATGGTGAGCAAGGTTTCATCGACATTATCATTACAGCCCTTCACAAATTCACAGCTGAACAAAGGCCTCTATAAGGAATGCCTTAAAGCACGGTCCTGAGTCACCTGCTTCCATCGACTGGGAATGTTCTGTGGCGGCGCTGTCGTCGCGCCACAAGCGAAACACACCGAAACTTAAATCACGCTATCAACGTTCCGAATCATAAACAGTATATATAGAACATCTCCGAACTATCACATGGAGTGTTGGCCGCTTCCAGGGCAGAACACCTTGCCCGGCGAGAGATTTCCCATTTTCTTCTACGGCCACATTGGTGACCACCCGACGTGATTTGAACACGCAACCAACAACCTTCGGAAATTTCAAGCTTCATCATCGTCATAGAATACCCCACCCATTCGCTCCCGAGCAGATATCGTCTGCAGTCTTCATATCCTGCAAGCCATCTAGCTTCACAAGGTTCATCGCAGCACTGGAATAATAATGCTTCCTGTTCCTTCAAGCTACTCTCTGCGCTATACAGTATTCCGCACGGCCCTGAGCCTTTCTGCTCGCCTCTGCTTCACGGCACTCTCGCAGATTACTTGCCTTCTTCTCGACTCACCGCAGACTACAAGGCAATCCACTGGCACTTGCACATTCGTCGGCAATGAGGCTGCACTATCGACCTCCGGTCTGAGCAGGGGGGTGATGTGGCGGCGCTGTCGTCGCGCCACAAACGAAAAACACCGAAGCTTAAATCACGCTATCAACATTCCGAATCGTAAACGGTATATATAGAACATCTCCGAACTATCACATGGAGTGTTGGCCGCTCCCCGGGCAGAACACCTTGCCCGGCGGGAGATCTCCCATTGCTCAATATTTGGACAGTGTTTGACAGTTCCTAAAGCAATAATAAACCGTAGGTGGCGCAGTGTTAGATTTTTTTAAAATAGAATTAGAGTAATAAACGAGCACACACTCCACCTGCTAAGTGGATGCTGTGGCCTATGGACATCTACGTTTATCCTCGATTAAGAATCAAAATGCAAGTGCGATGTCACCGCTGAGGACTAAGATGGAATGCCTCAACTAAGGAGGGTGTCAGGTTCTCTACACTCGCCATTCAAAATACAACATTTGATAGAGTCTGGCATGAAGGCCTTATCTACAAACTATACAACTTAGGCCTTCCTGATCGTCTTGTCCGTCTCGTGGCCTCCTACTTGAAGGATCGTACATTTCGTTTCAGACACGAAGGGGCACACTATCCTCTCCGCGTCATATCAAAGCCGGTGTCCTTCAAGGCTCCGTGCTTGCCCCCCTCTTATACATACTATTCACCAACGACATTCCCATCCCGTCGAATGATGTCAAACTCGCCCTCTTTGCAGATGACACAGCCCTTTATTCTAAAGGCAAGTAACTGCTACAGATCCGGAACAAGATCCAAAAGTCAGTTAGTGACTTAGGAGCTTGGTTCCAAAAATGGCGTATCGATGTGAACCCGGAGAAGAGCTCCGCCGTTTGCTTCGAACATAAACGACGCCGCCCCACTGCTATTCCGCCAATGCGGATGTTAGGAACCCCTGTCCCCTGGTAAAGGACCACCAAATACTTAGGCGTCACCCTTGACACGAGGCTCACTTCCGAGCCCCATGTCAAGAAAGTAACTCACACCGCGCGATTTTACCTGGGTAGGCTCAACAGCATGCTGGGCCGACATAGTAAAATGTCCCTTCGTAACAAGCGAACCCTGTATAAGGTCTGTATAGGTACGACCAGTCGTGACATATGCAGCTCCCCCATTTTTGCTCATGCTAAACCTAGCATCTTAAACGAACTTCAAATAGTTCAAAACCTCTTGTCGTCGGGCTACGTACGCACCCTGGTTCGTCCGTAACGCCGACTTCACCGAGACTTAGAACTCCCCACAATTCAACAATTCTTAAAATCACTCTCTGAGAAATTCTTCAAAGCCTCAGAGTCCCACTCAAATAACATCATTCGTGAGGTAGTTTCATATACAGCCCCACTTCCCTGTCGCTATCGAGTTCGTAGGCCGAGAAACTCTCTCTCGGACCCCCCCAACTAGCTTTTGGCCGACCTGAACTGCCACTAGGTGGCTCAGGCTGAGACTCCCCATCTCATCTCGTAATCTGCCTTAGTTAGGAACACTTCTCAGCGGCTATGATGCTTAGAGCACTCACCACCTCCCTCCCCCGTTTCCCGGAGGGTAGCCCTTTCTTTGTTTCTGGCCGCAAAAAAAAAAGAAAAAAGGGCGTGCGTCGTCGTCCGCAAGTGATCGTGTCAGTTAATCGAGCTCCGACAAAAATGCCAAATTGCAGTGATTTTCATGTAAAAAAATCAAAAACGTCAAATCTACAAAATGACAATGTGACTTTTATGTGTGAATATTTTTAACATAATATTGTCGTTAAAACTCGTATTTTCTGAATATTTTCGATTTTTGGTCAAATACCAAGTGTTGCCGTTATAGTTCATAAAGTGAAAAATAATTAGTTGAATACTCAAAGAGCAACAAGTAGCAACTTGCATTTAAACTGTGTGAGTTGAATAATTTGTTTTTTATTTTATTATAAAGGTAAAACGGAACGTGCCGCCACTTAGGGGCTTTCGGGCAATTCTAAAAATACAAAACCCCGAGAGAAAACGAACCGTAGCGTAGGGTGGTAATACCAAAAATAGATAAATCCGAGTCGCTAACCGCCCGTGCATTCAGAGAGTTCGAGGTCACGGCTGTTCTAATTCAGACATATTCCTTTATAATATTAACGCGCAAATCCCGTCTGTCCATCCGTTCTGCAGCGTGTGACTCAGCGTCAACGGAATAAAAGCATCATGGCGCTTCTTTATCTCCCAGTAACAGTTCATTGCTTAATATGAGCCTCTGCCAGTAAGAATTTCCCAATAGTCGTGATTTGCAGACGGATAGCTTATCGCAGCACGTAATAATGTCCTGTAGACCGAATTTCAGTCACCGCAGTCAGTCTCAACAAAGACTAGGCAACGAAGACATGCATAAAAAACCAGAGAACGTTTTCACTGGAAATAAGGCATTCCATCTAGTCCTCAGGGGTGACAACGCATCTGCATTGTGATTCTTAATTAAGGATAGATGTAGATGTCTATGGGCAACAGCATGTACTTAAAACGGAGACAGGCTTTTAATGCTCTGGTATAGTACGCAAGCACAAATGCTTTCTCTATTCCCACGTTCTTCTAGTCTGATGGGAGGACAACCCGACTCGATTGGTAAAAGATCAGTGGTAGGATAAACGGTTCACGTGTTATCCGAGGTACGGAGGCGAAACATAGTATTGCCACTTTTTTTAACAAAAATATAGTATTTTTCCCAAAAATTATCCAAAAATATAGTACTTTTGAGAAATTCAGGAGAAAAAAAGTACATATTTAATTTTAATCTTTATGTATTTTTCCATATATACCTATATTTGTTATTGCTCTTTGCTTTGGTCTTTAATATTTAATACTTTTAAAATAATTATAGGAGTCTGAACAATTTAGATTAATATTAAAATAAATTAAAAATTAATTTTTTAATTAAATTTTATAATACTCTGTCTGCACAAGCTTCAAGTCTTCATTCAATTTTACATTCATCACGGAATTTTTTTCCGTAAAACTTACTTGTTCCAGTCTTCTAATCACAGTTAATATAAAAAAGTGCGACAATTGAATTAGGGATAAAATATAGTATTTTTCGTAGTATATTATTTTTCTATAATATATAGTACAATAATTGACTACTATATAGTACGATACTTTATATAGTACGTGTGGCAACCCTAGTGAAACACTACAAGCTTGTAGACCTTGGGCTTGTTACTAAGATTTTCTTGACAGAATTTGATTTTGACTAGATCCAATATTCGAACCCGGGACCCGTTGATCAGCAGCTGCACTCACTACTAGACCAACTAGGTAGTCACGGTGTACCCACACACCAGATGTCTCACACCATTCGTCTTGCTCTTCGTCGCCAGTGTAAGTAATTCATATCTGGATACACAAAGACAAAAAGATTCTAAGGTTTTTAATCTCTTTGTGGTAATACATGGTAGATAGAGTTGCAAGATGGTAGGGATTCGTCTGGATTCTCTGCACATTTTAAATGATCTCCAGACTCCCGATAAAACTTAAAATCTCCGGACAAACAGCTCCTCGGAAAGTTAACGTATGGCCTTTGATTAAACAAAAGCTGTTGTTGTTGAGTTATAAGAAAGTGACTATATTGTCCTCACGTACTATATAATAGACATAATGTAGTAGATATAATAGGCCTCCCTCAAGGAATGCCATGAACGGTCCTAAGCAACCTGCATCCATCGACTTCCTGTATGTCTTACCAGGTCGTCACTCCATCAAGTGGGGGGTCTACGCCTATCCGTACGAGGTTGCCACTCGAGAACCTTTTTCAGCAGTGGACTTGTGGAGGGCTGGCTGTAATGATGATGAATAGATATAATAAGAAGCGCACTTAACTGACGTGCGGAGCCGTGGTAGCTCAGATGGTTAACACTCGCTGTAAATATAACAGACCACGAGTAACCTGGGTTCGATCCCCGCCGGCACCAATGACATTGTTAATTGCAATTTTAAGTGCTGATTTACCACGGGCTTGCACGGCGGTGAAGAAAAACATCGTGAGGAAACCTGCATGTTTGAGGAATAAGGAAAAAAATATTTCGAAGACATGTGAAGTTCGCCAACACGCATTAATGCAGCGCGGCGGACACTTCCTTGCCCTAAAAACCCTCTCAGAAATGAGGGGAGGCCTGTGCCCAGCAATGGGACGTATATAGGTTGTAACGTTTTTAGATATAATAAAACTAAAATAAATAAAACTGGGCTGTCTATCGAAATAACCGTCATATATTTTTCCAAGAGGGTTATTTGCGTGGCATTAAAACATGAATAACCATTTTTAATATTTTTATTTTCTCTATATTAACTATATCTGTCCGGCGGGCTAATGTTCGGCATGGCTGAGCCTATTGTAACGAAACTTCACAAACAGATGGAGACCAACCCTAGCCTGTGTGCTTTTCTCACTCTCCCCTCAAGAAGAGAGTGATGACATCGTCATTAATAATAACACATGCGATGGTGGAAAAAGAAAATCGCAATCGATTGATCATTTTTTTGAAGCTGAATCAAAAATAAAAAAGAGGAAGCTGTTATCATCAACCGTAGCACGAGCCGCTAGAGATGGTGTATCATACATTTCTACTAATTCTGACGACGGAGACCAAGCGACGCATCTCATCAAAATTGAAATGTACGATATGAAGAAGCTATCCAAGATTCCAACTACTGATCATTGGAAACATGCTTCCACGAGGATTAAATATTACGTAAAGACTAATAAGGATAGCATCTACGACAACACAAACGCCCTCGTATACAATATTACAAAGACAATAGCAGAAAGTGAAAAAGTTAAAAAATACTTTTTTAACAATGACAGTCATTAGCTGATCATTAGTGAATGTGATTCTGTTTACTTAAATTACTTCCGTGTACTCATTATATTCTATTTCTAATCCTTTGTTAGACTTAAATATCGGACATTATTTGAAATTTGGGTATCAGTTGGTCTACCAACACTGAACTGTTACTTACTCTGCTACCTATTTTCTTCTTTACTATAAGGATGGCAAACTTCAGTGAAGTGTGCACCAGTGCTTTCTTCTCCACAACCATGGAAGAGAATACGGAACTATTCAACAGCGAATTAAATCAGGAGTTGTCTAAAGTTTGTGATGAAATGGAGAAGGATCAACTGTTCGATTCATCGTATGATGATGAGTTGTATAATCACTGTGCGATGGTTGAAACACAGTTTAAGTAAGTAAAATAAACATTCATTTCGATCATAATTTACACAATGTCTTGTACAGTTTTTAATAAATTTAAACATTTTAGTAGTCAACCACTACAACTTGGAAGAGGAACGAAGCGAACGAGCAGCAAAGAACCCAAGATCATCAAAAAACCAACAACGGAAGCAGAAGCGCCTACCTCTGCAGGGAACAGTATCAGTAACGAAGATCAAGTGGAATGTCTAACGTGTCATATATTTATCAAGAAACGGTATTTAGCTAATCATTTTAAAAGTAATGTTCACAAAAATAATCTTTTAAATTCACATAATTCTTTATCAAACGTTAGTGTTATTGAATCTGCTTTTGGAAATAGGATTTTAACTTATAAAATCAAGAGTAGAGTAGATAGTTCGACATTGGTAAATTTTGAAACTCCTGAACTATTTTTAAATTCTATTAAAGATGATATTTTATTTTTAATACAAGAGTGTATTCATCAACACATAATTTTTAAAGTAAACTTCATATTGCATGCTGATTTTGTTCAACAAACTAAAGATATTCATGATACGTTCGATTTTCAAACGCTTAACTATATTATTTGTCAAGGAGATGACTTAAATATTTTTTTTTCATCTTTAAATGATACAATTACTACTAAAATTAGTGCATTTGAAAAAAAAAGATAGTGGATGGAGTCTAAAAAACATAAAATCTATAGACATGAATGTTAATAAATTTAACCCCCTACGCGGTACTTCATACATAGATCTTCCTCGTGACATAAAATTAAAAAAGGCTGTTATAAATGTAAAAAGCAAGGATTATTTTTGTTTTAAATGGGCGTTACTCTCGGCGTTATATCCCGTAAACAAAGACGCGGATCGTGTATCATCGTACGTTAAACATGCAAATAAACTTAAATTTAATGGTATTTCCTTTCCAGTTAAAATTTCTGACATAGCAAAAGTAGAGAAATTAAATGATATTAGTATTAATGTTTTTGGGTTAGAATATAATAAAGAAAAAACGATGTAATTCTATAGTAGGTCCATTATTTTTAACAAAGTGTCGTAAAGATAGACATATCAATTTATTATTTTTTTCCAAGGATACAAAAAATCATTATTGTTACATAAAAAATTTATCGCGGTTAGTTAGTAAACAAATTTCAAAAGACGGTCACATCATGTACATTTGCGAAGCATGTCTACTTCACTTTCCATCTAAGGAAAGTTTAAATAACCATGAACAATACGATTGTGCCCACATTTGTACAGAATTACCAAACAGTGAAACTTTTAAAAAAAAAGAATTGGTTTGGTCAACCTATTTCAAATGATAAAATTAAATTTGATAGTTATGAAAAAAAAGTTAAAGATACCATTCGTAGTTTATGCTGATTTTGAAGCATTTTTAAAACCAATAGAATCATGTTCTAACGATCCTTCCAAACCTTTCACACACAATATTCAGAAACATGAAGTACATAGTTTTGGTTATTATATAAAATGTTCATATGATGATAAATTATCAAAATATGTAACGTATTGCGGACCCAACTGTGCACAAGTGTTTATGGAAAGTTTATCTAACAATTTCAAAGAAATAAATAGACTTCAAAAATATCCTCCACTTCCGCTAACAAATGAAGACAAAAACCAAATTTCAAATGCAACCATTTGTCATATTTGTGAAACAGAGTTAGCAGAACATTTTTATGATTTTGATTGGTACACCGGTAGTTTTATAGGTGTTGCTCACGAATCATGTACCTCGAAGTTCAGGAAACCTCGTTATATACCAATATTTTTACACAACTTTAGTCACTATGATGCTCATTTTATTGTTCACGCGTTAAACTTTTGTGATGGTGAAGTCGAAGTTATCCCTCAAAATAAAGAAAAATATATATCCTTTTCCAAAAAATTAAAAATGAATAACCACGAAATTATATTAAGATTCATAGATTCATTTAAGTTTTTATCATGTAAATTAGAAGAATTGGCCAAAAATCTCAGTAATGATCAATTTCAAGAATTACGTAGAAATTATCCTAATGATGAAGATTTCTTTCGTTTAAAACGGAAAGGCGTTTATCCATATGAACTTATGACTAATTATGATAGTTTAAGCCTAACATCGCTCCCCGAACAAAAATTTTTTTATAGCTCTCTCACAGATTCCCATATTTCAAATGATGATTACAATCATGCTAAAGATGTTTGGGAACACTTTGGGTGTTGTAATATGCTAGATTATTCAAACCTGTATTTAAAAACAGACGTTTTACTTTTAACCGATGTATTTGAAAACTTTAGAAAGTTATGTATTAATACTTATGATTTAGACCCTGCCCATTATTACACAGCACCCGGTTTAAGTTGGGATGCAATGTTAAAATATACAAAAATAGAATTAGAACTTTTAACAGATTATGAGAAAATTGCATTTATTAGATCAGGTATCAGGGGTGGTGTATCTCAATGTAGTAATCGTTATGCTAGAGCTAATAACAAATATATGGGGGATTATGATGCAGGGAAACCAAATTCATATATCACATATTTTGATGCCAACAATTTATATGGTTGGGCTATGTCTCAATGTCTTCCTACTGGTGGATTCGAATGGGTAAATCCGAATACAGAATTTAATGTGTCTGAGACATCGAACGTCGGTTTTATTTTAGAAGTTGATTTGGAATATCCAGATGAACTTCATGATTTACATTCGGACTTTCCTTTATGCCCCGAAAACATTTGTGCAGACAATATTAATGAAAATAAACTAGTCCCAAATTTAAATAATAAAGATAAATATGTAATTCATTACAGAAATTTAAAGCAGTGCATAGAAATGGGGGTTAAATTAACTAAAATTCATAGAGTTTTAAAATTTAAACAGTCTCGCTGGTTGAAGATGTACATAGATCTAAACACAAAATTAAGAACGTTAGCAAAATCAGATTTCGAAAAAGATTTTTATAAATTAATGAATAATTCAGTCTTCGGAAAGACTATGGAGAATATTGAAAAAAAGGGTTAACATAAAATTAGTTACACACTGGGAGAACCAGGGCAAAGCTTTAGGTGCTCAAGATCTAATCGCTAAACCACAATTTCATAGTCTTTCAGTATTTTCGGAAAACCTAGTTGCGGTTCAGTTGCGAAAAACAAAGTTAATATATAACAAACCAATTTATTTAGGGTTTTGCATTTTAGATATTTCAAAAACATTAATGTATGATTTTCATTATAACTATATGGTTAAAAAGTTTAGTAAAATCAAATTATTGTATACAGATACGGATAGTTTAATATATCATATATTTACAGATGATTTTTACTCTGATATAAAACCTGACCTTTCATCATACTTTGATACCTCAGCTTATGATGCAAATAATATTTTTGAATATCCAAAATTAAATAAAAAGAAATTAGGTTTTTTTAAAGATGAAAATAATGGTAAAATCATGAAAGAATTTGTGGGTTTACGATCCAAAATGTACGCTTTTAACTTAGAGAATAAGACTATAGCCAAGGCAAAAGGGGTAAATAAATGTATCACTAAAAAAGATGACCATGGATGGTAAGTCTTCTCTATTTAATAAAAAAGTGCAATATTATAGTATGCTTAGATTTAAATCAATTAAACACACAATTTTTACACAAAAATTAAATAAGATTGGTTTATCATATAATGACACAAAGAGGCATATTTTAGATAATAATATTGAAACATTAGCTTGGGGTCATTATAAACTGCGTTAAGTGTTGATAGTTTTTAATTTTATGTCTGCATGTAAATAAAATTTGTATTGATTGTAAAATAATGATAATAGTATAATATGACGTAGAGTTTATTACATATTTAATCGTTGATTTATTGTAAATAATTTAAGTTAATTGTTGTTTATATTTGCGTGTGTATGTGTGCATTTATTTGAGGTTGATTTGACTGTAAAATTATGATGTACTAATTGTGTTAGAAATAGTATACATTCTGTTTTATATAATGTTTGCAATATATATTAATTGTTAACACCAACACTTTCATTTTTTATTTCACCCCTTAGAACTTTAGACGTGTGTAATGTTTCACTTTATCCATCCGTTTACTGCTATTGTGGCGGGGCCAAGTGGATGTGGGAAGTCAAATTTTGTAACAAATTTTATAAAATCAGTTACAGAAATATGTAATTGTGATTTTAATCAGATCACATGGTGCTTTGATGAAATGCAACCTTTATATAATTTACCAAATGTTAAACCATCAAGAATTCCAAATGTAATATGTTTGACGGTGAAAACCCACATCTTGAATGGATCTAATCACAGGAATCTTAGTGTATTTTATTTAACACAAAATTTATTTCATCAGGGTAAAGGGCAAAGAGACATATCCTTAAACTCAAGTTATATAATATATTTTAAAAACCCTCGAGATAAAACTCAAATAAGATATTTAGCACGACAAGTGTCACCAGATAACCCAAAATTTATTGAAGATGCCTACAGGGATGCAACTCTAGAGGCGCATGGATATTTAATGGTAGATTTAAAACAAAATACCAATGATTTTTGTCGTATCAAGACAAATGTCTTCCCATTTAATGGTTTCTGCACAGTCTACGTCCCCACAAAAGAGTTTAAATACACCAAGAATCAAACATTTCAAATCATTGCTAAATGATGCATCGTCGACTCACAACGCATAAACATTTGCTAAACGCTTTGCATACGCTTAAACCAAAATATCAAAGAGCATTACTTAAAACGTGTGATGAAGAAGAAATTAACTGTATTTGTGAGTGTATTCATAACGTTTTACAAGGAAAAGTACCTCTTAAAGATCAAGATAAACAAAAATTGAATAAACACAAAAATATACTCCGTCAACTAGTGCGTAAGTGTAAACATAAACTAAGAAAAAATATAATTATACAAAAAGGAGGGGCTTTCTTACCAATAATATTAGGTGCAATATTGAGTGGATTAGTGAGTGGACTAGCCAGTTAACATGGAAAATGCAAAGAAAATGATACTTATCGAACCTGGATTAATTGAAAAATTAAAACAAGAAAATAAGGTTAATACGAGTAGTAGTTTATCTCGATTAGATATTGAAATGCAAAATATTATGAATAGTAAGATGGAAGACCGAAAGAAATGGATGTTATATTTACAAACACTGCAAAGATACCTTCATTTTACCGAAGAGGATCGTCAACCACTCAGATTACCAATTTATTCTGATACATCTAATGAAGATTCAAACGAGTCTAAAATTGGTTTTAAAAATAAAGATAGAGATCTAAAAACTTCAGTTGATGCTGAATCTTTGTTGGAGGAGAATCGATCCATCAAAAGTAAAGAAAATGTTGAAAATCCACTTTACACACCAGCTCAAATACTCAGTTTAATACCAAAAACTTATAATAAAAAAGGACAGTTATTATTAAACTTAGTTGAAACAAGTAAAGGTAAAATACATTGGGATAATGAAGGTACAGTCATAATTGATAATGAAAAAAATTCCTGGAAGTAATATTGTTGATTTAATAAATGATTCACTAAGACCCTTAAAAAGAAGTGATCCAGTAGGGTGGGATAGATTTGCTGAAGCATTAAAAGATATTAAAGTACCACTTACTTATATTGGAAATCCAAAGAGATGTGAGTTTATTAACCAACTTCAAGCAAAAGATCTGAACAAACCCTCTGAGATTGAATTTCAAGAGTTTTCTACACCGAGCAGTAGAGATAAAAAGTCTACAACTAAAATACGTAAAAGGCTTGAGTGGGAAAAATGGACCCCGTACTAGAAGAAATTAACAGGATTTATTATGATCCATCTAATCCCGCTGGTTTTGGTAGTATTGATAAATTGTCAAAAGCCATGAAGGGTAAAATGAATAAAAAGCAAGTAAAGGAATGGTTAAAATCACAAGAAACATACACATTACATAAACCCATTCGAAAAAAATTCCCGCGTAATAGGTACATTCTATCAAATATTAATGAACTGTGGCAAGCTGATTTAAGTGATATGCGAACTTATTCTCAATATAATGATGGTTTCAAGTATATACTTTGTGTTATTGATGTATTTAGTAAATATGCTTTTGCAAGACCAATGAAAAAGAAAAACTCAGAAACAACTAAAGAATGTTTTGAAAGTATATTTACTGAAAGTAATTTAACACCTACTCACATACAATCTGATAAAGGTACAGAATTTGTTTCAAAAGATGTACAAAAATACTTTAAATCCAAAAAAGATTAATTACTATACCACTAACAATCCTGACATTAAGGCCAGTATTGTTGAACGATTTCAAAGAACACTAAAAATGAAAATGTGGCGTTATTTCACTCATAATAATACTTATAGATATATAGATGTTTTACAAGATTTAATATACTCTTACAATCACAGCTTTCACTCTAGTATTAAGATGTGCCCATGTGATGTAAATTCCAACAATATTATGACAGTTTGGACTAATCTTTATGAAAGACGGTCAAACAAACTTTCTTTAGAAAATCCTAAACCAAATTTCAATGTGGGTGATTATGTTCGAATAACTAAATATAAACATGCTTTCCAAAAAGGATATGAATCAAATTGGAGTGATGAAATATTTATTATATCTTCAATAATTGATAGATCTCCATGGGTTGTTTATACAATAACAGATTTACAAAGTGAAAGAATAGTTGGTACTTTTTATGAAAGAGAATTACAGAAAATCACTTACAACCCCACCTCACAATATAAAATAGATAAAATAATTGACACTCGTTACTCAGGTAACAGAAAAGAAGTATTAGTGAAGTGGAAAGGTTATCCAGATAAATTTAACAGTTGGATTTTAGCTTCTAGTTTAAAAGAAATATGAATAAAGAAAGTTTTTATTTAACTTTGCTCAGCAATAGTTCAATGGAATACTTTCCTGATAACAAGACCACAAATTTTTCAACGAAATTACCGAAAGCTATTAAATTAGAAGGTGAATGGTCGGTTGGAGTTGTCGAGTTTCAATATCCATGTACCATGTTTACTGTTCAAGATCATGAAAATGTTATATACATTACAAAATCTATGTTAATGCCTAATGAAGATAAACCATCCACAGTGTACTACAAAAAACATATTCCAGCTACCAACTATGATAACGTTGAGCATATTTTAAGAGTGTTAAATGGTATCGGAGAGAACTTGAAATTTCGCTATGATGAAATAACAAAATTTGTGTCTATTTCTGTTTTGGATAAAAATATAACTTCCGTAACATTATCACCCAAATTAAGTTTACAACTAGGTTATGAACCAAATAAAAATCTCCTAGAGAGAAGTTTTGGAAAGTGTCCTGCTAATTTACACTTAGGGTTACCATCTCAACTCTTTATATATTGCGACATTATCGATCCTCAGATTGTGGGTGATGTTATGACTCCTTTACTAAGAGTCATTTCATTAGATCCTACAAAATACATTTATGGTGCAAATAAAATGCACGTTTTCTCTCAACCTCACTACTTACCTGTTATGCGAAGAGAGTTCGATACGCTGGAAATAGTTATAAGATCGAGCACAGGACAAAAAATACCATTCCAGTTTGGAACCGTGTGTATTAAACTACATTTCCGAAAATTATAATAATGAATTCTCTTCGTGATCATCATAAATGTCCATATGAAAATTATTATACACATCAAGCTGGGTCAGGAGTTGGAGTAATTTATAAGGGTGCACCATACCAACGCGGTCATGGTATTGGGAGCTTCTTAGGGGGGTTATTTAGATCAGTTTTACCTTTACTTTCAAGTGGTGCTCGAGTGATTGGTAAGGAGGCATTAAGCGCTGGAGTAGGACTTTTATCGGATATAGTTCAAGCGCGTCCTATGGAAGCCTCAATAAAAGATCGTCTAAAGCAAGTTAGTACGAATTTAAAACGAAAGGCTGATGAGAAAATTGATCAATTTAACATGACAGGATCTGGGTATAAAACTAAAAGAAAACGATTGACCTCGTTCATTCCACCATTAACTGCTAAAGTGAAAGCTGCGAAAAAACTTGGTCTAAAGCCAAAAAATAACAAAGATATATTTTCAAATTAAATATGTCTTTCCTTCATAATCATTCTTGCGAGTGCGTTAAGTCAGAATTGGATTTGTTTGCACTACCGTCTACACAAACTAGCATTGAAAATGGATTGTGGATTCATTATAAACCAATTTCATCTCTTGGTGATGATGGACCTATCGAGTTTCAAGTTCCTGGGACAGGCGATGACTACATAGATTTGTCTCATACATTACTCCACATAAAGGCAAAAGTATTAAATCAAGATTCAACTAACTTGATATCTACTACAATAGTAGCACCTGTAAATAATTGGCTGCATTCACTTTTTTAGTCAACTTGATGTTTACTTAAACCAAAAACTTGTATCACCACCTAATAATACCTATGCATATCGAGCATACATGGAAACCCTTTTAAACTATGCTCCTGCTGCTAAACAATCTCATCTTACTTGTAGTCTTTGGTATGATGATATAGCAGGAAAAATGGATTCTACGGATGGTAAAAACATAGGATTTGTTAAAAGACAGGAATTGATTAGTGAAAGTAAGGAAATAGAAATGATTGGTCATCTTCACGGTGACATTTTCAACCAAGATAAATTTTTAATTAATGGTGTTGAAATGAGTGTTAAATTGGTTCGATCGAGAGAGAGCTTTAATTTAATTGCTGGGTCAAACGATGTAAAGTTTAAAGTTTGCATTACGGACGCAACTCTTATTGTTCGACGAGCACGAATTAATCCAAGTGTATTATTCGCACATCAAAAAATTTTAGCTTCTACCACTGCTAAATATCCTATTACTCGAGCTGAAGTAAAAGTTTTAACAATTCCATCGGGTGTTCAAGGAAAAACTCTTGATAATATATTTTTAGGGCAGGTACCCAAAAGATGTATAATTGGATTTGTGAACAATTCTGCATTTAATGGTTCCCTTACTAAAAATCCATTTAACTTTGAAAACTATGGTATTAATTCTTTCAGCTTATATATTGATGGTCAACAAATACCTTCAAAAGCTTTGCAACCATCTTTTAATAATAGCATATTTACATCAGCATATCGTACTCTATTCTCGGGAACTGGTATTCACTTTCTTAATGAAGGAAATGGATCTCTTGTGAACAGTATGCCAAAGGTTACTGTCTATTAGCATTTGACTTAACTCCTGATTTATCAGCCAACTCATCAGCTCATTGGAATCTCATAAAGCATGGTAGTGTAAGATTAGAAGTACGATTTGAATCCTCACTAATACAAACAATTAACTGTATAGTTTATGCTGAGTTTGATAATATTATTGAGATAGATAAAAACAGAAATGTTACTGTAGACTATAGTAGTTAAGGTTATAATATGTGTTGTGTGTTAGATTTTATGAGTTATGTGTAATGCATTTTGTGTGTATGTAACTATGTGAAACATTATAAAATTAAATAAAACAAATTGTATGCAATATATTATTTTTTATTTCTTTATAAATATTCTATTTAATCTAATACAAAACTCTGTTCGAGTTTAAATTTTACATAAGCACACTGACTAAACCACTGAACATGCTGCTGCCAAGGATCATCATCATCTTCCCAATCTTTTAAGCCACCACCACAATGGAAACACTTGGTCCTGTCTGCATGGCCAGTATAAAAGAAACCGGCTTCTGCAAGATCTTCAGGTTTCTGTCGCATAACGAGAGGCCAGTTTTCGAAACTGAGCAACCGGCTAGATTTTGAACTGAAGAATGGATATTCAGCTCTTGAGTACTGCATATTCTCGTTTTCATCTCCACTCAGTGTTGTAGTTTTGTTCTTCAATGATGTGTTCTGTACACGTATGCCACACTCATCTCTTTCTTCTGCTCTTGTCTTCCTGTAATTTAAGTAAACAGAATCACATTCACTAATGATCAGCTAATGACTGTCATTGTTAAAAAAAGTATTTTTTAACTTTTTCACTTTCTGCTAGTGTCTTTGTAATATTGTATACGAGGGCGTTTGTGTTGTCGTAGATGCTATCCTTATTAGTCTTTACGTAATATTTAATCCTCGTGGAAGCATGTTTCCAATGATCAGTAGTTGGAATCTTGGATAGCTTCTTCATATCGTACATTTCAATTTTGATGAGATGCGTCGCTTGGTCTCCGTCGTCAGAATTAGTAGAAATGTATGATACACCATCTCTAGCGGCTCGTGCTACGGTTGATGATAACAGCTTCCTCTTTTTTATTTTTGATTCAGCTTCAAAAAAATGATCAATCGATTGCGATTTTCTTTTTCCACCATCGCATGTGTTATTATTAATGACGATGTCATCACTCTCTTCTTGAGGGGAGAGTGGCGAGTAGTAATACTGTTTATAGGTATTTTCATCGAAGCTCAATGATTTCTGCAACAACACAGTTATCATGTTAATATCAATTTGTTAACACTTAATCATAAAAGTTAAAAAAGCTAAAGTTACAACCTATTAAAGTCCACTGCTGAACATAGGCCTCCTCTCATTTCTGAGAGGGTTTTAGGGCTAGGAAATGTTCGCTGCGATACCTCAATGCGTGTTGGCAAACTTCACATGCCTTCGAAATTTTCTCAGACATGCATTCCTCACGATGTTTTCCTTCACCGCTGAGCACGTGGTAAATCAGCACTTAAAATTGTAATTAACAATTTAATTGGTGCCGGCGGGGATCGAACCCGGGACGTGTACTATGAAGTTTACATTTTGCGCTAACCATCTGAGCTACCACGGCTTAACCATATACACACACATAATATTTAAATATAATTTGTTAACACTAAATCATACACACGTAAGAAAATAACAGAAAGAAAAGTAAGTTTGTCAATAGAATAAACACTTACATCCATGGCCTTTGATGCGTTGAAGTAACACAAACGTAGTATTGATAGATCCACTGCGGTCAAACGACCATACACTAACTCCATGACTGCAGTTGCTTGGTCTTATATAGTACCAGTGAGTAATAATTCTAATCTAAAGAATTTCTGCAGTAGAATTGATAGTATCTTTATGCGTCAACAAGCTTACCTTACATTCTGTTGGTTATCTCTACATTCCTACGTCCTTCCTGTCATGTCTTGTTCAGTGTATTGGTGACTCAAATACGTTTTGTATAACACAAAGAAAGCAATTTAATATTTAGATATCACTATAATTGATCATTCCTATATTAGTCATTGAGTAGATTGGTACTGTAATAATCTACTAATAGCAGTAATATTATGGATACACTAGATGTACAACAACATCTGAAAAAGATTCACCCCACTCTAGAAAATAATGTTTATGCTGCCAATAAACTACCCATGTACACCCACGTACCAACGTATATAATATGCAATTTGGATACAGATGATAAACCAGGGTCACATTGGGTATCTTTATATATCGATACGAATGACGTCGGTCAATATTTTGATTCATTCGGACGGGCACCTGTACGATATCATCTAGAGTTTTTTAAAAGAAATTGTAAAAGATGGAACTGGAATGTTGATAGGATTCAGAATGAGTGGACTTCAGTTTGTGGCGAATATTGCTTAATGTATTTGCTATATAAGTTTCAGGGATGTTCAATGCATAGTTTTACGAGTATATTTACAGAGAACACATTGTACAACGATATTTTAGTGGATGAGATGTTTCGCTCCTATTTTATAGATAATAAGTAATAAGATTTTGTATTTCATAAATAAAAATTTTAACAAAATTAGGTAATGTGTTTTATTGATGATTCAGATTAGTGTTGTAGATAGGAACAAAGGAGTATAATACAATAGCATAAGCCGACCCACACGCTGGACGAATAATAGATAATGACGGTAGTTATTCAACAATAGATAAGTAAATAAGGACAATGAAGCGCTAATGACGGTTGAGGCTCGCAGCGGATATCAATTAGATAAGAGTTAATTGATCTGCACATCTCCGGAACCGTGCATCCTACGCAAAAATGGACCGCAGATTCGTGATCAGAGCATGCCAAAACCTTTTTTTTTTTTTTTTTTTTTTTTTTTTTTTTTTTTTAGGATTGTGAGTCGACGAACGTCGTGCGCCAGAACTGGTACAACCTTTCTACAAGTGCGCCAGAACTGGTACAACGTAACTACTCACGATAGACCGGCTATCGTGGTATGCGTAATGCATTTTCCGCCTCCTACGTACAGGGTAGCCCTTTAATTGCTTCGGGCGCAAAAAAAAAAAAAAAAATCGCTACAAATTGTTTCCCCGATCAGTGGGACGGATGGGGGGGGGGGGGGCAGCGCGCACTCGCACATGCCCACTAGGTTAGCCACTGCTATCTATTTATGGTTGTAATACCTACGTATCTACACCTTTATTTAGAAAAATTGCTTCCTTTTGTTCGTGTCCACTTGCTGAAGCCGGGATGAATATAGCTGCTAAAATGTGCCCATAAGTTTGTTGAAGCACATTTAGTTAAAATTGAAAACAGGTAGGTACATAATAATGAACTTTCGATACAGGTAGTACAGTAGGTACTTAACTACTTTAATTTGTTAACTAACGAAAACATCTCATAGATAAGCACGATTATCGAAAATCTTAAAATTATCTATTAATTTAATTAGAATAGGTAATTTTTAGATTTTCGATAATCGTAATCGCTTACGTATAGGAATCTCATATCCTAATATACCTAATGTAATTTATGTAAGTACATAATAATCTAAGAAGGGCAGTCAATGATAAATAAAATGTGTTTTGTAAGTTGTTTTTTTAAAAACACTTTAACACAACAAAAACATGAAACTGAGAAGAAGCACCCGATCTGCCGAAACAAACTCAGAGAGGTCAGTCCAGGTATTACATTGGTCATCTCATACGAGAACCAG
The DNA here is from genome assembly GCA_907164705.1 of Parnassius apollo. Taxonomy (NCBI): domain Eukaryota; kingdom Metazoa; phylum Arthropoda; class Insecta; order Lepidoptera; family Papilionidae; genus Parnassius; species Parnassius apollo. The sequence continues at coordinate 2,299,735 of CAJQZP010000758.1, forward strand.
GCTAATATGGTCCTTTGAAGAAAGAATCCTACAGATGTGAGAGGACAACTTAGTACTTTTTAGGATTCCGTACCCGAAGGGTAACCAGCAGGGCCCTATTACGGAGCCTCCGCTGTCCGTGTGTCTGTCTGTCAGCGGGCTGCATCTCATGATCCGTAATAGGTAGATGGTTGTAATTTTCACTGAACGTGTATTTCTGTTGCCGCTATAACAGCAAGTGGTAAAAATAAATTTGAAATTAAAGGTTTTTCTACTAGAAAAATAAACGTGTATTTTTGGCTTTTTTGATCGATAGTAATATGTATAGGTATTTAAATCTTGTAATCTCGGAAGCTCGGAAGTCCGATTCGCACTTGGCAAAATATTTGTTTATATTTATCCTTCCCTCAGACATACTCATATTTTTTATATATAATTTACTATACAAATATATAAGCTACTACTAAATAAAATAGTAGTAGCTTTGCTATGGTATTATAGTATATTTTGGATTAGATTTAATTTATTACAGAATAATACGAACTATATAAAAACTAAGGAGCGCATCAACCTACCTCAGATATTAGGTTATGAATACAGATAAGTACACATAGGATTTAGTTTCTAAGTTGTACATATTTTATAGCCTTCGTTATGAATAGCATAAACAGGCCAAGCCCCCTAGCCTACAAACGTTTCGTAACGAATCTCTTTCTACAATCGCGCCTTTTATTTGTTTGGACTGACCACTTAACTCGTTCAGTGATGTCATTCTCATACAGTGTTTAGTTTTCAAATAGCGTTAACTATTATAAAATAAATCAAAATTTTATTCATATTTTACTAATTGTGTCTATACTGTGAATTTGATTTACAATCGATCTCTAAATTGTAGTTTTCTTCTAATTACTTACCTTGCCTAGACGTGTTATTTGGACTTTTCTGTAAGGAAGTCTGTGCTGTTAGTATTCCGTTTAGTTGTCCCTGCAGTGACACAATGCCTATTGTTGATAACTTTCTAAGTACTAAGAGAATATTTCAAACCGCTATTGAACACAAACAATCAATAAGCAATTTACAAACTAACATTTTTTATTTATTTAATCAACCTATATAAAAGCCCCACTCACATCAAAATCGCGCTGTCGAAAAAAGCGGTTATCTGACACTGGCTGACGTATACTTCAGGGAGTTGCCTGTGGGCTATTATAGCTAACTAGCTATGGAAAGTAAATACCTATTTAGAATACATAGTACCTACAGTAATATTTGCATAACCTACAGTAAAATATAAAAATATAAAGAAAACATAATTATGTTACACTTTTTTGTGTTTGTTTTAGAAATTGTTATATTTTTTTCAAAAAAAAGTTTTATATGTTACCGTTTTTAGTTGAGAGTTATGTCCCTTTAGTGGGTACAGGCGTGATATTATATTGTGTAAAGAATGCTTAGATAGGCGATAGCAGCAATCGCGGTTGATTTGCTGTCATTTATTGAAGAGTGCCCCGATTTCTCCAAGATCCCATCATCAGATCCTGATCTGACCATCATCGATTACCGTGGGATTATCTGGAAAATATATCCTTTCAAACAAAAAAATAATTTTCCAAATCGGTTCAGGCTTCAGGCATCTTCGAGAAATCGGGGGACAGAACATACATAAACAAAAACCAACGAATTGAGAACCACCTCCTTTTTTCGAAGTCGGTTAAAAAGTAGGTAAAAACAAATCAATGGAATTATTATATAATAACAACAAATTGGGTTCATAATAATTACGTTTCACACAGCAGATCCTAAGTTATAATAACAGCAATTTGTTTTCTCTCTCCTTTCTCTTTTTTAAAATAAGTTACCCCCACAGTAGGATTTTCTCCAGTATCGTGGAAGCAGTTTACAAACATAAATTACACAAGGACAAACATCCAGACCCAGAACAACTATTTGTAGGCCATACAAATAATTTTTCCGTGCGGGATTCGAACCCGCGGCGCCCAGCGCAGCCTCATTGCTAAGCCACTGCGATACGGAGCTCAAATTGCCGTTTGAGTTTATGTTATTATTCAAAAATGAATCGCATAGGTAGGTACGCGATGACGCCGTCTCGCATTGCGTCACTCGAGTGCGTATGTGTGTGCGCACTAGCTTCTTACTGCTCATCACAGCGTCTATCCCTTTCGCACGTGATGTCGGCTGAGATAGCATGCATTTTTACCCCGCCCACCACTTAGTTCCTGCCATCGACTAGGGCAACCTTAATGATAAGTACCCGGATGACCGACTTTTTTTGGAAATTACATTTAGATACAAATTACATACCGATGAATAATATTTTTTCATCTTATTGACATAATAGAAAAAACTGAACTGGTTATTTGAACAAAAATCATGAATGCAATTAGTTTAATTAAAATTTTCTTATTTTTAAAAAATACTAAAAGAAAGGGCTCGAAATAATAGATTTTCTCACAAAAGGAGGGAACTTGGAAAAAAGGGAAAAAAAGTCGGACGGAAGACAGGACGCGAACCGAGGCACTACGATTTCGCGACCGCTCGATATCCACTTGAGCTATTACGATCATTAACATAGTGTCAAAATTTACCTTCTTATATTGTAGCAGTTTTTCATTGCCTGAAAACACGGACAAAAAGACATTTTCTAAAAAATAAATCCTAGCTAGATCGATTTATTGCCCCCGAAACTCCCCGGACACTAAATTTTATGAAAATCGTTGGAGCCGTTTCCGAGATTCTGATTATATATATATATATATATATATATATATATATATATATATATAAAAGAATTGCTCGTTTAAAGGTATAGGATAGGATACTTTGTAACCTAAAGATACTAACATATAAAGACACCGGCTTATAATCTATATTGATAGGTACATCTACACAATACAACGGAATCAAACGTTAAACGTCAAAACGAAACCAACATTATCTTAAAATACTGGTAAAGCCGCGCCGCAGCTATATCACAGTTTAGAACTGTGGCTATATTATCGTTGTAGCTCAGATTAGACAAGTTACTACGTAAACCGGGGAAGAATTACGCTCTCACAAAATGCCATCGTGAAATAGCAGCGTAATTCTGCTGTGTTTCGTATGGCAAGTGTAGAGAACCATTAAAAGACATAAACAGATTTATGACTATAAAACTAATGAAGATTCATTAGACAGGAAAAGGTAGCTAAAGACCTGGGTGTGCTGTTTGACTCTGAATGAACATTTCGTGACCACTATGCGTACATACAAGAAACACAAACCATTCCTGTTACTAGGTTTCATAACGATGCACTAAGGGTTTCAAACATCCTCACAGTTTCCTGATCGTTTATTATGTTTTAAGTATAGCCTTGTCCAGTGATATTGTAGTGTATATAAAATATACACTATCATTGGCCTTGTCCGCAGCGTTCTTGAATATGCTTGTGTGCTATATGATAATATAGATGGCGTTCAAAAAAAACTCTTTTTTTATGGATTTATCATTCATCATCATCATTACAGCCCTTCACAAGTCCACTGCTGAATATAGGCCTCCCCCAGAAATGCCACAAAGCACAGTCCTGAGCCACCTGCATCCATCGACTTCCTGCATGTCTTACCAGGTCGTCACTCCATCTAGTGGGGGGTCGCCCTACACTACGCCTACCGGTACGAGGCTGTCACTCGATTTTATGGATTAAGGGTGACAAACGAGCGCACAGTCCACCTGATGGTAAGTGAATGCTGTGGCCCATAGACATCTACGTTTATCCTCGATTAGAATCAAAACGCAGGTGCGTTGTCAGTTGTCACCCTTGAGGACTAAGACGGAATGCATCGTTTCTAGTAAAAAAGGGTCTCCGGATCACTACACTCACCATACGAAACACAGCAGTATTAAGCTGCTATTCGATGCTGGTATTCTGTGAGAGCGTGGTCCTTCCCCGGTCGAGCCGACCCATTTGTGCTACAACCATAACATAGCTGCAGCGTGGCTCTACTACGTATAAAACTCTTAGAATACTTAGCTACAAAAGTGGTCTTGCTCGCAATTTCGTGAATTATAGTGAGAGACTCGACAAATTTAAAGTGCACTTATTCGCCGTAAGGAATATGACCTTATATATTTACATAAACTCCATAATGAGATCGATTCCACCTACCTCTTATGTAAATTAAACCTAATTACAAAACGCAATTTCCAAATTACTAGCAAGACATTTTACCTGCAAACGTATAAGAATAATACTTCCTTTTATAGCCCTATAGTAAGTATGTGTCGAATTTACGAGACATCCATGAAAGCTCCAGCTTGGATATTTTTGACCCAAGATCCAAGATATTTTTAAAGAGCAAAACAGCTTACACTTGTACCTACACACTCATTCCTATATTATATCACATAGGTTTTTAATTTTTGTTCGTTAAATTAAATTAGTTGTCTTATGTAGTTATGTATTTTGTTTTTATTTTATTTAACGAGTACACTAACAACACACATATATGACATAATCACGAAAATATACACATTTCTATACTCTCTGATATGTATATCAATAGCAAGTGTACACATTTACAGCTCGAGTCGTGCAATTTTGGGTTAATTTGAAGTAGAAATAACATCCAATCTACACAATGCAATTAGAAACTATTCAAGTAAATTATTAACTTAAATGAGAAAAATCTAAAGAAGAAAAAAAAAACAAATGTGAAATATATCAATGCCAGGTATGGTTTTAAAAAATTCGTTATGTTTGCCACATATAGGCACGATGGGAGCGTGATTCTCAAGATGAGTTTTCGCGAAAGGAATATGAAATGTTTTTAGGATGCGACAGCGGAGATATTTACGCGGAACAGCTATCGAAATGCGGTCAAGTAGGTTACTGCACTTAACTTTATTGTGTACTATTTTATGTAGAAACGTAAGAAGAAAATGTATGTCATAAATACATATTATAAAGGGTAGAGTTGATCTCTTTTGTAATAAATTTATATAAAAATGATGTGTAAACCATATTTAGGATAACAATATGGTACAAAATTGTTATATAATACATTTTTAAATGTATTTTGATTGTTATCTCTTTTGTTGTTCATCAAAAAGAGCCGGATCCCCTTTTTACTGAAAACGAGGCGTTCCATGTTTGACTTAAGTGATAACGAATCTTCATTTTCCTTACAATCCAAATAATACAGGTAGGTAATACATAATATATTGCGTAAATATTATTTATTGCCTTTCATTGTTCCTATTTGAATCCACTCACAAAGCATACAGATGTTTTGTATCGCCACGTGGTCTTCGGAACAGAACCGTGATGTCAATGACATTCAAAATCATAGCTTTCGAGGTCGAGGTCATTAACTCGTAAAACTTAGAGTTTTAGATAGATAAGTTCTCAATATAATAAAAATCTCCGAAGGTTTTATAATCATTTATGTAAGTGTTTTATTATACCATTTATTTTCGTTGATGTCTGTTATTACGACTGGGTGGCCTGACTTATGGGCCTGATTGAATTACCTGACTGACCGGGCCGCAGGTTCTGGGTTTGTTGGAGTCAGCATATGTGCACTATTGCACTAAGACGAATTATTTCCTGGCTACTGCTGGACAAAGGCACCTGAAGTCAGCTACAAACAAGGCCAGGAATGCATTGTCACTATTACCTGTAATATTACTGGTTCTGTATACCATTCAGACCGGAATAAAGCTTTTATATAAAATATTGATGATAAAAACTAGTTAACTAAATTTTGCCCTTTATTACCACATAAATTTAATTTTCGTATCCCAAGTCGTATCCTCGTGAATTTATTACTCCCCTTCTTTTTTTTATAGAATAAGGGTGACAAACGAGCACACAGTCCACCCGATGGTAAGTGGATGCTCTGGCCCATAGACATTTATCCTCTATTAAGAATCAAAACACAGATGCGTTGTCAGTTGTCAGCCTTGAGGACTAAGACGGAATGCTACGTTTCCAGTAAAAAAGGGTCTCCGAATCTCTACACTCACCATACAAAACACGGCAGTATTAAGCTGCTATTTTACGCTGGTATTCTGTGAGAGCGTGTTCCTTCCCCGGTCCAGTCGACCCATTCTTACTACAATCATAATATAGCTGCACCGTGTCTCTACCACGTATGAAAATACTATGATCTATTAAAAGTTTTATTAAGAGAATAATAAAAACTAAAAAGCAAGTTCCGTGATATCAGAGCTTTTCTCGTCGGTATAAACAATCACTAACGTAGCGAGTAGCGAAAGAGTAAGCGGAACGCTTTGATTATTGTTAGGTAAATAATCCAAGGCTTAAAGGTCGTTAACCCACACCTACGTCTGGTTCAAAATGCATAGACAAGTGTGAATTTTTCTTTTTTTAAATGGTACACTGTTATTACTAGTGCGGTCTAAAGAACTCTTCATTTTCTACTTGTGTGTAACGGTTTAAATTTATTTAAATAATACAAGTCTAAGCAACAGCAATAGTGGTCCGACTATCTGGGTACGCCACGGGTCCTAGGTTTTTTTTAATAGGATAGGGTGACAAATGGTATTCTGTGAGAGCGTGGTCCTTCCCCGGTCGAGCCGACCCATTCGTACTACAACTATACTACATACTAATATAATATAACTGCAGTATGGCTCTACCAAGGTATGAGTACGTAGTACTTATATTTATTCTGTGGTTTGAATCCCCGCTGGAACCAACATTTGTGCAAATGTTTGCATAAAATGTTGTATTTCGGGTTTGGCTGTGACGTCATTGAGTTGCTTTACTGTCATAGGTTATTTTTACTGCATCCTAGATCCTAGTCTATGTGTGTTGCATCGGGCGCAATATGTACGTTTACGGTATATAATAAATATGTTTGCACGAATACCCAAGTGAGTGACTTTAAGCACACGCATTATCTATAATATTTTTTTTATATATATAAGAGTGGCAAACGAGCACACAGTCCACCCGACGGTAAGTGGATGCTGTGGCCCATAAATATCTACATACATATATCCTCGATAACGAATCGAAATGCAAATGCTTTTGTCACTCGCGAGGACTAAGGTGGAATGCCTCGTTTCAGTTAGTGTAGAGAACCGGAGACCCTTTTTTACTGGAAATGGGACATTCCATATTAGTCCCCAGCGGTGACAACGCATCTGCGTTTTAATTCTTAATCAAGGATAAATGTAGATGTCTATGGGCCACAACATCCACTCACCATCAGGTGGACTGTGTGCTCGTTTGTTACCCTTATGCTATATAAAAAGATGCATAATATTATATAGGTAATAATTATTATCAAGGTAGGTTTTTTATAGAATAAGGTTGGCAAACGAGCACACATTCTACCTGATGGTAAGTGGATGCTGTGGCCCATAGACATCTACATTTATCCTTGATTAAGAATTAAAACCACCCCACCTACGTGAACTAAGATGCAATGCCACGTTTCCAGTTAATATGGTCTCCAGTTCTGCGAGAGCTGGTATTCCGTGCGAGTATGGTCCTGCCCCGGTCGAGCCGTCCCTTTCGTGCTACAACCATAATACAGCTGCAGCGTGGAGAGCCACCATAGAGAGTGGTAGAGACCACATAAAGAAAAGTAGAGTACGTGTGTTTACTAGGTATATTTACAATAGGGCTACCACCTTTTTTTTTGACAAATATAGTTTTTTCTCCAAATAAGATGCAAAAATAAAGTACTTTTGGGAAATTCAGGAAATAAGTACATTTTTACATTGTATGTATTTTTCCATACATATTTGTTATTGCTCTTCGCTTTGGCCAACAATGATTTATTACCTTTAAAATAAAATTATAGGAATCTGAGCAATTTCGGTTCATATTAAATTAAATTAACAATTTATTTTTTAATTAGATTAATACATGCTCTATTTCTTTCTTCTTTCCACTTTACACTCATGACGGAAAAAAATTCTTTCCGCAAAACTTACTTCTTTCAGACTATCACAGTCACAGTTCATATAAAAAAGCGAGACATGTGAATTAGGGATAAAAATACAGTATTTTTCGTACTACATTATTTATCTATAATATGTGGTGCAATTGACTGAAATATATAGTACGATACTATATATTATATAGTACGGATGGCAACCCTCACAAGCTTTACAACCCTTATGCTTCGGCCGCACCTGCGTGTATTAACACACACCTCGAAGTAATGCGTGACGAACTGACGAAGCTTCGTACGTTTTAACACTAAAAAGTTATCGCAATAAAAGCTGTGGTCATATTAGCGGTTTCGATATTTTGCATGAACTATCGTTGTTGGCGACGCGCCTATTAGAATATTTCAGTTTATTAAGTCAACCGATGACGAATAACTTCTCAAAGGCATATTGTCCAATAGCAAGGTTCTGATAAGAAAATGCTTAGTTAAATCTTAAAGAAATATCGAATTAATGATATGAAGGTCTTGGGTTCGACTCCCAGGCCGGACTAGTTTATTTGTTTTCCTAAGTAATATCGCTTAATAAATTCATAAGGAATTTAAGATATAAATTATGTTACCGGATTGTTTCCCCGGTTGAAATCATCTTTCCAATGATGTAAATTCAAAGGAATATTAAAGTGAAGTTAGAGATCGGATTTGTTCCCCGGTCGAGATGATCACTCTGTGCATAAATAGAATTAACGGAAATTAATCGCATAAGTATTGCCTTATATAAGTTTGATATGTTTTGTACGAAAACAAATGCCTATTTGCCACGATTGATTTATGAGAACATTCACTTATATTGTTATCTGATAAGAAACATGATAACTGATAAGAATCTGATTAGAAATAGTTTCCTACAGTTTGAAAATTGTGTAGAAGCATTTATTCACCCAATATTGTTAAAATTGGTGTATATCAGACTTTCATTTTTTCTGATAGCCGAGAGCCGTGCAAAAGTTAGTTGTTCAAATAGTGTGAGTTCATAGACGCACGCTAGCCACGTACTTAGGAGGCCAAATATGTAAAAATTTAAATATTTGTAATTTCAGCAATTTATGTAAAAATGACTTGTAAAACATTTCAGGTTGATTGTACGTGCTAAAAAAGGTGAATTCTGTGTTATTTTTATGTGAAAATTCCTGTGTATAAGTGAAATAATGATAGTTTTGTATAAGAAATTTAAAAGTGTTTTAATAGTGAAATAAATAGAGAAAATGTAAATTAAACTATTGTATTAGTTAACATATGTATAATTTCAAGTGGAAAACATTGTTTTAACTTTCTATGTTAAATATTTAAGAAATTTCGAGTTTGAACTTGTGAGTAAAATAGGCATATTTGGTTAAATAAATAATAGGTTTTTCGTGATATAAAAATGTAATGTATATCGTAGTGTAGATATTGTTTTGTGCTATCTATACAGGTAAATTATGTTGATGTATGACTTATGCAAATAAAGTAATTAAGTAAAACGTGAGAGAGTAATAGAACAAATTCATGTAATTGAGTTGCGCAAGCGCGCGAATGGCGCGGCTCACTTTCGCGTATAGCTCTGGGGTAGCTTAGTAAATGAGTTTTATTGCAATTCGTTCGGGAATCGAGATTGGAAAGTTCGGGAAAAAAGTTCGAGAAAAGTGAAAAACCAGCAGTCAATAAGAAGAGTATAGGGAAGTGATAGGGAAAAAGTGATTACTCTCTCACGGAACGGTTTGAAGATAATTGCTGTTTTATTCCCAAGTAATTCATCCCTCAAGATTATACAGTCCACATCGAAGAATTAAGGCGTTGGGACCGGGACGACTTCGGAAGACCCGTAATCCCCGTCTGAACCTACTCGCTGAAAAGGAAGAGGTTATCGCCCTTGTGTGTTACTCCGTTGCGGAGATCACATACGTTGTTCCCGAACCCAACGTAGGCGTTATAGGAGGCCGGATCGAGAGAAGCCTCGATTCCTCCCTTCTGTTTCTTAATCGAACGTTTAATCCCCGTTGATCCTTTTCAATTGGTCCTTCGGGGCCGGATCAAGAGGACCCCCGAACCTTGGTTCCTTTTCAATTGGTCCTTCGAGCCGGATCAAGGACCACCCGAACCCCGCCAGCTGGATCGAGGAACCAGCTGTGGACTGCTGGTTGTGGAGAAAGAAGACCTTCGGAGCCGAGTGAAGATCAGCAACCGAAGGAAGCCGGAGGTTTGAGCTGAAGCAATAGGAACAAAGGCCAGAAGACCAGGTCATCAGCACAGAAGGACTGGACCTGGAACTACCGGAAGAAAGAAAACCGGGATTGCGGCTTGGGGCGTGTGCTCGCATGGGGCACGTATCGCAGCCAGGCGCAAGTGCCTTGTGAAGGCGCTCATCGTGGCCAAGCAGGGCTTGGCATTTTTCCTGTCGGGCAAGCGTGCTCGGCATTTCCTGTCGGGCAAGCGTGTCTGGCATTTCCTGTCGGACGACCGTGTCTGGCATTTCCTGTCGGACGACCGTGTCCGGCATTTCCTGTCGAGTCATCAGGGTGCAAGAAGAAGCATCCACCGCTGCTGCTGCCAGGCGAGGGTGCTCGTGGGCACCTGACTGCATCGCGGCCGGAGGAGGGCGCCTTGGACGAGGCGTCACCGGCAACTGGGCGACGAGGCGCAGCATACATCCCGACCACCTAACGGTGCCAAACGGTCGGGCTCTGGCACAACACCTTCGGGTGGAGCAGTTCTCTCGAGCGAGACTGCGCTTGCACTACCGCTCGACTGTTTCGTCATATTCCTTGGCGGGACAGTTCCTAAACCTTTCCTCCATTCCATTCCTGCACGACTCCATCCCTGGACGGCTCACCTCGGTAGGCCCCGTTCAGGATTGATAGGGCTGATACCTGATAGGGCTGTTAGGGTGGTAGTAGGGTTGTAGGGTTGGGAGATAAGGGAGGGGAGGGGTAGTGGTGTTAGGTTGGGGTGTAGAAGGGTTGTAGGTAAGGGGTTGTAGGGACCGTAGGCCAACAATCACCTTCCTGCAAGATGAAGAAGGCACAAGACCAGACAGAGAGGAGCGAAGGGAGCAGGACAAGAACAGGGCTCTCAAGAAAAGCTAAAGAGGCGGAATCATCTGGAGCGACCACAGATACTACGTCAAATGGGGCAACTCCTTCAAGTGGAGCCACCACCGACACGTCCACATGCACGTGGGACTCAGGGACGTCCATGGCAACGACAAGCAACAGGACGGACACCAGTGGTACGCAGGCCAGCACCGCACAACAATCCGTTATTCCAGGAGTGAAACGGTGGTCGAAAAAGTAGGTCAAAGGACCGAAGAAGCGGCATCGTCAAGAACAGTAATCGGGCACACTAGTGACAAAGGGTCACAGAGAGGTAGTAGGTCATCGCGATCGGCGAGGCTGATAGCCGAATTAGAGGCGCGGATTAAATTCGAACGCTCAGAGCTCGAACGAGCACAGGCAGCTGCTGCCTTAGCCAAGTCTCAAGAGTTGGCACGACTCAACCGAGAAGAGGAGATCGACTCGAGTGAGGATGATGAAGAGCGGAATACTCAGGTGGAACCTTTCGTAAGGAGTTGGGTTTAGCAGACCATAATGAGCGCGCCGGTTAGTGTGACGCAACCCGATATTACTGATAAGGAAGCGTGTAAAGGATCACGCCGCAAAGGGGCGGAGATCGAGCGCAACCAAGGAAATGCACAGAAAACACACGCGAGTGAGGTGTCAGAATTGACCGAAGCGATTGTGAGTGCAATAAAGATAGCGGGTAAAGATAAGTTTCCCAGCTTCATTTCCTCCAGGAATTACCGGTGTTCGATAGAGACCCGGGTGAATGGATAATTTTCAAAACGGTGTTTGAAGACACGAGAAGCCAATTTTCAGGAGTGCAGAATGTCGCACGCCTTAGGAGGGCATTAAAGGGCACCGCTAAGGAGGCGGTTAAGTCATTGTTATTTACTTTGTGTGAACCTGAAGAAATAATGAACGCTCTCGAGAGAAGATTCGGTAGGGTTGAGATGGTTGAGATTCTAGCCGAAATCGAGAATGTAAAGCGTATGCCAAGATTGGCAGAAGATTGCCGGAATATAGGATCTTTTGCAAGTCGTATTACGAACGTTATTTTTATGTGAAAATTCATGTGTATAAGTGAAATAATGATAGTTTTGTATAAGAAATTTAAAAGTGTTTTAATAGTGAAATAAATAGAGAAAATGTAAATTAAACTATTGTATTAGTTAACATATGTATAATTTCAAGTGGAAAACATTGTTTTAACTTTCTATGTTAAATATTTAAGAAATTTCGAGTTTGAACTTGTGAGTAAAATAGGCATATTTGGTTAAATAAATAATAGGTTTTTCGTGATATAAAAATGTAATGTATATCGTAGTGTAGATATTGTTTTGTGCTATCTATACACGTAAATTATGTTGATGTATGACTTATGCAAATAAAGTAATTAAGTAAAACGTGAGAGAGTAATAGAACAAATTCATGTAATTGAGTTGCGCAAGCGCGCGAATGGCGCGGCTCACTTTCGCGTATAGCTCTGGGGTAGCTTAGTAAATGAGTTTTATTGCAATTCGTTATAAGGATCTCCTAGGTGTGCGTTGTTTGCAGTTAGCAGTGGCTGTAAATGACCGCCGGTACGACATACTCCGCCGAACGTTGAGTCCCGTGATTCCGTGAGGCGTCGAGGTCACCGGCCCCTAGGTGATTCTTGGGCACTTTATGCGCTCCGAGCATCCTGTGCCTATTCGCGTCGTAAAGTGCCACCGTCGCACTTCCCCCAACCCTTTTGGTGCACAAAAGGGGTAGGCAGTGCCCAGAGTGTTGATAGCCATAGACTTTTATCACCATAGTTGAGACAGGGCCTTTTAGAGTACGACTGACGTGTTAGGGTAGCAATATGTCAGGTAGGGATAAGGGGGGAACCACCTCCTTCAATAAGAAAACCACCAGACAAAAGAAAAGGGGTGCTGGATCGACCACTGGTTGTGAGGGATCTGTCGAACCCGGAACGCACGAGGGTCGTGTCCTCCTTCTCACAGATCCCCCAACGTAAACCCGTCTCGCCACGGAAAGAGCCCGCACCGGGCGTTGCGCTCACGCCGGCCGTATCTGAGCATACGGTCAGGCAAGAACCATCGCCCCAACAGCAGCGGGCAGTGAAAACGGCTAGACGCCACACGCCACCGGAGACTGAAGCCTCCTTATTTGAAAAGAGGCAAAGGATAGGCTCCCAACTGTCCTCCGATGAAGCACCGTCCACATCGGAGGAGGAGGACGATTTCCACCATCGGGTGACGCCGAAGAAGATGTTAAGATCTCCACCCAAATCACCATCTCCACCGCAACTCCCCCCCCCGCTCCATATCTCCGGATCGACGAAGCCGAGACTCGGCCCATTATGAGCAGGGGGGGTGAAGAATCCTACAGTTGGGGGTCCACTACATATGCCACCCTCGCTGCATCCGCAGGCCGGTCCTCGCCGGCGGCAACGACCAATCCGTCCGGGCTTCCACAGGACGATGGCCAAAGGCCATCTGCCAGTTATGCCCATATGGTAGCTGCACCAGCAGTACCGCGACCACCTCCGGCGGCAGTGCCAACCGAGAAGCCTGCCGACCAAGATAAGACCCGATACCCGCCCATAGTGGCTGAATGCCTACCGGATTGGACGAGGCATTTTAGGGAGCTCAACAGAATGTTGGGCCACCCCTTAAATGCCCGTCCATTCGGGAAAGGCGTGAGGTTCACTCCGCAAAGCGCGAATGAGTTCAGGACAGTCCAACGCTATATGATTGAGCTGACCTTCATGAAGTACCAACATTGTCGTGGTATTGCTATACCCAGGAGGAGGACAAGCCCACTAAAGTGGGCATCCGGGGTCTACCAATGGGCACGGACACCAAGGACATAGAGGAGGCTATTAGGGCAAAAGGCTTCCCAGTCAAATATGTCAAGGCAATCCCACCGCGTAGAAGCAGACCTGGCTGCATCTACTTTGCCCAGTTTGACCACCTGAGCCTGGAGCAGCTCCAAGAACTGTACAAGATCGACGAACTCCTTTTTATGAGAAGTAGTCATAGAGGCCTGGCAAAGGAAAGTAGGACCGGCTCAATGCCACCGCTGCCAGGCCTTCGGACATGCATCTGCAAACTGCTTCAGGCCAGTGAGATGCGTGCGCTGTGCCGGGGAGCACACAGCAAGCCTTTGCCCACGGGGTAGAGAGGAACAACCCACATGTGCCAACTGTGGAAAAAACCACACGGCAAATGACCGCCGCTGTCCAGTCCTGAGGAGGACTGCAAGGAGGCAGGGGATAACCTTGCCGGGGCTACTCCCGGAGGCCCCCAAAAAGCCCCCTCAGAGTCGCCCAAAAGCTGTAACCATCCAACAAGACGGGTGGGCTACCATCACGGGGAAGGGCAGACAACCAGCCTCCCAACCCCCCGTAACACCGAAAGAAACGGTGGAACCCGTAGAGATAAGGGCAACCACCGGGGCGACTCTACAGCCCCCCGCCAATCCTGCCACAGAACGGCAACCCTCTAAGAAGAGGAGGCGGGAGAGGAGCCGGAAGAAGTCGCAGCCTCCTAAGGCTGTCACCTCTACCCCGACACCAACTGCACCAGTAGCCTCACAGGCGCAGGTTACCAGGGAGAGAACCAGGAGTATGGGTAGAGTGCCGGAAAGGGCTGAGCGCAGAGCCCGCTCTACTGGAAGAACGCGCCCTACCCAAACACACAGTGAGCAAACCCAGGACACCCAACGCCCGAGACAATTGCCAACGCCTTCGTATAGGAGAACACCTACTGCCGGCCTCGAAACAGCAGACGCAATCCAGCGTCTGGTTGGTATTGCATCGAGGTCGGCATGCAAGTACTGACAGACATCAGGACCGGGACAGACCCAATCACAGCCATCATGAAGGCGCTGGCAAACCTCCTAGCCCGGCAATACGGAGGAGAGTAACCTGCGCCTCCTATACTGGAACCCGGACGGTATACAGCAGAAGCTGCATGAACTCCGCACAGTTGCCCAGCAACAGGATCTGCACGTCATCTTGCTGGGAGAGACGAAGCTCAATCCAAGGACGCACATAAAGCTGCCCAATTACCACCTTTACAGAAGGGACGAGGTCACTTCTCAAGGGGCTGCCTATAGAGAGACGGCAGTTCTGGTGAGGAGGGACATCGTCCATCAGGAACTGGAATTACCACCATACCAGTCAATGCGTTCTATCGGCATAAAAATGGAGGCGGCGGGCGAGGAACTTAGAATCTACGCAGCATACCGCCCGCCAGGGACTCCATTTTGCCCCTCAGACATCCGGACAATAATGGAAGGTGACACGCCCACTATTGTCGCCGGGGACCTAAACGCCAAACACCCGGCGTGGGGGTCCAGAGTGATCACTCCGCCGGGTCGTGAACTTTATGAAGATGCAGAAAACAACAACTATGACGTTTTAGGTCCCGAGGAGCCAACGCACATTCCGTCCAACCAACGGAGCTATCCGGATGTATTGGACATCGTGCTCTCCAGGAACATCAACTACCCAGTAGTGGTAGAGGTGCTATACGACCTGAGCTCTCAGCACCTCCCGATTCTGATAACCCTTGGCACAAAGGCTGTGACTACGCCGCCCAGAGCAACCAAGACACGTGTCGACTGGAGGCGCTATGCACAACACCTGCAAGCGAGACCTCCAGCACACATGCCTATAAGCACAGCGGACGACGTAGAGGCCGCTGCTACTAGAATTACTAAAAACATCCAAGAGGCCCTCAACGCGGCCTCTACGATCGTCCCGATAACAGCAAGGCGTGACGATCTGCCGCGTGAGATAAGCGTGCAGATCAAGCGCAAAAGAGCGCTGAGAAAGCTCTGGGCGCGTACTCGCTGTCCTAGATTAAAAACGCAACTAAACACCGTATCGGAGGAGCTGTCGGTGGCAGTTCAGGCCTACAGAGGGGAGGCCTGGGAGCGGCGCATATGGAAGGCGGATGAGCATGATGCGTCGCTCTATAAACTGAACCGACAGCAGTAGTTACGTTGTACCAGTTCTGGCGCACTTGTAGAAAGGTTGTACCAGTTCTGGCGCACGACGTTCGTCGACTCACAATCCTAATTAAAAAAAAAAAAAAAAAAAAAAAAAAGGTTTTGGCATGCTCTGATCACGAATCTGCGGTCCATTTTTGCGTAGGATGCACGGTTCCGGAGATGTGTAGATCAATTAACTCTTATCTAATTGATATCCGCTACGAGCCTCAACCGTCATTAGCGCTCCATTGTCCTTATCTACTTATCTAATGTTGATTGACTACCGTCATTATCAATTATTCGTCCAGCGTGTGGGTCGGCTTATGCTATTGTATTATACTCCTTTGTTCCTATCTACAACACTAATCTGAATCATCAATAAAACACATTACCTAATTTTGTTAAAATTTTTATTTATAAAATACAAAATCTTATTACTTATTATCTATAAAATAGGAGCGAAACATCTCATCCACTAACATATCGTTGTACAATGTGTTCTCTGTAAATATATTCGTAAAACTATGCATTGAACATCCCTGAAACTTATATAGCAAATACATTAAGCAATATTCGCCACAAACTGAAGTCCTATCAACATTCCAGTTCCATCTTTTAAACACATTACCTAATTTTGTTAAAATTTTTATTTATAAAATACAAAATCTTATTACTTATTATCTATAAAATAGGAGCGAAACATCTCATCCACTAACATATCGTTGTACAATGTGTTCTCTGTAAATATACTCGTAAAACTATGCATTGAACATCCCTGAAACTTATATAGCAAATACATTAAGCAATATTCGCCACAAACTGAAGTCCTATCAACATTCCAGTTCCATCTTTTAAACACATTACCTAATTTTGTTAAAATTTTTATTTATAAAATACAAAATCTTATTACTTATTATCTATAAAATAGGAGCGAAACATCTCATCCACTAACATATCGTTGTACAATGTGTTCTCTGTAAATATACTCGTAAAACTATGCATTGAACATCCCTGAAACTTATATAGCAAATACATTAAGCAATATTCGCCACAAACTGAAGTCCTATCAACATTCCAGTTCCATCTTTTAAACACATTACCTAATTTTGTTAAAATTTTTATTTATAAAATACAAAATCTTATTACTTATTATCTATAAAATAGGAGCGAAACATCTCATCCACTAACATATCGTTGTACAATGTGTTCTCTGTAAATATACTCGTAAAACTATGCATTGAACATCCCTGAAACTTATATAGCAAATACATTAAGCAATATTCGCCACAAACTGAAGTCCTATCAACATTCCAGTTCCATCTTTTACAATTTCGTACAGGTGCCCGTCCATATGAATCAAAATATTCACCGACGTCATTCGTATCGATATATAAAGCTACCCAATGTGACCCTGGTTTATCATCTGTACCCAAATTGCATATTACCTAGTCAGGTCATAAATTCTATCACATGTTTAATGTAAAATAATTGAAACAAGTTTATTCATTATGTAACCATTTATATACCAAAATGAACTTAACAAAACATAGATTCTTATGACACTATAGTTTATTCAAAATGACCTCCGTAATTTTGAATACAGGCCTTCAATCTGCGCGGCCAGTCGTCTATCTCACCACGAACGAGGTCCATGTCATATCGGCGGCTGCCTTAATTAAAGATGTCTTGAGTGACTCGAAATTGGGATGAGGCTTTGAGCACGCCTTTTCCTCCAAGTGTTACCATATCTTGTAATCTAACGGATTCAAATCTGGACTGGTCTTTGTGTCGGATGAAGTCGATTTCACGCGCCGCCAGCCAGTCTTTTTTTTTTTGTTTTTAAAGAACGTTACCTCCACACTAGGTTTTTCTCCTGTATCGTGGGGGCAGTTTACAAACACAAATTTCACAAGGCCAAACATCCAAACTCGGAACAATTACTTGTAGGTCGTACAAATACTTGTTCCGTGCGGGATTCGAACCCGCGACCCCCAAGCGCAGCCACTCATTGCTAAGCCACTACGCCACGGAGCTGTCAAAAGTCTTGTGTGCTCTTCGCTCTATGAGCTGACGCCGAATCTTGTTGGAATACCCAGTGCCTGTTATTGAACATGGTATGAGAAACAGGTTACACAAGGTTCGTCAGGACTGTATTTTGATACACAACTGCATTCGTTTTTAACCTTTCTCACAAAAATGTACCTCTGTTAAGCCCCAATAAGAAACTCCCAACCATACCATGAGCGAGGATGGAAAATGACCTCGTTGGACACGCGGAATACGGTTACTCGCTTCTTCACTACTGTGTGCGTACACCTTATCATTTTGTTTGTTGTAGCTCTCTTCTACGGTAAAAATTTTTTTATCCGAAAAAAGAATTTCCCGATATTTTTTTCCCGCGTACCGCTTCACCAAAGCGCGGCATCTCTTCAGTCTCAGATCCATTAGACGAGCATTCAAACGACGTCCTGTTTTTCTTCGATATGCCCGAAGCCCTAAGTCTTCAATTAACGCCGTGGTTCTGCTTAACCCCATCTGAAGGGCCAACAGTATCTGCTTACGTTTGGGATTTCTTTGAATTCGCACCTTTACAGCTTTTATCACTGCTGGAGTCCTAACAAATCGAGGGCGACCACTTCTTGACCTGTCATCTACACTAGAGTCTTCATTGTATCGTTTGATGGTACGATAAACGAATCTTTTGGTTATATTCAAATTTTTCAGTATATCGTAAAATTTAATTGGCGCGTAATCGCAACTGCAACACGGTCTTTTTTAAGCGTCCACTCCATATGTAAAAATGAGTAAAATTCTAAAAAGTATACAGTTTTATTTTCATGAACAATTCGAATTCAATAAACTTTTTTGTGGCCAGCATTCTAAAAGAAAAGTTTTTACTGTGTGACAATACTTATGACCTGACTAGGTATATACGTTGGTACGTGGGTGTACATGGGCAGTTTATTAGCAGCATAAACATTATTTTCTAGACTGGGGTGAATCTTTTTCAGATATTGTTGTACATCTAGTGTATCCATGATATTACTGCTATTAGTAGATTACTACAGTACAATCTACTCAATGACTAACATAGGAATGATCAATTATGTGATTTCTAAATATTAAATTGCATTTTTTCTGTTATACAAAACGTATTTGAGTCATCAATACACTGAATAAGACGCAACACGAAGAATGTGGGATAAGGTTGTTGACGCATAAAGTTATTATCAATTCTACTGTAGAAATTCTTTAGATTAGAATTATTACTTACTGGCACTATATAAGACCAAGCAACTGCAGTCATGGAGTTAGTGTATGGTCGTTTGACCGCAGTGTATCTATCAATAATACATTTGTGTTACTTCAACGCATCAAAGGCCATAGATGTAAGTGTTTAATCTATTGACAAACTTACTTTTCTTTCTGTTATTTTTTTACGTGTGTATGATTTTGAACGACAGGCCTGTTGGTCTAGTGGTTAGTGACCCTGACTGTTATGCCGGAGGTTGTGGGTTCGATTCCCACCCAGGACAAATGTTTGTGTGATGAGCACGATCATTTGTTCTGTGTCTGGGTGTAATTTATCTATAATATTTATGTACGTAGAAATATATAAGTAAGTTTATCAGTTGTCTAGTGCCCATAACACAAGCTCTGCTTAGCTTGGGACTAGATGGCGTTGTGTGATAGTTGTGGAATATTATTATTATTATTATTATTTAGTGTTAACAAATTATATTTAAATATTTTGTGTGTGTATATGATTAAGCCGTGGTAGCTCCGATGGTTAGCGCAAGCTGTAAATTTTACAGTACGTAACGCGGGTTCGATCCCCGCCGACACCAATTAAATTGTTAATTGCAATTTTAAGTGTTTATTCTATTGACACACTTACTTTTCTTTCTGTTATTTTCTTACGTGTGTATGATTTAGTGTTAACAAATTATATTTAAATATTGTGTGTGTATATGATTAAGCCGTGGTAGCTCAGATGGTTAGCGCAAGCTGTAAATTTTACAGTACGTAACGCGGGTTCGATCCCCGCCGACACCACTTAAATTGTTAATTGCAATCATGTCTGAGAAAATTTCGAAGGCATGTGAAGTTCGCCAACACGCATTGAGACCGCGCCGCGGACATTTCCTAGCCATAAATACAAAGACAATAGCAGAAAGTAAAAAGTTAAAAAATACTTTTTTTAACAATGACAGTCATTAGTTGATCATTAGTGAATGTGATTCTGTTTTCTTAAATTACAGGAAGAAAAGAGCAGAAGGAAGAAATGGGGTGATGGGAAGTAATGAAGAATGAATTGTTATGTGAAGTTTGTTGGAACAAACATATTTTAGTCACGTGTAAATACTTTTAACATTTTGGTTCAAAATGACACAAAATCTAAAAAATATTAGATACATCATCGACATGGACGGATTTTACATTACATATCCTCATAAACATTTTCAATGTAGAGAAATGGCTATTCTAGACGTAAAACTATCTAATAAAAATGATTCGTTTATCGATCATTATTTGTTTCAGCCAAGTTATCCTTTCAATTATTTGTCGCCAAAAGACAAAAAAACTGTTCGTTATTGTGAAATACACGTGCACGGCATTCCATATTTTGATGTGACCGAAGAATTAAAATGTGCCTACAAACAAGAGAACATCATTCCCATATTAAATTGGTATATTAGAAATTTGTGCAAAGACGAAGTGATCGCATACAAAGGTGGTTCAACAGAAAAACAATTTTTAAAAATGTTGACGACGAATGATAGAATTTTTAATATTGAAGAATACAAATGTCCAAAATACAATGATTTGGTAAATGTCATAAATTTAAACAAACGTTATGTGTGTAATAATCATATATTTGCAAAAAATAAACACAAAATTTTACATTGTTCTTGTGATGAAGTGTGGGTTTCTTACAAGTGGTTATTGCTTGAAAATAAAATTTTAAATTAATCATAAATTTTGTTTGATTTCCAAAAAACATTAGAAAAAATTGGTTCAACAGAAAAACAATTTTTAAAAATGTTGACGACGAATGATAGAATTTTTAATATTGAAGAATACAAATATCCAAAATACAATGATTTGGTAAATGTCATAAATTTAAACAAACGTTATGTGTGTAATAATCATATATTTGCAAAAAATAATCACAAAATTTTACATTGTTCTTGTGACGAAGTGTGGGTTTCTTACAAGTGGTTATTACTTGAAAATGAAATTTTAAATTAATCATAAATTTTATTTGATTTCCAAAAAACATTAGACAAAATTGGTTCAACAGAAAAACAATTTTTAAAAATGTTGACGACGAATGATAGAATTTTTAATATTGAAGAATACAAATGTCCAAAATACAGATTGTAAATGTCTAAATTTAAACAAACGTTATGTGTGTAATAATCATATATTTGCAAAACATAAACACAAAATTTTACATTGTTCTTGTGACGAAGTGTGGGTTTTCTACAAGTGGTTATTGCTTGAAAATAAAATTTTAAATTAATCATAAATTTTGTAACTAATTTTTTGGGAAATCAATCTTTACCAAATTTTTCTGTTGAACCAACTAATGTTTTTTGGAAATCAAACAAAATTTATGATTAATTTAAAATTTTATTTTCAAGCAATAACCACTTGTAAGAAACCCAACACTTCATCACAAGAACAATGTAAAAATTTTTGATTATTTTTTGGAAATATATGATTATTACACACATAACGTTTGTTTAAATTTATGACATTTACCAAATCATTGTATTTTGGACATTTGTATTCTTCAATATTAAAAATTCTATCATTCGTCGTCAACATTTTTAAAAATTGTTTTTCTGTTGAACCAATTTTGTCTAATGTTTTTTGGAAATCAAACAAAATTTATGATTAATTTAAAATTTCATTTTCAAGCAATAACCACTTGTAAAAAACCCACACTTCGTCACAAGAACAATGTAAAATTTTGTGATTATTTTTTGCAAATATATGATTATTACACACATAACGTTTGTTTAAATTTATGACATTTACCAAATCATTGTATTTTGGACATTTGTATTCTTCAATATTAAAAATTCTATCATTCGTCGTCAACATTTTTAAAAATTGTTTTTCTGTTGAACCAATTTTGTCTAATGTTTTTTGGAAATCAAACAAAATTTATGATTAATTTAAAATTTCATTTTCAAGCAATAACCACTTGTAAGAAACCCACACTTCATCACAAGAACAATGTAAAATTTTGTGATTATTTTTTGCAAATATATGATTATTACACACATAACGTTTGTTTAAATTTATGACATTTACCAAATCATTGTATTTTGGACATTTGTATTCTTCAATATTAAAAATTCTATCATTCGTCGTCAACATTTTTAAAAAATTGTTTTTCTGTTGAACCAATTTTGTCTAATGTTTTTTGGAAATCAAACAAAATTTATGATTAATTTAAAATTTTATTTTCAAGCAATAACCACTTGTAAGAAACCCAACACTTCGTCACAAGAACAATGTAAAATTTTGTGTTTATTTTTTGCAAATATATGATTATTACACACATAACGTTTGTTTAAATTTATGACATTTACCAAACAATTGTATTTTGGACATTTGTATTCTTCAATATTAAAAATTCTATCATTCGTCGTCAACATTTTTAAAAATTGTTTTTCTGTTGAACCACCTTTGTATGCGATCACTTCGTCTTTGCACAAATTTCTAATATACCAATTTAATATGGGAATGATGTTCTCTTGTTTGTAGGCACATTTTAATTCTTCGGTCACATCAAAATATGGAATGCCGTGCACGTGTATTTCACAATAACGAACAGTTTTTTTGTCTTTTGGCGACAAATAATTGAAAGGATAACTTGGCTGAAACAAATAATGATCGATAAACGAATCATTTTTATTAGATAGTTTTACGTCTAGAATAGCCATTTCTCTACATTGAAAATGTTTATGAGGATATGTAATGTAAAATCCGTCCATGTCGATGATGTATCTAATATTTTTTAGATTTTGTGTCATTTTGAACCAAAATGTTAAAAGTATTTACACGTGACTAAAATATGTTTGTTCCAACAAACTTCACATAACAATTCATTCTTCATTACTTCCCATCACCCCATTTCTTCCTTCTGCTCTTTTCTTCCTGTAATTTAAGAAAACAGAATCACATTCACTAATGATCAACTAATGACTGTCATTGTTAAAAAAAGTATTTTTTAACTTTTTACTTTCTGCTATTGTCTTTGTATTTATGGCTAGGAAATGTCCGCGGCGCGGTCTCAATGCGTGTTGGCGAACTTCACATGCCTTCGAAATTTTCTCAGACATGATTGCAATTAACAATTTAAGTGGTGTCGGCGGGGATCGAACCCGCGTTACGTACTGTAAAATTTACAGCTTGCGCTAACCATCTGAGCTACCACGGCTTAATCATATACACACACAATATTTAAATATAATTTGTTAACACTAAATCATACACACGTAAGAAAATAACAGAAAGAAAAGTAAGTGTGTCAATAGAATAAACACTTAAAATTGCAATTAACAATTTAATTGGTGTCGGCGGGGATCGAACCCGCGTTACGTACTGTAAAATTTACAGCTTGCGCTAACCATCTGAGCTACCACGGCTTAATCATATACACACACAAAATATTTAAATATAATTTGTTAACACTAAATAATAATAATAATAATAATATTCCACAACTATCACACAACGCCATCTAGTCCCAAGCTAAGCAGAGCTTGTGTTATGGGTACTAGACAACTGATAAACATACTTATATATTTCTAAGTACATAAATATTATAGATAAATTACACCCAGACACAGAACAAATGATCGTGCTCATCACACAAACATTTGTCCTGGGTGGGAATCGAACCCACAACCTCCGGCATAACAGTCAGGGTCACTAACCACTAGACCAACAGGCCTGTCGTTCAAAATCATACACACGTAAAAAAATAACAGAAAGAAAAGTAAGTTTGTCAATAGATTAAACACTTACATCTATGGCCTTTGATGCGTTGAAGTAACACAAATGTATTATTGATAGATACACTGCGGTCAAACGACCATACACTAACTCCATGACTGCAGTTGCTTGGTCTTATATAGTGCCAGTAAGTAATAATTCTAATCTAAAGAATTTCTACAGTAGAATTGATAATAACTTTATGCGTCAACAACCTTATCCCACATTCTTCGTGTTGCGTCTTATTCAGTGTATTGATGACTCAAATACGTTTTGTATAACAGAAAAAAATGCAATTTAATATTTAGAAATCACATAATTGATCATTCCTATGTTAGTCATTGAGTAGATTGTACTGTAGTAATCTACTAATAGCAGTAATATCATGGATACACTAGATGTACAACAACATCTGAAAAAGATTCACCCCAGTCTAGAAAATAATGTTTATGCTGCTAACAGACTGCCCATGTACACCCACGTACCAACGTATATACCTAGTCAGGTCATAAGTATTGTCACACAGTAAAAACTTTTCTTTTAGAATGCTGGCCACAAAAAAAGTTTATTGAATTCGAATTGATCATGAAAATAAAACTGTATACTTTTTAGAATTTTACTCATTTTTACATATGGAGTGGACGCTTAAAAAAGACCGTGTTGCAGTTGCGATTACGCGCCAATTAAATTTTTCGATATACTGAAAAATTTGAATATAACCAAAAGATTCGTTTATCGTACCATCAAACGATACAATGAAGACTCTAGTGTAGATGACAGGTCAAGAAGTGGTCGCCCTCGATTTGTTAGGACTCCAGCAGTGATAAAAGCTGTAAAGGTGCGAATTCAAAGAAATCCCAAACGTAAGCAGAAACTGTTGGCCCTTCAGATGGGGTTAAGCAGAACCACGGCGTTAAATGAAGACTTAGGGCTTCGGGCATATCGAAGAAAAACAGGACATCGTTTGAATGCTCGTCTAATGGATCTGAGACTGAAGAGATGCCGCGCTTTGGTGAAGCGGTACGCGGGAAAAAAATATCGGGAAATTCTTTTTTCGGATAAAAAAATTTTTACCGTAGAAGAGAGCTACAACAAACAAAATGATAAGGTGTACGCACACAGTAGTGAAGAAGCGAGCAACCGTATTCCGCGTGTCCAACGAGGTCATTTTCCATCCTCGCTCATGGTATGGTTGGGAGTTTCTTATTGGGGCTTAACAGAGGTACATTTTTGTGAGAAAGGTTAAAAACGAATGCAGTTGTGTATCAAAATACAGTCCTGACGAACCTTGTGTAACCTGTTTCTCATACCATGTTCAATAACAGGCACTGGGTATTCCAACAAGATTCGGCGTCAGCTCATAGAGCGAAGAGCACACAAGACTTTTGACAGCTCCGTGGCGTAGTGGCTTAGCAATGAGTGGCTGCGCTTGGGGGTCGCGGGTTCGAATCCCGCACGGAACAAGTATTTGTACGACCTACAAGTAATTGTTCCGAGTTTGGATGTTTGTCCTTGTGAAATTTGTGTTTGTAAACTGCCCCCACGATACAGGAGAAAAACCTAGTGTGGAGGTAACGTTCTTTAAAAACAAAAAAAAAAAGACTGGCTAGCGGCGCGTGAAATCGACTTCATCCGACACAAAGACCAGTCCAGATTTGAATCCGTTAGATTACAAGATATGGTAACACTTGGAGGAAAAGGCGTGCTCAAAGCCTCATCCCAATTTCGAGTCACTCAAGACATCTTTAATTAAGGCAGCCGCCGATATGACATGGACCTCGTTCGTGGTGAGATAGACGACTGGCCGCGCAGATTGAAGGCCTGTATTCAAAATTACGGAGGTCATTTTGAATAAACTATAGTGTCATAAGAATCTATGTTTTGTTAAGTTCATTTTGGTATATAAATGGTTACATAATGAATAAACTTGTTTCAATTATTTTACATTAAACATGTGATAGAATTTATGACCTGACTAGGTAATATGCAATTTGGGTACAGATGATAAACCAGGGTCACATTGGGTAGCTTTATATATCGATACGAATGACGTCGGTGAATATTTTGATTCATATGGACGGGCACCTGTACGAAATTGTAAAAGATGGAACTGGAATGTTGATAGGACTTCAGTTTGTGGCGAATATTGCTTAATGTATTTGCTATATAAGTTTCAGGGATGTTCAATGCATAGTTTTACGAGTATATTTACAGAGAACACATTGTACAACGATATGTTAGTGGATGAGATGTTTCGCTCCTATTTTATAGATAATAAGTAATAAGATTTTGTATTTTATAAATAAAAATTTTAACAAAATTAGGTAATGTGTTTAAAAGATGGAACTGGAATGTTGATAGGACTTCAGTTTGTGGCGAATATTGCTTAATGTATTTGCTATATAAGTTTCAGGGATGTTCAATGCATAGTTTTACGAGTATATTTACAGAGAACACATTGTACAACGATATGTTAGTGGATGAGATGTTTCGCTCCTATTTTATAGATAATAAGTAATAAGATTTTGTATTTTATAAATAAAAATTTTAACAAAATTAGGTAATGTGTTTAAAAGATGGAACTGGAATGTTGATAGGACTTCAGTTTGTGGCGAATATTGCTTAATGTATTTGCTATATAAGTTTCAGGGATGTTCAATGCATAGTTTTACGAGTATATTTACAGAGAACACATTGTACAACGATATGTTAGTGGATGAGATGTTTCGCTCCTATTTTATAGATAATAAGTAATAAGATTTTGTATTTTATAAATAAAAATTTTAACAAAATTAGGTAATGTGTTTTATTGATGATTCAGATTAGTGTTGTAGATAGGAACAAAGGAGTATAATACAATAGCATAAGCCGACCCACACGCTGGACGAATAATAGATAATGACGGTAGTCAATCAACAATAGATAAGTAGATAAGGACAATGGAGCGCTAATGACGGTTGAGGCTCGTAGCGGATATCAATTAGATAAGAGTTAATTGATCTGCACATCTCCGGAACCGTGCATCCTACGCAAAAATGGACCGCAGATTCGTGATCAGAGCATTTTTTTTTTTTTTTTTTTTAGGATTGTGAGTCGACGAACGTCGTGCGCCAGAACTGGTACAACCTTTCTACAAGTGCGCCAGAACTGGTACAACGTAACTACTGACAGCTGACCAAAACTAGACCTCCCGTTTGCCCACTGACCAACAGTGTGGGCGAACGTTGCTATGATGCCAAGGGCAGAGCGGATATCCTGGGAGAGCACTTCGAGGGGCAATTTATGCCGAACCCAGCGAGTGCGGAGTTCATGGAGCTTCATGCCCGGAAGGAGAGTCGCGTACAGGAGTTCCTGTCGTCGCCCGCGCCACCTCTTGCAGGAGAGTGGTTCATCTCCTCCGCTGAACTGCGGAGGACAGTAACCCGCCTGCAACCGAGGAAGGCGCCTGGGCACGATAGGATTACCAACGCTGCACTCCGACAGCTGCCCAACAGAGTCCTAGTAGAGATTGGTCGACTCTACAATGGGATATTGCGGACATCCCACTTCCCGGAGGAATGGAAAAAAAGGCAAAATTATCGTCTTGCCGAAACCCGGGAAGGACAGGCGTAAAGCTTCCAGCTACAGGCCGATTACGCTATTACCACACATAGCTAAACTGTTTGAAAGATTGCTGCTAAGACGTCTCCGTCCGTGCATCCACTTCGGGCGGAGCAGCACGGATTCAGGAGGGGTCACTCTACAGTCACACAGCTGACTAGAGTGCTGCACCTGCTTGCGGCAGAGTACAATCGCGGCCGCATATCGTTGGGCGTCTTTCTCGATATCGAGAAGGCGTTCGACCGGGTGTGGCACTCCGGATTATTATATAAACTACATGAGCAGACCAGTGTCCCCCCTGCTATGTTGCGGTTAATGGCGTCTTTCCTGGAAGACAGGAAGTTTTACGTCTGCATAGAGAACGCCGAGTCCGCAGCAAAATCCATCAGAGCCGGCGTTCCACAGGGCAGCTGTTTGTCTCCAGTCCTGTACGCGGCTTATACCAACGATATACCTACATTGGCAGGCAGGCTGCAAGAATGGGAGGACGATGTTGAGCTGGCGCTATATGCGGACGATAGCGCCTATTTCACATCGTCCAGAAGAGCCCATATAGCCACTGCCAAAATGCAGCGTCTGCTGGACCTGCTGCCACCTTGGCTAAATGAGTGGAGGATGGTTGTCAACGTTGGTAAGACAACCGCTCTGCTCACTCGTCGCCTCAGGAACTTACCACCACCATTGACTCTCAACGGCCAGGAGATAGCGTATGAGAAGGCCGTGACTTACCTTGGGTGCCGGATCGACCGGGCGCTGCGCATGACTGCGCACGTCGACTTCGTCGTCCGCAAAGCCAGATGTGCGCGGGCGATGCTCCGTCCGGTCCTGGCATCCAAATTACCATTGAAGACTAAGATCCGGATATACAAGATGTATATCCGGACTATTACCACCTACGC
Source organism: Parnassius apollo (assembly GCA_907164705.1). Classification (NCBI taxonomy): domain Eukaryota; kingdom Metazoa; phylum Arthropoda; class Insecta; order Lepidoptera; family Papilionidae; genus Parnassius; species Parnassius apollo. Next base: position 2,328,236 of record CAJQZP010000758.1, read on the forward strand.
TGCTCCGGCCTGGTACGCGCTCCTGAGCATAACCCAGAGGCGGCGACTGCAGGCTCAGCAGAATCTGACATTAAGGACGATTGTCGGAGCAGGTCGTTACGTCCGGAACGACGTAATAGCGGCCGACTTAAAAGTCGAGAGCATCACCGACTTCGTGGCCCGGATGGCGCGCGGGATGTTTGACCGTGCCGATAACGGGCCACACGAACACCTCAACGGCTTCGCGCCGTTGCACACTCGGCCACCAGACGGGCAACCTCTTCCAAGAGAACTCCTCTCTATATCGATTAGAGAGTCGAGTAACAACCCACAATGCTGCTGATAGGCCAACTTCGACTTTCAACCGGATAACCTCTCATTTTTCCGTAGTAGGATAACTACGGAAAAAACTATTAAGACAACCTCCTATTTTTCCATAGTCGGGTAAATGACCATGGAAAAAAATTACCCATTTACGGACACTCCGGTTATGTAAAAACCACCTACAACACAGTAGGTGAAGAAAATGACTGCCCCATAGTAATGGGGTATGAGGAAACCCGGGCAATGGGGTACACCCCGAGGCCCGATACCTGTATTGCATCTCGGTGCAATCAGACGACAAACTGGCTGCAATTCGTTCGGGAAAGAAGTTCGGGAAAAAAGTTCGAGAAAAGTGAAAAACCAGCAGTCAATAAGAAGAGTATAGGGAAGTGATAGGGAAAAAGTGATTACTCTCTCACGGAACGGTTTGAAGATAATTGCTGTTTTATTCCCAAGTAATTCATCCCTCAAGATTATACAGTCCACATCGAAGAATTAAGGCGTTGGGACCGGGACGATTTCGGAAGACCCGTAATCCCCGTCTGAATCTACTCGCTGAAAAGGAAGAGGTTGTCGCCCTTGTGTGTTACTCCGTTGCGGAGATCACATACGTTGTTCCCGAACCCAACGTAGGCGTTATAGGAGGCCGGATCGAGAGAAGCCTCGATTCCTCCTTTCTGTTTCTTAATCGAACGTTTATTCCCCGTTGGTCCTTTTCAATTGGACCTTCGGGGCCGGATCAAGAGGACCCCCGAACCTTGGTTCCTTTTCAATCGTGCAATAATCCCAGATGGCCGAAATCATTTTCAAACGTTTAACTATGGATTTCTTTACTTCTACATGTGTGCTAATAGTTAGATAATGCATTTATTAAAATTTAAAAAGAAGAAACCTAAAATCTAAAAAAAGGAGTTCTAGTACCATTTTATCACTCCAATCCATTTTTACACAGCCACCTGCATGCGTCTGAACTGATTGAAAACTACGGCCGAAATGAACAACGCTAGTCTTACCAGGTGACCAGGCAGCGCGATATGTTGATGGGCTAAACCCTAAACCCTTTAATGTACCGCCATCCGCGCGGTAAGCGATAACACCCGCACGCGCACACGCAGCCCGAATCTATAAAACTCGAAAAAAAAAACAAAAAAACAAAAAAGAAAAAAAACGCAACGATAGCCGATAATAGTCAGTCGCAGACGCAGATGCGGCCCTAGCATTACAGAAACTCATAAAAGGTGATAGAAATATTTATCTGCCTAGGTATCCGTCTGGTTATCTACCACCCTTTACGTCTGCTGCCAAAACAGCTGTGCGTGCACTACTGTGTACCGTTCTGAAGGGTATGAAAGGCACTATAATTACAACCTGTTATGGACGCCACACGCTAAAAGCTAAGGTTTGGACAAAAATGTTAAACATTTTTCCTTCCCCGGATCCCACTGGTTTCATAAAATTTTTCATTACATTTGAAGTGCTTAAATAGTCATTGAACGTTTATTTTGATGTGGCAGCGGCAGTTATTAGTAAAACGCAATGTCATGGATTAGTAAGCTGAAGTGGCAATGGGCCGGCCATGTAGATCGAAGAACCGATAACCGACGGAGAAAAAACGTTCTCGCCTCGACTTGACAGCCTCGTATCGGAGGGCTATAGACGACCGATGGAGTGACGACCTGGTAAGACATGCAGGAAGTCGATGGATGCGGGTGGCTCAGGACCGTGCTTTGTGGCATACCTTGGGGGAGGCCTATGTTCAGCAGTGGACTTGTGAAGGGCTGTAATGATGGACAACACACGTGGTCAGTTCAACTGGTCATTCCAACCGATTAGTTCAAACTAAAACTGTTGATATTTTTTTAAAATATTGAATTTTCGATGTACCGATAATTATAAATACATCAATATCGGATTTTTATATTTATTATAAGTTTATTTATCGATATATCGAAAATCCAATACTTAAAAAAATATCAACAGTTTTAGTTTGAACTGATCAGTTGGAATGATCAGTTGAACTGATCATGTGTGTCGTCCATTAAGGCCGATCCTCATTTACCGTTCACAGTTCGTTCTCGGTCCGATCTCGGTCTGATTTATTTATTATAATGGAACGGGATTCGACCGAAACCTGACTGTTACCGGATAGTATGAATGCACACACATATTTTTTATTTGATAATATTTTATCAGACCGAGATCTCATCGAGAACGAGCTGTGAACGGCATTATAATGAGGATCGCACTTAGTCTTTTCTTCTTAGTCCTCAGAGGCGACGACGCGTCTGTGACCTTCTATGTTTGTAGTTGGTTGAAGTGGTTAATGGGCTTCAGTAGCTACTTAACATCAGGTGGACAGTAAGTTCTATTGACATTTCAGATTTATAAAGAAACAGTTTTGTAATAATACGCAAATATTTAAAATCATCTAGGTATCACGCCATTTTTATATTCCATTCTCCACGAACAAAAACCATGCATTTCACATATAATGTGCCAAGGGAGAATAAGGGGTCGAACAAAAACAAAAAGCTTTGCCAACACACCCCGAAAATACTAAAAATGGACGGGGTTTTTTCATAAAAAGGCTCCGTGGTGAAAAGCTAACATCTAAAAAAGAATAATAATACTCTGTGAAATTAGTTGTTTCGCAGTTTATTTCAGTGTTTGAAAAAAAAAATGCTACCTGTATTCCGGTGCATACTAGTAATAAAGGAAACGTATTTGAAAATCACATTAAAAAAAGCAATTAATTTTCAAACAAATTGATCATGAGTTCATGAGGTCCTGGGTTCTAATCCCGGGTCGGGCCAAAAAATCAATCATTGAGTTATTCCGTAAAGGAATTCTCAGAAGCTGCTCAAGGTCAGGAAGTTGTCAGTGTCTCACCGCTCTCACCCCCGTGCATCGGAAAGCACTTAAAGCCGTTGGTCCAGCGCCTGCGGGTGTGTCGGTTTACCGTTCCATCGAATAGAGAGTGCACCTGCCGGAGAGTGAGCGAATAGAGAGTGCACCTGTGCTTGCGCATACACTTGGGCACTATAATCCTGTCCTACGCCGATAGCTAGTCTTCGTTGAGGCAGGCCGCCGTGATCGAAATTCGGTCTGGAGGACGATCTTATTATTATGATCGGCCCATTGCCACTTCAGCTTACTTATCCGTTGGGTTACGTCGGCTTCTCTTGGTTTAGTTCACAAATTAATTATATAGTGTTCAGATATTTATAGGTAATTTCAAAAATAAGTTTAACCAAAAAAGTGGCAATAATATGTAAGAGAAAAATAATTTACAAGGATTTATAAACAAATTAATACTTTTGGCGATTTAGTGCAATGGACGACAAGAATGATAGTCCTATAGCTATAATATATAGGTTGTACAATTAGTAGTATTGACTGATCCTAACCAACTCCAGCTCCCAAGTCAACAATTTGTGTAGTTTTTTTTTCCGGGTATAGTTGTGTTTGATTGTGCCCAAGTCTCTATGCTTTTGTTTTTAAAAGTAAGAGTGAGAATTGAGTACATAGTTTACCTGATGAAAGTAAACGTTGATCCCTATAAACACCAACATTTATCCTCGATGCAGATTCAAAATGCAGATGCGTTATCAATCCTTAGGAGTAAGATAAAACGCCTTAGGAGTAAGAAAATACTAGTATAAAGGGTCTTTGGTTCACATCACTCATCATAAAACACTAGAGCTAGGGTTGCCACCCGTACTATAATATATAGTATCGTACTATATTGCAGTGAACTGTAGTAAATATTTATTATAGAAAAATAATATATTTAAATACTATATTTCATTCCCAATTCAACTGTCGCTTTGTCATATTAACTCTGATTGAAAGTCTGGAACAAATACGTTTTACGGAAAGAATTTTTTTCTAAGTAAAATTGAAAGAAGAAAGAAAAAGAGCATGTATTAAAATAATTAAATATTTATTTTTAATTAAATTAATACAAATATATATATATATATATATATATATATATATATATATATATATATATATATATATATATATATATATATATATATATATAATAATGTAAATCTCAATTGCTCAGACTCCTAAAATAATTTTGAAAGTAAGGTAGCAGGTAAGGTGGTTTAAAGTGATGCAGCTTTAGATGATAAATCGCACCATCTGAATAGGCATTTGTTACTCAAATGCCCATTCACTCTTGCCTTGAAGACGCCCAGATTGTATTCGGACGGAAAGATAGACGCCGGCAAATTATTCCACTCCTTTGTTGTACGTATTAAAAAAAGTCGAAGTAAACCGTTTGGTTCTAATGCGTGGAATATTGACAACAAAGGTGGTGCAGACCCGCCGACCGCCTGGTCGTCCGATGGTGGAAAGGAGAGGGAGAAAATAAAGCATGCAATTCCTGCGCACACTCTTCCGAAATGCATCCTATAGAATACCGAGAGGCTAGGTACTCTGCGCCTGTGCTCGAGGCTGACAAGGTTGGTTTCAACCAAATCAAGGTCACCAATGAGCCTCTTAGTACGTCTGTGCACTGAGCCCAACGCTGCCAGTTGGCATATTGTAGCACCAGCCCATATGTGACAGCAGTTATTCCATGCACGACCGGACTTGCGCTTTATATGAGGTAAGAAGTTGTCCCGGCGTGAGGTACCGTCGCCCTTGCAAGAATACCAATATTTCTTGCAGCTGCTTTGGCTCTGGACATAGATACCGGGCATAAGCAGATCATTAATATGCAGCACGAAGAGAGTTGTGGAGAGAACGGACCCTTGAGGAACACCGGCTTCAGTAGCCACAGGATCGGATGAGCAGCCATCGACGACGACTCGGAGAGATCGTTCACTCAGAAATCCTTTACCCATTCAATCAGACCAGGGGATAAGCCGTACGCTGGAAGTCTACTCAAAAAGCTAGCGTGCCAAACATTGTCAAAGGCCTTCGAAACATCAAGGGAAACAAGTGCTTACCCACAGTTCTCAAGTGCCCGTCCCATACGTGTGTGGCATACGCTAGAAGGTCCCCATCTGACCGATTTCGGCGAAACCCGTATTGCCGGTTATTTTGTTCTAAGTATGCCAGTCTATATCGTATCATGCCAGTAGTATGTCGGGCGTTCAATATACTTTACATAATCTTGCAGAGTATAGAGGTATAATTGAAATTGGCGGGTAGTTGGCAGGGTCGGCACGGCTACCTTTTTTAGGCACAGGCTGCACACTGGCCAGCTTCCAAGATTTGGGCACTATTCCAGTCCTGAATGAGAGGCGGAACAAGCGCATCAACACAGGAGACAACTCAGGTGCACAGATCTTTAGAACTATAGCCTGTATACCATCAGCTCCACTAGCTTTGTTCACGTGTAGACTTCACAAGGTTTAAAAAAACCTCCTTGTTTGTGATACGGACCTCTGACATAGAGGTACCGCAGTGAGGTAATTGAGGTGGATGTGCTACTATCCAGACGCGAATTGCAAGCAAAAGGAGAAGTAAATAAATCCGCTTTCTCCTAAGGAGCATGTGCCAGTGAGTCATCTGGTTTTACCAGCGGAGGCAGTGTAGACCGACAGAAGTTTTTTTCGACAGTTTTGGCGAGAGACCAAAAAGCTCTACTGCCAGATGGTTTGACAGAGAGCTTTGTACCGATGCAATTTAATGCGGTCGAAATTGGCTTGCCGTAACGCCTTTTTGCAAGACTTGGCGACATGGTTAAAGGCTCTATTCTTAAGGCTAATATCACCAGACCCAGAATAAGTACGCCATATGCTTGTGCTTTTCAGCACGAGCACACTTGGCGTTGAACCATGGGCGAGCATTACCACCAATGGGCAGCAAAGGGGATGAAATACTCCATCGCTTGACGTATCACATCGCTTAGAGTTAGAGTACCATATTTTTGCATCCTTTTTGGGTAAAATACTATATTTGTTAAAAAAAAGGTGGCAACCCTAGGTCGAATCGATCCGTTCATGCCACTGACTTATAGAATACCTCCCACAAAGTATACGGGACTTTGACTCAGTTGTTTATAGATGTGGAGCAGATTATGATATTTGTGCGTCGTCACACTGTGTAAAAATATCCACTACCCCATGTCATTTCGTGGGTGTCGAAATAGGCGACAGAGGGAAACCAATTATTAGATAGACTAAAAATAAAAAAAAACTGTGGTTGCCATACCTGCTTGCAAATATATATTTTTTTATAGAATAAAGGTGACAAACGAGCACACAGTGCTGATGGTAAGTGGATGCTGTGGCCCATAAACGTCTACATTTATCTTCAATTAAGAATCAAAACGCAGACGCGTTGTCACCCCTGAGGACTGAGATGGTTCTGCATACTCACCACACGAAACACAGCAGCATTAAGCTACTATTTTACGCTTGTATTCTGTGAGAGCGTGGTCATACCCCGGCCGAGATGACCCATTCGTGCTGCAATCACGATATAGCTGCAGCATGGCTCTACCACGTGCCTCTAAGGAAATCTACGGGGAGGCCTGGGTTCAGCTGTGGACTTTATTAGGCTGCAACGGTCACTAAGTAACTAAAAATGTGACCTTGTTACTTTCTTTCTAATAATAAGTGATGACTAATAACTATGTAATAAAAAAGGAAAAACATCTTAGTTTTTGTCTCCTTTACACATATGTCAAGTCCCGTGTTCGTTTCTTATACACTTTACTGTTTTTTAAACGGTCGGGCATGTGTGTAAAGTCGTATGTAGACAACTTTTCCTATCGAGTATTAAGAAAACACAATGATTAAATCGATTTCAAGCAAATTTTATTCGATTAAGTTTTCATTCGTTTTTTCATTTTTTTAATGAATTTAATATTAAACTTTTTCTTATAATTAAAGTCTTATTTTATCTTTCCATCTGTGTGTGCTTCTTAAAAGGATAATATATTATTTATTACATATAATATAGATAAGCCATTACTCATAAGCTCATAACTGCTTTAACATTTATATGAGAATTTATTAAGATTGCATAAAGTATAAAATTCTGTTCAACGTCAAAAAAGTCAGACATTTACAAACGGGTTATGCCTGAATATAATTGGTTCCCACTCAGAGCAACAGAAGTACCCCAAAAAACAGGTTAGCTCAAAAGACTGACTGACTTTAATCTTCAATTTTATATCAGAGGTTCTCAAACTTATAGCCTGATTTACCCCTAGCCCCTACTAAACTTTTTTATTTTAAATTTTATTGATTTGACGGCTCCGTGGCGCAATGGCTTAGCAATTAGTTGCAGCGCTAAGGGCCACGGGTTCGAATCCCGCAAGGAACAAATATTTGTATGGCCTACAAATAATTGTTTCGGGTCTGGATATCTGTGCTTATGCAATTTACGTATGTAAACTGCTCCCACGGTATATTAGAAAATCCTAGTGTGGAGATAACGTGGTTTATTAGAAAAAAAGGTGAAAAAATAAATATCCCATACAGTAGCTAACCTCTAAGAAACTGCCTAGCAACGAAAACTAGTTTTCTTTAGATATACAAGCACAAAGAGAAATATATTTTTAATTAATGTGATGGTAACGAAATTGCAAGTAATTTGCGTGCAACGCCTTCGCTCCGCAGATCTGCGCCACCTAAACATTAGGGATGGGCCGAATATTCCTTTCATATTCGGTATTCGGCATATTCGGCATCTTTACGGAATATTCGTATTCGGCCGAATATTCGTATTCTCTTCTTGTTCATATTGTCGTATTCGTATTTTATTATATGTATTTTATTATATTATATATTCGTATTGTCTTTCATAATTTTACCGTTGAAAGCATATTTTATTTATGGGTTAAATCTACTTCTTTCGCGTTATATTTTTTAGGCACCGTCGATTTATTTCCAATTATAGCAAATATAACGCTTGATAAAATGTTTAGGAATCAAACAAACAAACATTACATTACATTAGTACATTTATTTTAAAGAAACTGACAACACTTCACTTTTGTTGTCAGTTTCTTATAAGAGATCTCCTGCCACTATAGAGACTGATGACATCTCTCTAAAATAAGTCACTCATTATTATCATATAATTATCAATTTTCTCTAAGAATAACACAACGAAATAGTTTTTTCTTACAAAAATAGTCAAAACATAAGCACGTGCCTGTTATTTGCACATTACTAGTTGGTGCAATAACATATTAGGTGTGACCGGGAAGCGATGAGCAGGGTCCGGCGCTAATCCCGCGCGCTTTGTGTAACAAGTTTCGACATAAATTGGTTAGGTACTGAGATGATCCTGCCGAATAATGTTCGGCCGGATATTTGGTTCGGTAAAATTTTTACCGAACATTCAGCCGAATATTCGTATTCGTTAAAATCCATATTCGGCCCGTCTCTACTAAACATTGGAACTATATCACGTCACACTATAGAGTATAATGATACGATTGGTGTGAACCATCATGAGTGTAGCACGCGTGAGCTAGCTAATTAGCCGCAGTAACGTAAATCTTGTCGCAAGCCCCCTAAGATCAACTGGCGAACCCTTAGGGGATCGCGTACCCCACTCTGAGATACACTGATCTAAATAAATAAGGAAATGTTATAAATTTTATTTATTTTATAATAAAATTTTACAATCACGGACTTACAATTACGTCCGTGCGTGCAATGTAGAAAAGGAGCCGGTCCATAATTGTATGAAGCGTGAGCCTAGTTTTTTACTAGTGGTTGACCTACGCCCAGATGTCTGAATAATCAAAAATTTCGCAAAAGTATCATCTGATAACTTCAATAATTTGATCATCATGATTTAGTAATGTCCACTAGAATCATCACAGCAAAATATACATAAATTGCACAAGGACGAATATCCAGACTGCAAACCTAGAACAATTATATGTAAGCCATAAAAATATTTGCTCCGTGCGGAATTCGAACTCCTGACCTTTGGCGTCGCAATTAAGTTACTAAGCCACTGCGCCATGGAGCCGTCACTTTAAAACCTTAATTATGTTGCTTTCGGGCCTTATCTTCAGAATGGCAGAACTGATAGTGATGAAACTTCACGTATAGTTAAACAACAATGCCAGGTTATATTTTATCCGAAAAGTTTGAGAATTCTTGGAAAAAAACTAAATTGTACTGATAAAATAAATGGTATTTGACTTTCTTAAGTCACAATAATGGATCCTACCCAGGCGAAGCCGGGGTTTTAGGTCGAGTTTTAAATAAAATTTCGCTGTGTTTGTAATTCTTCACTTCCTAAACGGCTTGACCGACTTTGATGAAATTTTTATATTACTACGGGGTACTTTGGGATTTTTTATGGAATACTTCAAGGGTCACCTAAACGATCCTTAGGTATACTAGTATAGTAGTATACCCAGTAGGTAATGCTGTTGTCGAGTTCCAGAAATCATCGTTTTGTATCGTTTTGTACGTGGTAGAGCCATATTGCAACTATATTATGGTAGTAGCACGAATGGGTCGGCTCGACCGGGGAAGGACCACACACTCACAGAATACCAGCGTAAAATAGCAGCTTAATGCTGCTGTTTCGTATAGTTAGTGTAGAGAACCGGATAACCTTTTTACAAGAAACGAGGTATTCCGTCTTAGTCCTCAGGGGTGGCAACGCATTCTGCATTTAGATACTTAATCGACGATAGATGTCTATGGGCCACAGCATCCACTTACCAACAGGTGGACTGTGTGCTCGTTTATAACCCTTAATCTAAAAAAAAATTACTAGTGCGAAGCCGCGGCGCGTCGCTAGTCTTGTATATAAAGTACAAATGTAACCTACCGAAACGTTAGCGTAATAAAAGTCGGTGTTGAACCGGTAATTTATGACATTTTAACGGTAATACCGTGAAATTTTAATGTACCGGGGTTCTTTTATTATTGCACATAAAACATGGTGCACAAGTTTTTGTTGGCTAATAATTTTTGACGACATATTTGCTGTTCTAAGAAAGAAAATAAAAAAAAATACGTAGGTTGTATTACGATCTGTATTCTATCGCTCCGACTCTCGAGGTCTGACATGTAGAGGGTTAGTGATAGCACAGATTAATAAATAGGTGATAGGCACGTAGCCATCTCACACAAGGGTTCTACCTCCCATCAAAGAGTTAGTCTTACCGTTGGGTTCTTGTACAGAAACCAATTGGGACTAACTCTTGCACTGTTGAGTTTTTGGCAGACTTAAAAAAGAAGAAGGTTGTCAATACGACAGTGTGTTTTTGTCAATGAGGGCTAAAATTTTTTAGCTCCCTAAGTGTCGCTAGTTGACACTGAAGTGATGTTTTTTATTATACAATTTAATATAAAGTTAGTTTTAACCCCTCAGCCCCCAAGCGGTCCCATGCGACCGCACCCACCCACATCACTTTAAACCTTAAAACTTATATTTAGAGACTACTTTTCTTTACCGTCTGCTCGGGATTCGGTGGCTGAGGGCTAAATGTTTATCAGTTTCTAAAGTAATAAATGAATACACACAACAATGTTTCTGCGTTTTGCTCTTTAATTTTTGCACATAATTAACTCTTTTTTTTCTACGTTTATGAATATCTGTGGTCTGGTTTATTTATTTTTAATCTATTTAATATAAAATATTATATGAAGAAACATTAAACTTTACATTTTCCTAACAAATTCACTTCCCCGCTAGGGGCCGTCCATTAATCACGTGATGTTTTTTTAGCATTTTTAACACCCCCTCCCTCTTGGTGATACCTGATGAGGTTTAAGACTAATCCACCCCCCCTCCCCACCAAAAATCACGTGTATTTTTAGTACCTATAAAGTATAATCTAGTTTTATTCTGAAATTAAGGACCATGTTAAAAATGTCTAGACAGAAAGATTGCAGGTTGTTTTCGACTGGCATAAAAATAATATTAAAGGAATTGTGTAATCATGCGAAAAACATAAGTATATTGTACTAGTACATGAACATATTTAATGTACATTGTCCTCGGACCACGGATTTGCAAGACTTTCTTCAACACTAAGAACTGGGTAAGCATCTTGCAAGTCAGTTGTTGGCACTGTGCTTTGTTGAAGATCAGCGTCGGTTTCATCAAGCCACTCGGCGTCATCATTTTCGCGCACTACGCAGATAATCTCTCTTGATCTACCGATCGATCGTCGCCTGAGGATGCGTGAAGGACTTGTGACATTAATTTACATGATATTTCGGGATTTTGTCAAATCCCCTCCCCCCTTCCGAGCCTCACGTGATTGTGGACATCCCCCTAGTATTACACCTGATTTTTGAGTAGCGCCGCGCCGCCGTGATGACAGAAAAAGTGGTGGAATCGAGTTTCATCCAAAAAAAAGAGTTTATTCTTCAGGGGCAGTCCCACTGGAGACAACATTCTTTTAAGATTAGAAAAATAAGTGATGAAATTTTTTATCTAACCATTGAGAAGACTTTTAGTTGTCACCACATATTAAATAATGTACTACGGAAGTTGTTAATTTGGGCTTGTGAAATTCCTTAGTATAGTCAAAAGGTTTCTTTTAACTTTAAAAAAAAAGTAACTCCGTTCGATTAAGATCGTTGAAGTTAAGGTCGTTTTGCACTTTTTATTAAAGCCAAATTTTGTACTGTGCACCGTATAATTTGCAACAAGTTTTTTGATCTAAAAACGCCGCGCCGCGGCGTGAATTTGGCCCCAAAATGCAAGAGAGTATAGCGGAGACGACTCAAATAAAATGCTGTGGAAAATACAGCATTCGAGACGGGAAAATAAAAGTACGGATAGGTACTCTAAACCAGGCTAACCAGGCTATAAAACTATTTATTAATTTTCTCCGATTTTTTTATTTTACGTTTTCTATGACTAATTTAAGGAGTACTTTTATTATAAAATATGATGTATGTGCTTCGTGCTCTATGTATACGCTTATAAAATTTATATATTTGGCTTTTGTATTCTTAGGTATATCAGTTTCATTGAATCTCTGCATCTCCCAAAGGTAGACTGGTATGCAATAAAAGTGTAGTCCACCTCAATAAATTTATACCGCTGTCATAAAAAAATCTGCAGCCTGACTCTACCATGTGGGTTTTATTTAATTTTTTTAATTTAAACGTCACCCGCGTATAAAACCTTCGCTTGACTTGATGATTTACTCTAATAGCCATGGCGGACAGACTAGGATTACAGAACTAGACGTCTCGTGTCTTTAACGCTGCTCGCCATAGATTCACGTGACAGTTACAAGCTTCAATAAAACTTCAAACTCGATGGGCTAGTGACGCAATATCCAAACTACATCGTTTTTGTACAAAATTTTACGTTTAGTGTTAAGTTTGTTATTTAAAATAATGCACACAGCCGATAGCGTGTGTTGTTCCTTTTTGTTTTTCTTCTTTTTTACAAATTTTCTTTAGCGTGCAATTTCTTCTCAACCAGTATGTTTATACAGCTAAAGTTTATAAATGCATTTACATCCGTAAGCGGTATCAACCGCCACATCGTGATGTATACGAGATCTTCACGACATCGACGGAAGATATGATGACGAATGTGAATATTCGACGTAACCATTAAATGTTTAAGATAAATTTAATAATAGACTACGAATCACTTGCGATATCTTATTTCACTTCATCTTTTTCGCAATTATTAAATTTTATATTATATACTTAATATTATTCATTTGTAACAAAAACACAATGCACATGTAAATTTTCTTCAGCTTGTTGAATTTCAATTATAGTGAAATTTTAAAGTACGTCATTTTTAAACGTTGCAAAATGGCCACAGTCCTGTGAATTATATTTTTTTTTAACAAAGAGTAGAACCCCAATTCAAAAAGCCTCGACCCGATTTTAGAAGCTATTATTAAATTAAAATAATTTAATTTTTTTATTTCTTTGAAGTCGGCTTTTACTTTTTGAGGATATTTCGAGAACATTTTTATAGAATAGGGGTGAAAACCGAGCACACAAACCAGCTGGTAAGTGGATGCTGTGGCCCATAGACATCTACATTTATCCTCGGTTATGAATCAAAACGCAGATGCGTTGTCACCCCAGAGGACTAAGATGGAATGCCTCGTTTCCAGTAAATAAGGGTCTCCGGATCTCCGCGCTCACCATACGATACACAGCTGCTATTTTACGCTGGTATTCTGTAAGAGCGTGGTAGTACCCCGGTCGAGCCGATCCATTCGTGCTACAACCATAATATAGCTGCAGCGTGGCTCTACCACGTATAAATGTATGAATAATCGCATGAATGTTCTCGAAATATGTTTTTTCCCGTCAACATGTATTGAAACAACGCGGCGGACTCTACCTGTTTAAAACTCACTCAGAAGAATGAATAGTACTCTGGAATCTTTAATTTTACCAATTTCTTTTAAAATAAATCCTATGTTTACATCGAACTATTAGAAGTAATACCTCAATGTATGTTTACGAGTAGGTAATGAGTAAGAAAACTTCTGACAACTAACAGTTGTCAGTACTTTCGAAAACACTTGTAGTGCAAGTACCTAGTTTATGCAGTAAACAGGCATTTGATTCATTTATCCCTACCAGCCAGTCAGGTAGGCAATGGAGATGGACTAGCCTGTCATTTCTTTCACATTTTTTTATTAAAACTATGTGAGAACATCGAAGGAAAGGCTTCAGTAAACTATTAAACAAGGACAATTGTGCATCGAGAATCTAGATCCTTCTACAAAAACATTCAACTACTCAATCAGTGCTCAGTACGATATCTTAAAATAATGCTTGTCGTGTGTGTGTGTGTGTACGTAGTTTTCGATTTTCGTTATCACGTTATTTAAAAAATTAATGGCTGGTGGAGCCACGTGTTTAAGGCTGCCGAAAATCTAGTTCCCCGGTCAAACCTCAAACCTATTACGCGAGATATTAACTAAAGTGGACTGTATATGCGATTGCTTCTATGCTTATGTGAAGCGACTACTATAGCATGCGGTACAATGCACTCGCTCTTCCCTAAACTAAACTATTACTTGTCGAATCGATGAAAGGAATCCTGCTTGACTAGGAAAAAAACACAAATTGGAGCGGGTTAAATTATTAGCAAGCAGGTATAATTAAGGAGTATTGACTCACCGGGGTTTCTTCTTCCTGTCGATCACTATAGCGGCGACTTCCGGAACACTCCGGAGAGAGGCGGTGCGCGACGATATCTCACACGAGGTGAGGCGGGTTCCTGGAGCTCGACTGCTTCCAGGCCAAAGCGGTTTCCACTAGTGAGGTGTTTCCAAGCGCGCGGGAAGAGGAGGTTTAACGCGACGCGGGGGGTGTAGTTCAACGACGACTGCGGCGGGAGAAGAGAGCGCGCGTCGGTCGCGCGTGTCTTATATATCCTCGGGTCCGATGATTACGCGATGTTCTAGAATCGTCTTCTTTCCCCTCCCACCCCACCACCCCGATGTGTCGATAGGAGGGTACGAATGATATTGTTTCGGAAGGGAATAATGATTCGACAAATTCCTACCGTCAAAAATAAAAAACGCGAACGGTTTTCCGCGCAACCATCTCCCCCGCCCTTGAAGGATTTCCTTCAAAAAAAATAACTAAACAACTAGAGCTAAGATCGACTAACAAATAACTAACTAACGCTAAGATTACCTAAATTAAACTACAATTTCAGTCAAAAAAGCTAATTTAAATTATGGAAGAGGCAAGGGGCACAAACGGATAACCGGACGTAGGTAAGACCCAACCGTGGTCTTAACGCGAGCTATCCTAATTACTCCGTCGGAACCGGGAAAGACCTCCTCGACGATTCCTAACGGCCAGTGGAGAGGCGGCGTATTCTCCTTAGTGAGCACAACTACGGTTCCTACAGCTAAAGGCTCTGTCGCTGTGTTCCATTTTTGCCGAGACTGCAAAGTATGCAAGTATTCCATCCTCCATCGTTTCCAAAACGATTGCACTAACCGATCTAATAATTTGTGGCGTGTGGAAATGTTAAGTCTGTTCTCATCCATATCCGCGGCGGGCAGATACCTTAGAGGCGTTAAAGTCAAAAAATGTGCTGGAGTTAGAGCCAGCGGTTCCGAGGGGTCACTAGATAACGTCCGACAAAGTGGGCGGCTATTCATTACGCATTCAATTTGAGCGAGCACCGTACTTAGCTCTTCGAAGGACAAAATTTGATCTCCTATTACTCGGTATAAGTGGCTCTTTAGACTTTTAATATTAGTCTCCCAATTGCCCCCAAAATGACTCGCGGCTGGGACGTTCAGAGACCACTCAATGCGGTTCTCGGCTAGAATGTGAGCGAACTCCGAATTATAATACTTGCTAGCTAAGAGCTCATGTAGTTCCGATAGAATACGTTTTGCACCGACGTAGTTCGTACCGTTATCCGAATATAATCTACTTACAGGGCCTCTGCGCGATAGAAATCTTTTAAATGCACCCATAAAGCCTGCTGTGCTTAGATCACCAACGAGTTCTATATGCACTGCTCGAGTAGTTAGACATACGAAAATGCAGACGTAAGCCTTTGTGGATCTTATACCACGCCCGCGAGTGAGCGTGACCTTAAACGGACCAGCAAAATCAGACCCGGTGTGCGTGAAGGGCTTTACCGATTGTATCACTCTACAAGATCTAAGTTCCGCCATTTCCGGAAATGACGGCTTGGGGCGTGCCCGAAAGCAAGCTATACATCTGTGCACCCGATTGCGTATTAAACTACGTGCAGAAAGAATCCAATAATTCTGACGCAAGATCGACATCAATAAATCGGGGCCAGCGTGCGAGTTCAATTTATGATGATAATCGACTAATAAGTTCATGATATGGTCTTTACGCGGTAAAACTATAGGGTGCCGTTGGTCGAAACTCAACTGCGAGTTGGACAAGCGTCCACCTACCCTTACAATCCCATCCTGTAAAAATGGCTTAAGGCGTTGAAAGGCGCGACTACAAGCTCTATTCGATTGTAATCTTGTAATTTCTTCAGAGAAGTGTGCACGTTGAAGTTCACGTAATACTAGCGACTCGGCATAGTTGTAATCGGATGCTAAGACATACGAACGTCGCGGTAAAAGCTTCGCGAATCGACAAACGTAAATTACGCTACGCAATAATTTCGACCAAGAGGACAAGCGGTTCGCCAGAGCAATGATTGGAGAAACCTCGCTCGAAACGTTCGCCACTAGAGCGTGTCTCTTCTCTTCCGGCGGTTGTGACACTGACGAAGGTTCGAAATCGGTTATTGGCCATTGTGAGGGATCCAAGTGAACCCAAGAAGGTCCATGGAACCAAAGCGGGTGGTCCATTATTTGCATCGGGGTGAGTCCCCGGGATAGACAATCGGCAGGGTTTTCCTTACCGGACACGTGATAAAAGTTCCGCGTTTCTAACTCGTCTTGGATCTTGGCCACTCGGTTCGCGACAAACGTATCCCAACGGTGGGGTGAAGAATGAACCCAACATAAGGCGACGGTGGAGTCGGAAAAGGCAAATATTCTTTCTATGTGAACTCTATCCCTACATGCGCCGATAACTGTGGTAATAAGCTTGGTGAGTACTAATATTGCGCAAAGCTCTAAGCGCGCCAGAGAGACAACCTTACGGGGGGAGACTCTCGACTTAGAACTAATGAGGCTAATCGAATTTCTACCATTATTCTGGACATGGAAATATACAACGCCCCCCGTAAGCCTTCTCGCTGGCGTCTGCAAATCCAACAACCGTTATGCTGCTATTTCTATCGACATTTATATGACGCGGTATTTTAATTTCTCTTAGTAAAGGAAGTTCCTCTCTAAAGCGCTGCCACAATCGAACAATGCTGTCAGGCGGCGAGTCATCCCAATCGCATTCAAATAACCAAAGTTGTTTAATCAAAAGCTTAGCGTATAATACCACCGGAGCTACGAAACCCATGACGTCCCATAATCTAGCAACGCATGACAGTATTGTGCGCTTTGTGCATTTCTCTACGGGCGGATTTACCTTAAGGCTAAACACGTCGGACTCTGGTGACCAACACAGACCGAGCACCTTGTGTGTATCGGAATCGTCGAATTCCTTTATCGCCGAAAGACGGTGTGATAGTGGGATTGTATCTAAAACCGGACGCGAATTACTAGTCCACTTCACAAGATCGAATTGACCCGATTTCATGAGCCTTATAACCTCGGCGGTGGTTAGGGTGGCCTCCTCCACGCTATCGACCGAATACACAAAATCATCCATATATAATCCGCTCTCAATTGCCCTCTTAGCTTTAGGATAAGAGGGACCTTCATCGTGAGCGAGCTGTCTCACCGTGCGTAACGCATGAAATGGGCTCGACTTTAAACCAAAACAAACGCGGTTAAATTCAAACACCATTAGAGGTTCCTTTGGGTTGAAACGATATAAAATGCGCTGGAATCTACGGTCGCATTCACGGACCCCTATGCAAAGAAACATTTGGCGAATATCGGCGGATAGTGCTATACTAAACAAACGAAAATTGACTATTATATCAAATAAACTGCCCTGTAAATTTTGCCCACTATAGAGGATATCGTTAAGCGACAGGTGAGTGCTAGTTTTAGCACTAGCGTCGAGCACTACACGTAATTTAGATGTAAGTTTGTCCTCTCTAATGACTCCGTGGTGTGGTATAAAATACGACGGTGTGTCTTCGTAGTTATCTAATTTCGAAGCCACAAGTGATATGTAACCTTCTCTTATATATTCGTTAATGACGCCGTCGTAAGCTTCCTTTAACTGGGGCGAAGCGAGCATCCTACGCTCCAAGCTGTAGAAACGTTTTTCCGCCATTTGACGCGAATCGCCGAGAGATAAAACATCTCCCTTAAAGGGTAGCGCTACACTATATCTACCGTCGCGATCACGAACGGTCGTGCGGACGTAAATTTCCTCGCATATCCTGTCAGCTGAACTAGCTATGGGTGGGACGTTCACCTCCTCCATCTCCCAAAATTTGCGGACTAACGACTCGAGCGGTTCGACAGCCATACCACAATAAGATGCTGCCGAAATACTATCTAGGATGGGGGCGGAGCCAAGGATCACATAGCCCAATACGGTTTCCAGTGCGTAAGGCGCGGTATGCGAGGAGTTGCCCCTGACCTTATTGTTTAACAAAAGATGAGGGAAAAGCGATGCCCCAATGAGCATGTCTATGTTTCCAGGAACGGCGTAAGTGTCGTCTGCTAGAGTCAAATTTTTAAATTCAATCATTGCCGAGGTGTCAACCGAAACGGTTGGCAACCGTTCAGTGACCCTATCTACTACTAGTGCATTTATATCAAAGTTAACGTTACGATCTATCCGAGAATAAAATTTTAAATTTATATATCCCTGTGTCGCTTTACTAGTACCTCCGATGCCTTTAACTACAGGACATGAAAGTGACCTATTTATTACTAAGCCTAAGCGCTGACAACATTGTCGTGTTATAAAGCTATTTTGGGCTCCGCTGTCCAGCAGTGCACGGACGCTTTGTTTGTTTCCACGCGAATCCCTAACCAAAATACGCGCCGTACCCAGTAACACGGTTGAAGGAGGTTGTGCTCCCATATTTGCCAATGAGCACAGAGCGACATCATCAGGTCGACCGCTAGAATCGTTGACCTTAGTAGGGGTGAATTCCTTATTCGCCTTACTTGACGCCGCTATGTTGCTATTTTCAAAATGTAATAGCGTGTGATGTTTCCTGGCGCACTTGCTACATACGGAACTCGAATTGCATTTTGCAACTAAATGCTTATCGCTTAAGCAGTTCAAACATAGGTTGTTTGTTTTTACTAACTTATAACGTTCGCTTGGTGAATATTTACGAAAAGTCGCACAGTTATATAAGTTACCGTGTTTATCTTTACATACTATACAAGTATGCTGGAGCGATGTCGGCGTAGCGGTTACGTAAGTTAACGACCCTGCTATTTTAGATGATTGAGTCTGTCTACGGTCGACGCACCTTTTAATCTCCTGTTTAACGTTCGGTGAGCGCTGCATCACCTTTATTTGATCTCGCACGAACGATGCTAATGAATGAAAGGAAGGCATCTCCGAGCTACGATGCTCCATTTCAAACGCACGCACGGTGTCGGAGTCTAGTTTCTTCAATGCTATATGGAGAAACACCACGTCCATGAGGTCATTAAACTTCAAATTCTTAAGTGCAGCCACCGATGCCACAAATTTATCGAGAAACTGCTCTAAGCCGTTGATGTTCGCGGATGATATAGGTTTAAGATCGAATATCTGGTTCAAATATTCGGAAGCTAACATTCTCCTATCTTCATATTTAGTTTTAAGCGTTTCAAATATTAATACGTAATTGTTTGCTGTAGGTGTAAAACCCGAGCAGATCGACTGTGCTCTGCCACTAAGTTTGCTAATTAAGTAATATAATTTTTCAGCGTCCGATAACGATGGGTTGTTGTGTATATTGTTTTGAAAACTACTGAAGAAGAAGGGCCACGTCTTAATATCACCATTGAATACCGGAATATCTATTGGCGGTAACCTAATTGAGTCACGAGGGCGTACCTGCATTTCAGGCTTCGCTTCACCTTGAGATTGTAGCAATTTTGCGGTTCTCTTCACGCGACACAACATATCTTCGAATGCCAGCAGCGGTTGGTAGTTCACTATGTATTTCGGGTCGGTTTGTAGTTCCGAATGATTAATTTGGTCTAATATTCTTTCGTAATCCGTCCGCAAATTATCAATCGTTTCGATTTCATTTAAAAAAGGCCTCCCGTACTGCCTCTATATGAATGTTCTTTATATAATCACTTATATTTTGCACACGCGAAAAGAGTATGTCCCTCTTGGCATAAAGCGTTTTAATTTTGATTTCACTTCCACTAACTGCCATTTTAAATTATTGTAATAAAGTTATATTAATCACAATTAATCTCACACGCATAAACGACGTAGGATGAATACTCGGCGTGCTGTATTACGTAATCAGATCGAGCGCCCGATGCAGTCAAGGCTACGCGTCGTTTGCTAAACCTAATAATTTTATAAAATTGTGGGGTAAGCGTATCAAACGGTTGCTATCACGCCGTTTCAATTATTTAATAAGCTTTAAATTTAACCAAATACGAGCGCTATTAAATGAATAATTCTGTTTGCGAGTAACAAATCAAAATTTTAATTTAAACGAACACTATTTAAGTCTATTCCATAAGTTAGAGTGCGTTATCTAAACAATTAATTTAATAATTCGACCAGAAAATGGTTGGATAACCACTAAACACCAATCCAGATCCGGCTCGAAGGACCATAAAATGGTGGAGCCACGTGTTTAAGGCTGCCGAAAATCTAGTTCCCCGGTCAAACCTCAAACCTATTACGCGAGATATTAACTAAAGTGGACTGTATATGCGATTGCTTCTATGCTTATGTGAAGCGACTACTATAGCATGCGGTACAATGCACTCGCTCTTCCCTAAACTAAACTATTACTTGTCGAATCGATGAAAGGAATCCTGCTTGACTAGGAAAAAAACACAAATTGGAGCGGGTTAAATTATTAGCAAGCAGGTATAATTAAGGAGTATTGACTCACCGGGGTTTCTTCTTCCTGTCGATCACTATAGCGGCGACTTCCGGAACACTCCGGAGAGAGGCGGTGCGCGACGATATCTCACACGAGGTGAGGCGGGTTCCTGGAGCTCGACTGCTTCCAGGCCAAAGCGGTTTCCACTAGTGAGGTGTTTCCAAGCGCGCGGGAAGAGGAGGTTGTAGTTCAACGACGACTGCGGCGGGAGAAGAGAGCGCGCGTCGGTCGCGCGTGTCTTATATATCCTCGGGTCCGATGATTACGCGATGTTCTAGAATCGTCTTCTTTCCCCCTCCCACCCCACCACCCCGATGTGTCGATAGGAGGGTACGAATGATATTGTTTCGGAAGGGAATAATGATTCGACAAATTCCTACCGTCAAAAATAAAAAACGCGAACGGTTTTCCGCGCAACCAATGGCCTTGCTCACAAAGTCAATGTTTTACGTTTAACGATTTTAAGAAACGGTAGCTGTTCTCTGTCTCTCTCTTTTCAATAAATGATAATTGAAAGAGGTATAGAGATAATTACTACTTAGTTTTTGTAAGCGACAATCAACGATTATAAGTAACGATTAACGTGAGGATAACAAACTTAGCTAATATCTACTACTTAATCAATATTTCAAATACTTTGTCATCTGACTGCGACTTTCATAATTTGTCTAATTCACAGCATCTGTTTGCTTCTTGCAAAATTTCATTAATGACGGCTCTTCAAAAAAATTCTCATCTTTCACTGTGACAAGATATCTCCGTTGTTTCAAATAGGAATGCACTTTAATTAGCACGCGATCTTCACACAGAGACAAGAAGTGAAGGCAAACTTTATTTGTGTTTATTGAGTCCGCGCTCCGCGTGAATATTCGGGTATGAAAAAGCAAATCTCAATTATTTTTTTTTAAATATAGAACTGGAATGATAATCCAACTTAGATCCCACCTGGTATACAATCCCACCTGGTGGTAAGTGGCAACTACAGTGCATGGGCACCTGCAACTATTTTTTTGTCATAGAAAAAAACCTCGTTATCTGTTTGATAGCAAAAATAGATAAGAAAATGCTGCCTAGACGGATTTCTAAGTTGTAAAAGACGTACGTCCTACGTTAGTAATAATATTATTAATTATGTGGGCCTACCTCCCCGTAAACGGTGCTTCAATGTATGTATTCTGAACATTGAAAATTAAAATTATCGATAATGTGAGTATAAATACTTATTAATGAAAAAAATAAAATTTCTAGATCTCGATAACAGCGTCACCTACCGGGTCCAAATGTGCATCTAAACCATCTAGAGACCCATTCAAACACACACAAACCTTTCATCAAAATCGGTCGAGTTGTTTTTGAGTTTTAGCGAGACCAACGGACTATTGATTTTTATATAAGCAATATCATTGCAGGATATCCATGAACGCCGGTGACCGTCTCTTGTGGCGTCCCATGCATCTATCCTCTGCCATCACCAGTATCACAGAGCTTCAACAGTCCACTGCTGAATATAGGCCTTACCCAAGTAATGCCACCTGCACCCATTTAGTGGAGGGCCATGATACACTTTTTACGAGGCTGCCACTCTAGAACCATTCTTCCCCATCGATTATCGAATCTTCGAGCTATATGGCCCGCCTATTGCCACTTCATCTTATTGCTCCGTTGGGCTACTTCGGTTACTCTGGTTCTGCTGCTGATATTACTATCGTTGCGGGTTCTGTAGCGAAGAGAAACTCCGAGCATAGCTTGCTAAGCGACTACCGGGGTTGGCCAAGATGACATTCTACGATATTTACACGCAATAGAAAATTACAAAAATAAATGAAATTAACCCTAAGTCATATGACTATCACATGATTTAACCAACTTAACGTACGGATTTATTTTTTTATAGGAGAGTGGGCAAATGACCATGCGGCTCACCTGATGGTAAGTGACTACCGCCAGCCATGAACAACCGCTACACCAAGGGAATTGCAGGTGCGTTGCGGGCCTTTTAGAAAGGAGTAATCTCTTTTTTTGAAGGTCATCTTGTATATGATTTCCATTCATTTTTATAATTTGCTATAGCGTTAACGATCGTAGAAAGTCACCTTGGTTAACCCCGCAGCTTCCTTATACAGATAGCAGTGATGGACCACGTCTCAGTTCCATATGACATCACTGGCAACACGCACTCTCGCCTGTGCTCTTGCGGCGAGAAGAAGACCTATTGGTCGTAGTTAAAAAATTGTCTTAGGTAAACAGACTCGTCACCAAGTGTAAGCGTTGATTTTCATACAGCCAAACAGTAATTTAAATTTTAAATTTATGTTCTGAAATTCTATCTATTAAAGTTTCGACCGACTTCAATAAAAGGAAGTTGAAAATTGGACTGGTTTTTTTGTATGTATGTTAGGCAATATCTTCGTCAATTTTTAACCGATTTTGATAATTATTTATTTATTAAATAGTTTATAGTTCAGGGGAAGTCCCATATAAATTTGGAGGGAAAATTTCACTTGTAAGCGAGGGCAATATATAAAAATAGAGGAAAATTTTTTTAATGTAGGTAACATTTATGACACTTAGGTTGTGATTTATTCTTACATCGCTCAAAATTGTAAAAGAAATTAACTTTTTATAAAAAGTGAAAGCCGACTTTAATTTAAAAAGTATAAAATAATTTTACATTCTAAACTCAGGGCCTTAATTAAGTTCTATTTTTAAGTCTGAAGTCATTAGGCTACTGACTTCAGATTGAAATGTTTTTATATTCGATTTAGTTCTTTGAATAGCTTTTTATTTTAAGTTAACTTTTCAAATCAAGTGATTAATTAATTTATTGAATATAGAGTATTTCTGAACAAACCCAATAAAAGGAACACACGAACTATTGACGAGAGATATTTAATAATAAAATGTAGTAAAATTATATTCAAGACAACAGTGATTATTTATTTTCTTAACTTTTTTTTCTAGCACTGTAATATTTGTTTCAAACGTCATTAAATTTGAGGCATTATAAAACTTTTGTTCTTACATAAAACTGTATTTGTATAGAATTCTGAATTAAATCCAGACGGAAATCACATTACCCGATGTTCTGTGGCGCGCCTGCATAGTATATCTACGAAAATGCACCCAGACATTTGTATAGGACATTGCCTCACCCTCCTTTACGTATCATTATAGGTGCAGGCAAGTTTAAGTATGCCTACATTTTTTTTGCTTGACATTTTTCCGACTGATCAAAGCGCACTCCATAATTTTATATATTGTGTTCATATTATTTTTGTACTATTATATTCATTATATATACTTATAAATTTTATTTATAATAAATATTAAAGAAAAATAATACGCGGTGTTATGTTTAATTTATTTTACATTAGAACTTACTTTTTTAGGCCCATTCTGCACGATGGTCTCATACTCCAAACCTTCTACAGACATTCTCACAAAAAAAATTAAAACACTGACACCTAAGGAAAAAGATGTTCGTTTTTATTTATTTGTCAATAAAATAAATGCACACGTTTCAATTTTGGATTTTAAGAGACAGGGCGGTGTTCGAACGTCGCGATAACACTAAAAGGTCAATAGTTTCTGTAAATCACTGTCTCCATTAATGTATTTGGTTGAATTAAGCGTTCGAGTGTTTAATGTAAACTTGTGCCGCCGGCCGGCACGGGTGCAACAACCAACCAATACCACACGCCCACACAGCCTCCCTTGCTCTCCGACGAATGGAATGGATATGGATACGTACAAGCTACATAGACTGGCGTAATATGAATGCATATGTATGTCATATAGTAGATATTATGGTTTTAGAATACCTACGAATGGTTGAGTGGTGAATATACCTAAGGTGCGGTTCTTACATGTCGATTTCGATTTGTTTTCATTTTCAGATTCCGTTTCACGCATCTTTATGTAAAGTGAATAACTAAACTAAATACTAATTCGTGTATATTTAAATACTAAGTGGACCTAATTTACTATTTTAAATACATATTTATTGAAAGTAAAAAAAATGATGATGCGGATAAAGTGATTAAGATTATTATAAAGTTCTTCCGACTGATTTTAGCAGTGTATTATGTAGGCTTGAACACAGTGTTAGAAGTACAGATACAATCATTTTTATTTTGTAAAAATATTTGCTCAGGCTAGGGCTAACACAAGTCGATGAGCTTATAACTAAGCTTCGCTGGGCTGTAGAATAATCGTTGGTGCTTTAATCAAACTTTTAGTAAAACTGTCATAAAATTAGTTTTTAAATGAGTTATTTACCATATTTTAGCATTTCATTGATTTCTATAATTTATTTCCATACAACATAAATGATACGTGAAAGTAATGTAACGGCCATCATGCTACTAGTGAACATAGTTCTTTCTTTAAGAGTATTAGAAAGCAGGAATATGATTGACGAACTACATGTTCTCAAAATGTTTTTATTTTTCAAACATGCATGTTTCCTCAGGATGTTTTCCTACAAGGAACTTGGTAGGTCAGTGGCCTATTCGAACAACTCTAATTTGCAGCAATCCAATTTTTAAACATTTACATCTTTTTTTAGTTAGTCATTGTTTTTGGGTTTAAATGCATTGTATATCTGATACTAAATCAGAAGCTTCCCTGATCTATATTTTTACAAGAAAATAAAGGTGATAAACGACCTTATAGTCTTATACATTCCACCTGATGGTAAATGGAGCAGTTTCCTCAAGTTTGCAATGATTGCAAAATAGTTATGGGATAATAGAGTATTGGACATCAGTGTATTGCGAGCGCTGTAACAAAATTCAATAATTATCTAGAAAACCTACTTTGATTAAGGAAAGATTTAAGAAAATCATCTAGATGCAAAATAGTTATGGGATAATAGAGTATTGGACATCAGTGTATTGCGAGCGCTTAGCATTTAGGTAAGCTATTACGGCATAACTATTCCATTATTTAGTTTTATTAACGACAAATCAAAATATTTATTTAATTATAGTTGTGTAAATAATATGTAATATGCTAAGACCATTCAAGGTCTAACTACTACTATACTATATGTTAATTTTACAATTGATCAAACGAAATGTGCGGATACTTAAATTATCATTAAAAATAGAAATTTTTATTATGTAAACTATTTAAAAAATAAAAGCATTTTATTTATTTTTTTGGTAAAATTCCCATCCTTCGGTTTTAAATTATTTTCTCTTTAAGTAAACGCTGTATTTTTTTTCAAAGTAGTTTTATTTGGAAGGTAGAAAGATTAACTAGCAATAAAAATTAAAAAAACCTACGATATCAAGCAAAAAAAAAATAAGATCATTTTTTTTTTAAAATATACTTTTCTTTTTAATTTTTGGTCTGTAACTTCAAAACTAGTACGTTGAGATAACCTTTTTAGCATGTTTTATTAACTACATAGCTTACTGTACAAGTTCTCCAAAATAACATGCGTTCTATCACTTTTCGTAAAGATAGAAAGAGATAGATCAAGGAAAGGCGAAACAAGTGAGTGAGAGAGTGAATTGTCGTTTGAACGATTTTTGGGTCTCATTCTCGTAAGGCATGCAGGCAGCTTTAGCTATTTTAAACAGTTCATCTTGTAACGTTACCTAATTTTCACGTTGATTTTTTATCTAGTATCCGCACATTTCGTTTGATCAAGTGTAAAATTAACACATTGTATTTTTTTAATATTCATGTAGCATAATATTACATGAAACGAAACGTTATTTAACAAGGCTCTTGCTTGACTCTCTTGACACTTTGGTCTTTGACAGATGCATGCACGTGTCACTGTTATTCGATTACGGCATTAGTTTACTACAAAAATATTAATTTTCATGGTTTTATATATTTAATGTATAACTAATTTATTTATAGTATTTCTGAACAAACCCAATAAAAGGAATATACGAACTATTTAAGTCAAGAGATATTTCAATATAATATTATGTAGTAAAATTATTATTCAAGACAACAGTGATTATTTATTTTCGCTTTGCCAAGTACATTTTTCGACAATAACATAGAGGGCCAAAATAACAGATTTGAATTAGTGATTGACAATATTTTTTTATTAAAAATGTGTGAAGAATTAAATATATTAAAACAAGGGGCAGAAGCAAGGTTGTTCATATGTAATTATCTAGGAAAACCTACTTTGATTAAGGAAAGATTTAAGAAACATTATCGGCACACAGATTTAGACGTAAGCATAACCAAAGAAAGAATTAAAAACGAAGCACGGTCAATTGTTCGATGTAAAACCGCTGGCGTGAAAACACCAACATTATACTTGGTAGACTTTGAAAGACGTCGTATTTATATGCAACATTTTGAAAACAGTATTACGGTAAAGGACTTTATAATAAATGTTGTTGTAAAAAATGAAAAAGAAATTGATGATGCCTTAAATTTTGTTGCTAAGCAAATAGGTGAAACAGTTCGGAAATTGCATGAGAACAACATCATACATGGTGATTTAACAACTTCAAACATGTTACTAGTTGAAAAAATCCCGAGTAATGTACAGGATGACACTACATGGTTCCACTATGACAATATAGAATTAGTAATGATCGATTTTGGACTATCATTTATAGATACAAGTACAGAGGATAAAGGTGTTGATTTATATGTACTAGAAAGGGCACTGATAAGTACTCATAATAACTTTCCTGATTTGTTTGAAACAATTTTGAATTCATACAAAAATTTCAGTAGGAACAATATTAAAGAAATTATGAGCAAATTTGATGAAGTCCGAGCTAGAGGTAGGAAGAGAACTATGGTTGGATAGCATATAATATATAAACTTTTTCAAAATTCAAAGTTTCTTTTGTAAATAATTAAAGTGTTATTAAAAAATCCAAAATATTTTTTTTCCCTAAATATATATCTGTGGGGTCCACGTGAGGTAAAGTTCCAGAGGAAGTGTATCCATGACTAGCCATCGCTGTTGGTGATAAGAAGGCTGGTTCTTTTCTCGGTCAAAGTCTAAGTATAGCCATTCAGCGATGAACCGCAGCGTTCTTGGCAGAATACAGGTGTTGGAGTAGACTGTATGATGATTTAAGTTACTAGTTTCATAATGATGATAATTATTAGTTTTAGTTTTTTGGTACTTTGGGATTCTCCTGTTAACCTCAATGCTACTTTAATTTATTTATGGTTAACGGTTATATCAACATAATGTATGGGGTATGAGCCGTGGTAGCTCAGATGGTTAACGCTCGCTGTAAATATAACGGAACGAGAGTAACCTGGGTTCGATCCCTGCCGGCACCAATGAAATTGTTAATTGCAATTTTAAATGCTGATTTACCACATACTCGGCGGTGAAGGAAAACATTGTGAGGAAACCTGCATGTCAGAGGAATAAGAAAAAAAATTAATTTCGAAGACATGTGACGTTCCCCAACATGCATTGGGGCAGCATGGTGGACACTTCCTTGCCCTAAAAACCTTTCAGAAATGAGGGGAGGCCTGTGCCCAGCAATTGGACGTATATAGGATATAGGCTGTAGGCTGTAATGTATGGGGTTATGCGGTAGCAAGATCCACCCCAGCCGCACCTCAACCTACCATTACCGATTGGTGACTTTTGGCCATTGATGACATTACTCAACGGGATAATGCCAAAGTACCTTTCTTATATAATAGTTTTTTAATATTGTATATATTTCATCTATACAAAATAATAATATTGAAGTGGCCGTTTGTAATATCAAAATAATAGCTTTTAGTAAATGCATATGAAAGTATATATATATGGTACTTATAATGAAAACACAGTTTTTAAAATTTTTGTCTGTCTGTTTGTTCCGGGTAATCTCCAAAATGGCTGAACCGATTTTGACTGGAATAACTGGAAAATAGTTGATGTTATAATTAGTAACAAGGTTACTTATATTTTTATAAAAGAATTAGGGTTCACAGAATGTGTCAAAAAAGGCACGTATGGTAATTCATAATTCTGTGTTAGTCCCTACTTTAATGTATGGTAGTGAAAGCTTGGTGTGGCAGAAGAAGCACGAAAGTAGAATAAATGCTGTAGAAATGCGGTTAAGGAGTATGCTAGGGTTGAATCTGAATGACAGGGTGAGAAATTGCGTGATAAGAGATAAATGTGGTATGAAAGATGATGTTGTGACCAGGATTAAGAAAGGAATGCTTCGGTGGTTTGGTCATGTAGAAAGAATGAATGAGGAAAGAGTGACAAAGCAAATTTATATGGCAGATGTGAACGGCAGAGTCGGGAAGGGACGCCCTAGAAAAAAGTTTATCGACCAAATTGGCGATATTTTGAAAATGGGAAACGTTAGAAGTACGCTTAACCGACGAGCATGTATGTGTAGATATATGGATGTAAAGGAGGCGAAAGAGGTATGTCAGGATCGTGCCAAATGGAAGTCCGTAGTCTCTGCCTACCCCTCTGGGTGACAGGCGTGAGTGTTTATGTTATGTTACGTAATTAGGGTTTACCCAAAAAAAAATGAAAATCCAAAGTTAAACGCGGGTGAAATCCCGGGGACAGCTAGCTAAAGATAATTGTTTAGTTTGAAAAAGAATTATAAATTTCAATATTCACTTAACAATACAATGACTAATAGTCATAAAATAATCAAAATGTAAGGTGCACAATTATATTCTTTTTATAATAACCACTTTCTAGACTGCTGGTTTTTTGCTGTCTAAAATAATGATAATATATTCATTATATGAATCGTTATTCATATCACATCAAACATTAATGAATGATAGTCATTTTTTTTTCATTAAAGGGTTTTCTCATGCATCTGTAACAATAACCTGTAGGCTATACAAACACTTGTTTTGTGCGGTAGCAGAACCCGGGGCCCCAAAGTGCAAGTCTAAATGCTTTAAGAATAAATGGCAACATATAATAACATTGAAATAAATTTAATTTTACTATAAGGCAAAATAACTACTTAATCAAAAATTCTAAATGAAAGCCTTATAATATATTCTATTTTTTTTATTTTATAGGATAGGGTGACAAACGAGCACACAGTCCACTTGATGGTAAGTGGTTATTGTGGCCCATAGACATCTACATTTATCCTCGATTACGAATCAAAATGCAATACACCGACCACTTCCAGTTGTTGAGGGTTGAGATATCCTCAAATCTGAACTTCAGGCAGTTCATTGAGTCCAAGGCCAAAGCAGCTGCAAGGAAGCTAGGAGTCAAGCCGGTACAGCTGCTTACTTTATATAAAGCGCAAGTCCGGTCGTGCATGGAGTATTGCTGCCATATATGGGCTGGTGCTGTAAAATACCACCTAGCAGCTTTGAACTCAATGAAAAGGCGTGCTAAGAGGCTTGTTGGTGACTCGTATTTGGTTAAAACCACAGAAATAGTAATAATATATTAATACAGAAATAGTAATAAGATATTATTACGATTTCTGTAGTTAAAACCAATTTTACCAGCTTCGAACACCGGCGCAAAGTAGCCAGCCTTTCGGTTTTCTACAGGATGCATTTCGGAGAGTGTGCGCAGGAATTGCATAATTTAATTCCTCCCTCTCCCTTCAACCACCGGACAACCAGACGTTCGGCTAGTCTCCACCCTTTCGTTGTTGACTTACCACGCATTCGCACCAAACGGTTTGCTAAGTAGAGCCACGCGGCAGCTTTGCTGTTGCACGTATGGGCCGGCTCAAACCGGGGTGGTACCACGACCTTACAGAATACCGGCGTGAAGTGGAAGCTAGGCTTCCGCGTTTCGTCTGGTGAGTGCAGGTGGCCGGATGCCCAATCCCCCCCCCCATCAACATGGTAGCGGAATTAAATTTTAGACTACCCCCGGAGGGCACCAGCACCCCTGGAGAATCCCTCGCTGAGCATCCACGACCAAGTTACTCCACTCCTGAGCGTGTGTGTTCAGCCGGGGGTGTGGGGGGAATTCCGCTCAAGACTACAA
Organism: Parnassius apollo; assembly: GCA_907164705.1. Lineage (NCBI taxonomy): Eukaryota > Metazoa > Arthropoda > Insecta > Lepidoptera > Papilionidae > Parnassius > Parnassius apollo. The sequence goes on from CAJQZP010000758.1 coordinate 2,358,999, forward strand.
CTGCTCGGGGCAGACGGAGCAACAAGACCAAGGCGACCCCTGACATGCTATCCATGAATTTCTTCAATATCAGGGCACTTCACTCTAATCTAAACGCCGTCTACTACCATCTCGAGACGGCGAGGCCGACTCTGCTCTTTCTGACCGAGACGCAGGTGTCCTCTCCGGCTGTTGTCTCGTATCTCTCCTACCCGGGGTACAAACTGGAACGTTCCTTTGTGCCTCGGGCTGGAGTTTGCGTTTAGGTCAGAGAGGACATCTGTTCTCGAAGCCTCGGCAGTCTTGAAGGTTCGGTCCTATCCATCATTTGGCTACGCGTAGACAGCGACGACCATTCGCGCGTCTATAGGTCCCATAGCGGTAATGCCGAAACAGACCGACTCTTCGACCACGTCCAAATGGCTACAGATTCGTTGCTACAGCAGATCTCCTTCGCAGAGATCGTAATCCTCGGCGATTTTAACGCCCATCACGCCGAATGACTTGTTTCACGTTTAACCGAACATGCAGGGAGATCTGTTCATGATTTTGCCTTGGCATATGGTCTGACACAACTGGTTACTTCGCCTACGCGGATTCCAGATGTGGAGGATAATGCACCTTCCCTGTTGGACCTTCTGATGACCTCTCACCCGGACGAATATCAGATTTCCGTCGACGCCCCTTTAGACTCCTTGGACTATTGTCTTGTCCGGAGTGTGGTGCCACTCACGTTGAAATCGCAGTTGCATTCTGCAGGCTGCCGCCGTGTTTGGCACTATAGGTCAGCCGATTGGGATAGGATCGGTCTTTCTTCGCATCCTACCCTTGGGGGTGGGTTTGCTTCTCGCCAGACGATCCCAACGATTATGTCTGATGTGGTACTTCAGGGTATGGAACTTTTTATTCCTTCCTCTGTGGTGCCCATCGGAGGCAAATCTCAGCCATGGTTTGGTCGCTCCTGTAAAATAGTCATCAATCATGCTATAAGCAGGAGTGCTATCAAGCCTGGGCTGACGCATCAACGTCCCGGGATATAAATACCAGTGCACTTAAAAAGAAGTATAATTCCGCCTCCAGGTCCTTCAAAAGAGTCATTGCCAGAGCACATAGGCAGAATTGGCGAGAAACTAGTTCGCCTTCCTTCTCGAACCCGTGCATTCTGGTCTCTCGCCAAGGCTGTCCAGGGGAATTTCTGTCAGCCATCACTTCCATCTCTGCACAGGGAGGATGACTCACTGGCCCATACCGCAGAGGAGAAAGCCGATCTTCCAGGCTCTTTCTTTGCGTCCAACTCGACTCGCCATGACGGGGGGAGTACGCCGCCGACCATCCCGCGGTGTGAGTGCTCCATGTCGGAAGTGCAGTTCACACAGTACTCGGTTCGGAGCGTAGTTCGCAGGCGTAGTCCCGAAATCATGGAAGACGGCTCCCTAAAAAAGGCGACCGCTCAGACCCGTCCAACTACAGGCCTATCGCCATCAGTGGCGTAGCTACCTTGGGTGGCACCCGGTGCGGAAGTTGGTGGTGTCACCCCATCAAAAGTAAAAAGCAATAAATTTTATATGATAAAGGACATGGATCATTTATTATTTATAATATTGAAGAAATGACAAAACACAATAATAACTACGACAGAAAAGGAATTGTTAAAATTTCTTCTTTCTAGCTTTGACAGCTGCAAACTCAGCAATAACTTCATCGAAATTTATATTTTGTATTGCCTCGTGTACGATGGCTAATATACCAAGATTTCTAAGTCGCGATTGGGTCATTGTTGCATGCAAAGAGTTTTTTATTAATTTTAATTTTCTGAAACTCCTGTCACATGAAGCTACGGACACGCAAACCGTCACGAACAATTTCAGTGCAAATATATAATAACATTAAAAATATTATAATAAACTTTTAAAAATCTAGAGACACCCAATCAGTAACCGTAACATTAGCGGCTTTTATGTGTCTTCGCAGTCTTGGTATCTCGAAAAGTAATTCGGTTTCTGAGACCTCATGAAAATCAGTAAATTAAGATGTAGCTAATTTCAGTTCTTCAGTATTCGCCAAAAGCAAAACATTAATTTGTACGATCTCGAACAATGAAGGTACATCTTGAAGAGACTTCGAGAGCGTCAGGCTCTTTTGCGGGAATCCCCGAATTATACATAGAGCTGAGCTAGTGCTAGTGGAGGAATCCCCGAAAAAGAAATTTTTGTGCGCGATTTATTTATTTTTTGTTTGTACATTGTTCTTAAAGTTGAGAGACTGGGTGAGTGTCACCCTAAAAAAGGTGACACCCGGTGCGGCCCGCCCCCGCCGCCCCCTTTTGCTACGCCACTGATTGCCATTACCTCTTTGTTCTCCAAAACAATGGAGTCCATTGTAAACTGCCAGCTCATGAGGTACCTTGAGGATCACCAGCTGATTAGTGATCGCAAATACGGTTTTCGTGGTAAATCAGCACTTAAAATTGCAATTAACAATTTCATTGGTGCCGGCGGGGATCGAACCCGGTTTGCTCGCGTACTGTGAAATTTACAGCGAGCGCTAACCATCTGAAGGAAAAACATCGTGAGGAAACCTGCATGTCAGAGAAATAAGAAAAAAAATATTTCGAAGACATGTGAAGTTCGCCAACACGCATTGGGGCAGCGCGGCGGACAATTCCTTGCCCTAAAACCCTCTCAGAAATGAGCGGAGGCCTGTGCCCAGCTGTGGGACGTATATAGGCTGTAACTTTAACTTTTTTAAATTTGATACGGTTTTAACCGAAACCATTCAACTCAAGTTACAAAACCGCTTTCAGTGTCTAGAAGATTGCAATGCAGTGGACGATATGAATGACAAGCTCGTGGAAACTGTCCATGCAGTCTGAGCCAAGTTCTGCAAAACCCGCCGCAGAAGAACACAAACACACAACCAACAACAATCGTCATCAGATTTGACAGCATACAGGCAACTGAATAGTCATATCTCCAAATGCATGCGGCGAGACTTAGGCAACTTTAATACTGCTCGTATTGAAAAAGCAATCGAGCGAAACCAGGGCTCTAAATTCTTTGCCAGAGATACCGGTCGATACGTATATAATACCTCGCCTAATAAATGGTCTGGATAATAAATTTAGAATTGAACTTACTAAAGTTAACATAAAGTATAATTTAAAATGTTTTTACCTTAACAAATATTAGCTGTTATCCCCATTTTCGTAATAAATAGTATTATAATAATGTAGACGGAACGGCACACATCACAAACCTGCGTGGTTTTTCGCTGTGTCGCATAGCAAAATAACAATTTTTATTTGATAATACATTAAAAAAAACTATCTGTCAGAGAGAGCCAACTGTCAAAGCTGAAGACTGAGTGTGGCAGCATCGTTTACGGGACACCTGAGATTTTGGGTGAGATGAGATGTTCTATGGGGTACACATCATCGTTGGAACCACACACACAAGTGTGAGTAACGATCCAAGAGCAAGTATTATCCGACACTATTCCGATGATATCCCGGACGTCAGTCTGAGCGAGATAAGAATGGCTCTCCAGCACCTTAAAAACGGCAGGGCCCCAGGCGAGGATGGAATTACAGCGGATGACGTATATTCGTTCAGCAGTGTACTTGTAAAGCGGTGAATTATCTTTTTATATAAAAAAATCTGTACTTGTGTTTGTCACTAAACTTCTCTTCGTTTGCTTTTATTTATTTAAAAATTAGACCCGGTAGATAGAGCTATTGTCAAGATCCAGAAAACACCCGTGCAAAGCCGTAGCAGATTGCTAATTTACAATAAAGCAACATGACATAAATATTCACGCCTGACACAGAAAGTAGTAGACAGAAACTACGGATTTCAGTTTAGTATGATCCTGACACACCTCTCGCCTCCTTCACATCCGTATACCTATACACACGAAGGGTGGCTGAAAAGTTTCGAGTCTAGGGAATTAAAAATGCTGATAGAAACGTATACAAAATTTATTTTTCTATGTAGTCTCCCACTACTTCAATGCCTTTCTTACATTTGTGGTAAGCAATCCTAATTAGATCCGCGCCGACTCCACTCATATTTTAATTGCAATTTGAAGTTTAGATTTACCACGTTTTCGGTGGTGAAGAAAAACATCGCAAAGAAACCTGCATATCTGAGAAATTATTTTTAGGTATAGGTATGTGATGTGTCATCCCGCGTTGGAGTCAACTTAATCAACTCCTTTTTGACCTAAAACTTGCTGTGGTCTGTGCCCGGTAGTGGGAAGTATTTAGGCTGCTACTTTTTTACTTTTGATAGGGCTATTCACTGTTGATCATAGGCTTCCCCCATTGTTTGTCAAAAAGACCGGATATTTGCAGTAGTGTTCACGCTTGCCAAGCGGGTTGGCAATCGCAGCTCTTTATTACTTTGTGCTGTTACAAGAAGATGCTACCCATCTCCTGTTTCAGTTTCCCTCTGTCGCCTCTTAAGACATCCACGGACGAAATGAGGTAGTGGTTTCTTTTTCGCCGTCTCTACATGTTTAATATATTGTTTCTACTCCCGTTTATCAACTGGATATCCTTCACAGACTGCCAAATAAGTTAGATATTTACCATAATGCCACGCTTGGCATGCCAGTTGCCATGTGCATATTTTTATTATTTTGAGCTATGATCAGGAAGACGCTGCTGCCCATCTTATGTAGATATCTAACAAACGAGCATACGGTTCACCCCATGAACATCTACAACACCAGAGGAATTGCAGGTGCGTTGCCGGCCCTTTAGAAAGGAGTAAGCTCTTTTCTTGAAGGTCCCCAGGTCGTATCTGTCCGGAAAAATCGCCGGTGGTAAACTATTTCGCAGAGAGGTCGCACGCGGAAGAAAACTACTGAAACGTACAGTGATGGACCGCCAAGCATATAGATGGTGTGGATGGTATAGAGAGGTTAGCCGCGTAGTGCGTTCATGAAATTTAGCAGCTTGGATAAATCCGCACAATTCCTTAGAGCACTCCCCGTGATAGATGCGATAAAATACGCAAAGAGATGCAACATCTCTTCGCAGCGCCTGTGAATCGAGCCGATCGGAAAGCACTTGGTCGCCGAAGATTCGAGCCACTCTGGATGATATCAAATGGAAGGCTGGTACTGGGGAGCTTCAGCCCAGAGATGGGAACAGTATTCCATGTGCGGCCGAACCTGCGCTTTGTAAAGTTGCAGGCGGTGTGCCGGCATGAAATACTGTCCCGCTCTGCTGAGCACGCTAAGCTTTATAGAGGCCAATTTGGCCTTCTCTTCCAAGTGACCACGAAACTGCACGTCACTCGATATGTCGACGCCGAGGATTCCGATACTGGCTGAGGCCAACAAGGGGAGTGCCTTGAAACTGAGGAGATACGACAAAGGGGTTCTTTTTAGCGGTTAACGCGCAAACTTGTGTCTTCTGAGGGTTAAACTGGACTAGATTTAGTCGCCCCCAATCCGAGACTTTGTTCAGAAAAGACTCGACTTCAGACACAAGTTTGACTCGGTACTCGGAGACGTTTTCCCGAGAAATATTGGTACAGCCAGTGTACAGAGCATCACCAGTGCTGTCATCTCCATAGCAATGAATGTTTCAGTTTGCAACATATCGTTGATGTGCAGAAGAAACAGCGTTGGTGGCACGCAGCCTTCTGGAACACCAGCATTAATAGGCTTGTAATCGGAGCTTGCACCGTCTACAATGACTGCTGGAATGAAAATGAAATCGAAAGCTGGTGATCCAATTGCAAAATTTCTCGGGAAGCCCATAGGAAGAGAGCTTCGAAAGAAACGCTTTGTGCCAAACCCGATCGAAGGCCTTCGCAATGTCCAAACTATCGGCCAATGCCTCCCCCTTGAACTCTACTGCCGTTGCCCATCTATGAGTCAGGTAGACCAGAAGATCGCCAGCAGATCCTGCCCTCACTTCATGATTTCAAGATATTTATTATCAAGCAGATAAAGTTTTGTTGATATAGACGATGACGTTCCGCTAAGCAAGTGGTTTTATATATAAATTAAAATAAATTATCGCATGTATGTAAGCTCATCACTTGAGAACGGTTGGACCGATTTTGATGAACTCTCACGCTTCTCATACACCAAATCCGTCATCGGCCGAAGTTTGCTCGGGCGACAATGGCCGAACTCGGACGATCGAATCAAACACTTGTAAAACAAAGAGAGCGCTTACACCAACACGACCGTCCAATCCAATAACGCACGAAAACGGCCGATCAACCATAGAGCCCGAACTTGTTGAAATTTTTCGCCTGACTACCGGTGTCTACATTGCAAATTAAGTGTATTTATAGTTTAATTTAATCATTTTGTCTTTATTCTGTTGTTTCTGACAGTGTTGTTATCTACCTAAACGACTATGGATATTGAAAATATAAAAATAGAAAAGAAGTTGCAGTGTAAGCACATACACGTCCGAGTTACTCGTCCGGGTAGTTCTGTTCGCTATCGATTTACAAAATCGGTTTTGGTGTAAACGTACCGCATTTACAATTGGATCCTTGAATACTCAAAGACTCGGTAAGTAGCGCTGTTGTCGAGATCCTCAGATGACGAGATCTAGAAAACAGTTGCGCGAAGCAGCCGCGTAAAGGCCGGTGATTAGTAAGAATATAAAATTGGGATCATAAAAGTGTGTATTGTATGTCCGTCAAAACTTAATATTCATACCTCCCTTACTATTCGTTTTTAAAGTTTGCGGAACGAATATTTCCAATGTAGTATAATAAACATCATCACTACATTTAGAAAACAATTTACTTGATCTATCGAATATTCATAAGTCTAGTCTATATTCTTTATAATTTTAGACACATCGTAAAGTAATAAAAATAAATAACTAAACAAAAACAAGTATATCGATGTTGATTTTTGCTAAAATTGCGAAAGAAATCACTATAGATTAACCATTAAAGATTTCATGTCTTGTAAAGTAACGTCACATATACCTTAGCTATTATAATACAAGTATGTAATGTAGATATGCATTGAGCTATTATGTACTACTTACTAGAGGCGACACTGCATTCAGTTACTCTGTTCCACTCAACTGCGGTGCATACACCGCACTTTAATCAGTCAGTCCCTAGGCGCTTGTAAAGTTGTCACGTGTTGTGTTGATTTAAAAAAAATCTCTTGATAAAAATATGCCGTCGTGTGTACTTAGATATTGCACAAATAATTCAAGTAAAAACCAAGGAATTACTTTTCATCGGTGAATAAGATACTTAATCAATAAAAAAGTATTATAGATTAATAATTAAACAAATTATTCCTAAGACGATATCTTGTGTCATGGAATATAGATTGTGAAATTAATATGTTCAGATGGTTCAGATGCGACATTTCTGTGGGTACTTAAGTATAGGACGAATATAATATTATTATACACATTTTTTGTAGAAACATATATAAGTTATTATAGTTAGGCAAAATTTTTATGTTTAAATCTGCTTATTATTCTTTTAGTACCCAGATGACCGAGCTGTGCTCGGTATTTTGAAATTACATTTAGATACAAATTACATACTGATGAATGATATTTTTTGATCTTATTGACATAATGGAAAAAACTGAACTGGTTATTTAAATAAAAAATCATGAGTACATTAGTTTAATTAAAATTTTCGTATTTTTAAAAAATTCTAAAAAAAGGGCTCGAAATAATAGATTTTCTCACAAAGTTGGAACGCGAAGCAAGGAATTAAAATTTCGCCGCCGCTCGATATCCACTTGAGCCATTACGATCATTAACATAGTGTCAAAATTTACCTTCTTATATATCTTATATACAGTTTTTCATTACCTGAAAAGACGGACAAAAAACATTTTATAAAAATAAATCCTAGCTAGATCGATTTATTGCCCCCGAAATTCCCTGGACACAAAATTTTATGAAAATCGTTGGAGACATTTCCGAGATTCCGATTATATATATATATATATATATATATATATATATATATATATATATATATATATATATATATATATATATATATGTGTATATATATATATATAAAATATATATATACAAGAATTGCTCGTTTAAAGGTATAGGATTTTATTTTTAGGTTTCCTATAAAACTATAACTAAAACTGCGTCAACACAACTGCCGGTGGATTGTTGCATCTGTTTTATTGTTAAAATAATAGTTCAAAGGAATTTCAGTGCTTAAAAGCAATAATCATCATCCAAGAACTTCGCAATGTGCCGCATGAGCATAATTATTATAAAAAGTTTTGTTAACAAACTATAAGGGTCAAACCACACGTACCACAACCACATCGCAGCGACAAAATGTGATCACGTGTGAATAGCGTCTAGCCGTGACGTCGATGCAATATTGTGTTTGCAATGTGGCCGGCTGCTATTTCCGTGTAGTTTCGTAGTGTTTGCGTCGTAGTTGCGTTGTGGTCGGCATCTCTCACGCAGTTGATAATGACGACAAAATGTGGTACATGTAAATTGTACTATTCAATTCCAATACAAAGTGCGCCGGCCCACGTGTTGTGGTGTGGTTATAGTTGTGGTACGTGTGGTTTGACCCCAAATTCCTATAGGCTGTATGATCTTAGGTCTATATTAATTAGAGGATCATAAAAACAACTCTTTGATAACTGTTAACATACAATGTCAAAGAGAGTTTTGGCGGGAACTTGGTAGACGGATTGTCGCATAAATAATGATTTGAAGTGGATTTTGATTCGTAAAAGTGATTCGATTTTGTGAATTAAGTGTGGGCGCGTGTGAACTATTAGAGAAAACGACGAAACAAGTGCTTTGATGTCGATGTAAACCTCAAGTTATTTTGATCTCTTGGGCGCCTCATGAACTTGAGTGGCTGATGGCTGCCGTCATCAACTGTCCACTGGGTTGAGCTGTCGTCAAAATCTCCCAAGGGCTTCGATATGTGACACATCGCATATTGTGAAGAAAAAGAATATAAAAATAAAGATTTCGAAAGAAATTATGGGCTCAGAAAGGCTAGAACCCAGAGCCGTAAAGTATAAAAAACACTGTCAAACTGTGGGGGATAACGTAACCTCTAAAATTGTTTATTTTTATTGCCTTATATTTTTATTATTAAAATTCAGATACAATGAAGCTTCCTCTTACACAATTTTTACAACTAAATTTGCGTCAAAGCAATATAAAAGGATTTACAGCTATCAGTATGTAATCTGGCTTAGATTTTTGAAAGTTTTCTATAAATTGCTTAAATATTTGTATAATTACATATTTTCTTTTAAGGATGTTTAAGTACTCAAGAAGCTATAGAACGACGGCATCATCTGTTTACATTAGAGAAGAAGCGGCAATTGGAGAACGTAGGCAGAATAGAAAAGATTGAAGTAAGGTATAAGGGAATTCCCAAAGATTGCACTTTAGTTATGAATAAGGATATTTCTACACCGTACGACTGCGCAAGACGTAAGTATTATAAATTGTCATTTTATCTTGTCCAAATAATTTTGTAATATCAGACATTAGGTTAAATTTTAACCCATTTATTACTTATATTTTTATTTATTCCCTATTTTCCTAATATTTCCAAGTTTCGCCAAATGGGAACTATCTATTATAATTGAACAACCTAACATATGACAAATATTGTTAAGTTATAATATTTATTGAAAACTTATATCTATGGTTGCTCTGGCTTAGGACCCTGATTGATGACCATACATAGATTTATGTTCATTAGTGGGCTCAAGATTTAAAAAAGAAAATGATTTATATATATTTTTTAGTTTTAGTTCACAACTGCACCTAGGTCTTTTTGAGAATGCATAAGCAGGTTGATTTGTATTCAAAATCAATTCCGTCACCCTTGTTATGTATGTTAAATTCAGCAGTTTTAGATAGCTTCCTCTTATTGGTTGTTGGTTGTTATGGCCTTGTCCAAGAGTTTAAAAAAACATTACAATTTTCTCCTGTATTGTGGAGGCAGTTTACAGACATAAATTGCACAAAAAGAACAATTAATTGTAGCTCATACAAATACTTGTTCCATGCAGGATTTGAACATGTGTCTGCACTGCACTGCACCATGGAGCAGTTGAAACCAAGCCGTACAAAAAACCATCATATTCCTTTTATATCCACACCAAATAGATGCATCTAGCATTTATATTCTTTTAGATATCATTTAGATATCCATTTAGATTTCATTGATTGTTTTTTAAATAATAATTTTTCAGACTTCAGTGAATGGCATATGGAAAGTAGTGCTTTGGCTCTTGTAGATGGCAGTATGTATTGGGATATGCATAGACCTCTAACAGAGAGCTGCACATTAGAGGTGAGTTATACCATTGCAACCTTAACACTAAAGACTATGCATAATAAAGTACTCCAGACTAAACGGTCATGGTGGCCAATCATATTGGAGATTAATCATTTGCACAGCATTGAATTATAGTACCCGAGTGTATCCACAAGAATGCATTCCCTCACTCCCATAATCTTATATCTTGCAATCTGAAACAACTGGAGAGAAATCAGGCGCAGGACTATTTTTACATTGCTTTCTGAGGCATGGGGATTAACCACCGTTAATTTCCTAAAACTGGGTTGCTACTGAGACTTTCTTGGTATAAAAACTTAGACTCATTTCCTGACTAAGAGTTTGTCTGGGTAGTCACCACCATCTTGCGTGTATCTGCTGCCATGCGCAAATATTATTTAGAGCCAGTATGATTTCAGGATGTGTGCATTCATCTTAGTTTTTAGATGTTTCAAAAGGGACAAATGAGCGCACAGCTCACGGTAAGGAACATGTCAATTGTAAGAGCATGCTGTGGTTCAAAAACATCATTATCTTGGATTAAGAATCAAAATGCAGATTTTTTTATAGAATAAGTGTGACAGACGAGAACACAGACCACCTGATGGTAAGTGGATGCTGTGGCCCATAAACAACTACATTTATCCTCGATTAAAAATCATAATGTTAGATATGTTGTCACCCCTAAGGACTAAGATGGAATGCCTCGTTTCCATTTCCAGTAAAAAAGGGTCTCTGGATCTGTACACTCACTATACAAAACACAACAGTATTAAGCTGCTATTTTATGCTGGTATTATGTAAGAAATGTTGTTATCTAAACTAAGACAGAATGCTTCGTTTCGAGTAAAAAGAGATGGGTTCTCTACAATAATAAATCAATTATCAAAGAGTTTTCATTATTTCTTCTTTTCAGTTCCAGACATTCAACATACCGGAACCTCAGCAAGTAAATAAGGCGTTTTGGCGGACATGTTCGTTTATGCTTGGAGCGTGTGCTACTGTTGCATTCAAGGACAATGTCGCAGTAAAATTACACAGCTTTCCTGGCCCTGACAGTAAGTAAGATATTCCAGCCTATAAAAGTCTAAGAACATAGGCCTCTCTCATATTGAAGAACTATGAGAGTCCCGATTTCGATTATTGAAGTGAAAATTTCTTTAGCAGCGTTGTACACTTTTTTGTAATGGGTAAAAAATGTTAAACTCGCGTCAGGACACGTGACCCTGATCGAAAATGCGTAAGGATGAAGAGAGAGAGACAGCCGGCGCAGCGTAGGAGAGGAAGTATCCGCCTCTCTTTCTACGGCGCGGCGAAAATGTATGCCTGCCGTCGCCGCGTCCATACGTTGGGCACGCGTTTAGTTTGCTACAAGCTCCCAGAGTGATTAAACGCATCTGATTTAAATTTTATATTCACGCTTTGTAGGGTGGATGCCCTGATTACCAGCCTTTTAGTGCCAGTTTCAACTTTAAACATTCCTATTACTTTAATTAGCGCGATTTAATTATTTAACAAAAAAAAAATTATGAACATTTATTTACAATCAGATTATTACGAGCACGATTTTAAAATGAAAAAAAAATGAAGTACGTCGTTTATATGTGGTAGAACCATGCAGTTATATTAGAAGTATAGTTGTAGCACGAATGGGTCGGCTCAACCGGGGAAGGACCACGCTCTCACGGAATATCAGCGTAAAATAGTAGCTTAATGGATATGCTGTGTATAGTGAGTGTAGAGAACTAGAGACCCTTTTTAAAGGAAACGAGGCATTTCATCTTGGTCCTCACGGGTGACAACGCATCTGCATTTTGATTCGTAATCGAGGATAGATGTAGATGTCTATGGGCCACAGCAACCACTTACCATGAGGTGGACTGTGTGCTCGCTTGTCTCCCTATCCTATAAAATAAACGTCGATTTCTTATAATTTAATCGTGCAAGTTTTCGAATCATAATCATCATTACAGCTGTTCACAAGTGCACTACTGAACATCCTCCTCCACAGACTGCCGCAAAGCGTGGTCTTGAACCACTTTCCTTGTCCTTGTTAAGTTATAATTAGTACCTATTATTAAGTCAGTGTTAATTATATTTATTGCTATTGTTTTTGTCTTTCTCAAAAAAATTATTAAATCACCAAATAAATTATAAGGTGTTTTTATATACATCAAATGTCTGATGGAAAAGTACATGTTTTGCTAAACTTTAAAGTTAGTTAAGTTCTAATTAATGGTATTTATTCCAGTTTATGATGCATGTTAAGAATAAATAAAGTGAATCGTATATCGTATATCTATTAACAGCCCCATTAATAGTCACTATTCTTTTATAATTATTTTATAAAAACGTTACCCCCACACTTGGATTTTCTCCTGTATTGTGGAGGCAGCTTACAAATATAAATTGCACAAGGACACAGATACAGACCCGGAACAATTATTTGTGGGACACACAAATACTTGCGCCGTGCGGGATTCAAACCCGCGGCCCCCGGCGCAGCCACTCATTGCTAAACCACTGCATCACGGAGCCGTCGTCTAAAATAAAATAAATTCGTCCGCACATTGGCCTGAACCGAAGCAAACTAAACAACCTTCCAACGTGTGGATGCCGTCACAAACTCTCGGCCAATATCTTCGCCACTACATAACTACATTCGCCACTGTGTTGGCCAACGTGTAGAGCCGCCGTTAGGCGACGCAGGGGTGCGCGAATGTTCGTGTGTGATAATTAAAGCAATACGTGCAAAATTATTCCCTAATCTTTTTTATTAATTGAAAGTTAATATTCAAGTTTTCACTTCTGCTGGCACTCCCGGAGTGCAACCCGTCGTTTTTTTTTACTAATATAGTAAGTTTTTAAAAGAACTGTTTTTAATTTTTTTAAAGTTCAATTTACCCTTTTAGTGATCTAAGGTATACACAAGTTTAAAGTTGCAACTAGAATTTCGTTTTAGTAGTTTCATAATATTTTTTTCACACGGACATTTTAATTTTGATTTATATAGGTCAACCCTGAAGTATATTATCCATTTTCATCCATTACAGCATATAAAAGTCTATTGCTGAACACAGGCCTCCCCTAAGAAATGCGACAAAATATAATCCTGAGCCACCTGCATCCATCAAAAACCTACATATCTTACCAGGTCGGCACTCCATCTAGAGTGGGTCACCCTACACTACGCCTACCGGTACGAGGCTGCCACCTGAGAATCTTTCCCCCCATCGGTTGTTGTTTCTTCGAGATATATGGTTGTCTCATTGCCACTTCAGCTTACTAATAGGTTAATAGTATATTAAAAAATTAATATTATATTCATTTGCCACCAGTTCGTAGTGGATCCTTCATCTACGACGTGGACCTCCCAACCCTCCCGGATTGGAAGCCCACTCCACAGGAAATGCACACTCTGAGCGCTGAATATATCAAATTAACCAGACAGAACGACTTGATAGAGAGGCTGGAAGTCGGACAGGAGCTGGCTCTGGAGATGTTTGTGGACAATGAACACAAAACGAAACAGATACCTGACATAGCTAGGACAAATGGTGAGTATTTTTTTATTATAATAATGTCTTGTTGATAATAACTTCTTCTTTATCTTCGCGTGCACGCGCAGTCAGAAGTAGTCGTGTCGTGTGTTGTTCTAGCTAATTATAAAATTTAATTTTAACGTGATATATTTGGAATTTAATGTAATGGTGCATAAAGTTTAACCTAGCTATAAAAGTTTCTTGATACTTAATTCCTATTATAACCGCGTAATACAACGTTGCGACGCGACGTGCTACAGTGCTGCTCTTCGCCACACCCCCTCGAGTAAAGGAGACAACCAGCGATTTTTCTTCCTGCGCACACGCATATTTTTACATACACGGTGCTAATACTCGTTGACCATCTTAACATGAGCGTGAAGCGGTCACCACCCGGTTCTAGAACGGGCTCACCTTTTAGTGGTGAATCTAAGAGCGGCTCTAACACCGATCTACCTACTAACGATTATCATAAAATAACACATAGAAGACGTAAACAAATAGATGCAGATTTCGTGTCGTCTTCTCAGCTGACAGAATTAGAAACTGAAATAATGGAATTCTTCAATAATTTTGGGAACTCACAGAAGAAAGCGTTTAAAAGTTTGAAAGATGAAGTGTCACAAATTAAAGGAGTAAAAGACGACGTCACGATTATAAGAGAACAGCTGGAATCTATAAAAATCAGTACTGTGAAAATCACTCGCGAGCATAGTGAAATGATGAATGATATTTCCGAATTGAAAAACTCATTAAATTATCATTCAGCTGACAACACGTATTGACGATGTGGTATCGGAGATCAAAAAGGTTGATCTGTTGCTGTAAAATATATCGGAATTACAAGATAAATATGAATCTTTGCGAAATGAATATAACTTCATGCAGCAACGTGATCGCGCTATGAATATTGAGATCTCTCAGATCCCCGAAAAAAAGAATGAAATTGTTTCCGATTACGTTATTGCAATAGGCAAATACACGGGAATAGTTATATCTGCAGAGGACTTAATTTATGCCCATCGTGTTAAATCACGTGACAGCGACAATAAATCACCAAAAAATATTGTGGTTCAACTAAAATCAATCCTCTTGAGAGACAGCATCATCTCTGCTGTACGTAAGAAGAAGGGTTTTTAACTGCAATGGCCATAGGAATCCCGGGAGAGTCGCAAAATATATATGTTAATGAACACCTCACACCTGCTAATAAAATGCTGCTAAAACAAACTAGAGTCGCCGCTAAATGTGTAAATCCTATATATTAATACGTGTGGGTTCGTAACTGTAGAATTTATGTAAGGAAAGACGATAATTCCCCTAAAATTCACATAAAAACTCTTTAGAATTAAATAAAATTAAATGACTGTGTTACTTTAAGTTACGACTATTGTTATTTATCTTAAACGGTGTACTCGTATTGTTCTATAATAGTGTGGCTGAATATTTTTTAAAATTAAATAATGTTACTATTTATATATATACAAACATTTTTCAAATACTTTATTATATATACTATAGACTTATTATTTTATATACACTATACACTTTAATCTTTATACTATATTGTTATTTATACTTAATATATACTCATACATA
Organism: Parnassius apollo; assembly: GCA_907164705.1. Classification (NCBI taxonomy): domain Eukaryota; kingdom Metazoa; phylum Arthropoda; class Insecta; order Lepidoptera; family Papilionidae; genus Parnassius; species Parnassius apollo. The sequence continues at coordinate 2,374,429 of CAJQZP010000758.1, forward strand.
CATAAGCACCTTTTATCGATCTGTGTGGTTAACTGCTCAGTTAATATGGGATTCGTGCTCACAAAACAACAAAGGAATGATAATTCCTTTAATATTAGTGATGTTGAAAAGGAATCGATTAGTTTTGTTTTTCGCTCTAAATTCATATATGGTTACTATTTATATACACATAAACATTTAATATAAATACAAATTACGCTTAATATATACATGCAACGATTGCTTGATTAAGAGGATTACCATTAATGTATTATCTAATATTTATATACAAAACTACATAAAATTGTTAAGTTCCGACCTTAGTACTTTATTTTCAAATACCTACCAAAATTTATATTCTTATTGTGAGTCTAAATTACAGCTTATCATTATAAACAGTAAAGTAACTCGGAACACATTATTTTTGTTTGTTTATTATTCATTATTCACTTTAATTGTTCTTTGTTTTAATAGTCGTTTATAAAAATTTAAAAAAGGGTTTAAGCCTGTACTAAAATCAAAATGTTCGTGGTTTACAGACGAAATGTAATGAGCTATATAACAATATTTTATCTCAAGATTATGATATAATCTTATTGACCGAAACCTGCTTAAAAAGTGATATTTATAATAACGAACTATATGATCTTAGATATGATGTTTTTCGAAGTGATCGTGATTATTTATTGTCAAGGAAAAAGGCCGGTGGCGGAGTGTTAGTCTGCATACTTCGCGAATTGAGTGCATGTCTATGCGGCCAATGGTCCAGTGCACCTACAACGCATGAGTCGGTGTGCGTGACTTTACCTGCACGTACGCTTGGGTCCTCAGTCGATTTACATATAGCTATAGCGTATATTCCACCTGACTCGAACGTAATACAGAGTGGATTGAGTGATATTGTTACGAGCTTAGGGTTCGTGACAATAAAAACTGCCTATTGAATTACCAAAATTAACACTATAATTCACTTTACACTAATTAAACTTAAAACACTAATAATTAATCACACTGATTCACTTTATTCCGCTCCGAAGCTTCGCGCCTTTAAATACACATTATCACCGAAACATCCAGAATATTCAAGTAAATACGCGCGCCAATCGACTAGGCGCCAAAAGTTCGAGTGTCGGGCTTCTAGAAGCTTAGTTCTTCGTTTCGATACTAGATGACGCTGTCGGTTGAAAGATTAGTGATGTCATTTTCTGGAAAGATCCCCTCGCTCTCGTCCCCGACACTAGATGGCGCTAGTGCCGGGTACATGAAGTCAACTTAGGCGCGCAACAATATTAAGCAAAACTTATCGCATTGCATTGACAATTGTCCCATGGACAATTTTTTACTGGTGGGAGATTTTAACTTACCGTGTTTGAGATGGGACTCCAACAATTGTATTGCACACGTAGACGGTTCATCTTTTATGGATAATTTAGCGATATCTTTCGTTGACGATTTAGGGTACCTCGGTCTCAAGCAATATAATTATAATTGTAACTCAAAAGGTAATATTCTGGATGTATGTTTTTGCAATTTGCCATTAGTTGTTATAACTTCTTTACCACTCATAAAGGAAGATATATATCATCCTGGATTAAATTCCTAAAATCACTTGATAAATCTAAGGGATCTGGAACCGATGGTATTCCCCCTATTGTATTGATTTCATGTGCTGATAGCTTGTCATTGCCTATTACAATTTTGTTTTGTCATTCTCTCGATGAATGTATTTTCCCCGTTTTATGGAAAAAAAGCAAATATAATTCCACAATTATTCAGACAATTACCGTCCGATTTCTATTTTGAACACTATTAGTAATCTTTTGAAAAAATCGTTTACAGCTTCATCTACCTCATTATAATCCGTGGTATTCCTGATACACAGCATGGCTTCATAAAAGGACGGTCTACGGTATCAAATTTGTCTCTGTTCTCAAATTATGTCCTCCTGCATATGGATAATAGTGATCAGGTGGAAGTGGTCTACACTGATTTCGAAAAAGCTTTCGACCGTGTGGACCACGACCTCCTGATCCACAAGCTCTATTTGCTTGGAATTCAAGGAGACCTTCTCCGCTGGGTGTGCTCCTACCTTTCCAATCGCTCTCAAGCTGTAGTGCTGGGCGGATACGATCCGACTATGTAACTGTTACCTCGGGTGTCCCTCAGGGATCGCATCTTGGCCCGCTATTCTACAATGCGTACATCTTTGACATTGCTAACTGTTTTTATTATTCTAATCACCTATTATATACAGATGTTAAAAAAATATATCGGGCAATTAATTCTGTTGAAGATTGTAGATTGCTACAATACAATTTGGATAAAACTTCTTATTATCAACAAAACAAGATCTTCTTCAATATTAAAAAATGTCAGAATATAAGTTTTACGCGCAAGAAAAGTCCAATTGTCTTTCCTTATAACTTTAATAATCAAGTATTAACGCGAGTCAATGATGTACGTGATCTCGGCATTTGTTTTGACTCCACGATGCTCCTCAATATGCATTATGATAATATAGCAGATAGAGCTTACCTTATGCTTGGATTTGTTCTAAGAACCTGTCAACCGTTTAAAGGTACTTTGGCATTGAAAACGTTATATTTTGCATACGTGAGAAGCATATTGGAGTACGCTAGTACTATATGGTCGCCTTCATATGAAGTTTATAAGGCACGCTTAGAGCGTATTCAGAAAAAGTTTTTAAAATCTCTAAATTTCAGGTGCGACGGCACTGCACACACATTTATGTCTTGTAGTGATAATTGTCGTAAATTTAATCTTCTTACGGTAGCGGAACGCCGTGAGATCTTAGACATGGAATTTTTAATAGTAAATTTTCTCATATTGTCCCATTTATCTATTCAAAAAAATTATTAAAGCTAAAGGTAGTACGGGCTTTGACAGGAGTAGACAATTAACCCTTATTGTTTATATTGGTAGCCTCTGTAGTTTTGTAAATCCGTAGTAACATCTCAAGTTATATGCCTTCAATTCGCTAATTCACACAAAAGAATTTATAGTCCACCAAATTTAAGAAATACATTTTGACAGCTGTCAGACTTATTGCACCAAGCATGTCTACATGTCTATATGCATGAAAAAATGGGAACGTACAATATTCGATTCTTCAAAAAATCGATATCGATTATTTAGAGTTAGTAATCATTTATAGTTTGATTTGAATAATAGCAGAATAAATTAAAAACGGTTAATTTAAAACACAAGATTTATCAGTTTCTTCGTATTTGTTATTTACTTATGTTGAAACTAGATTAAAAATAAATTTATTCCATCACTTTCAGTATAAGTACTTGAGCTGCCGTTGTTTAGATTTATTATTATTTGATTTTCAATAATGCAGTCAAAAAAAATGAATGACAAGCTCGTGGAAACTGTCCATGCGGTCGGAGCTAAGTTCTGCAAGACCCGCCGCAGAAAAAACACAAAAACTCTCCGATCACACTCTTAATCTCATGGCTGTTGGACGGGAGATGAGGCTGCAATCGTCAACAGATTTGACAGCATACAGCTGAACAGACAGATCTCCAAATGCATGCGGCGAGACTTACGCAACTTTAATACTGCTCGTATTAAAGAAGCGATCGAGCGGAACCAGGGCTCCAAAGTCTTTGCCAGAGATCTGTCTGCCAGAAGGAGCCAACTGTCAAGGCTGAAGACTGAGTGTGGCAACATCGTTTCCGGGACACCTGAGATTCTGAGTGAGATTGAGAGGTTCTATGGGCAGCTGTACACATCATCGTTGGAGCCACACGCAAGTGTGAGTAACGATCCAAGATCAAGTCTTATCCGACACTATTCCGATGATATCCCGGACGTCAGTCTGAGCGAGATTAGAATGGCTCTCCACCACCTTAAAAACGGCAAGGCCCCGGGCGAGGATGGAATTACAGCGGAGCTTCTGAAAGCGGGTGGAACACCGGTACTTGAAGTCCTTCAGAAGCTCTTCAATTCCGTCCTCCATGGTGGCATTACTCCGGAGGCGTGGAGCAGAAGCGCGGTGGTCTTGTTCTTTAAGAAAGGCGACAACGCTCTCTTGAAGAACTACAGACCGATTTCCCTTCTGAGCCGCGTCTACGTGCTGTTTTCGAGAGTCATTACGAATCGTCTCGCACGCAGACTCGACTACTTCCAGCCTCCCGAACAAGCCGGTTTCCGAAAAGGCTTCAGTACCATAGACCACATACATACCCTTCGGCAAATTGTACAGAAGTCCGAAGAGTACAATCTGCCACTTTGCCTGGCGTATGTGGACTATGAGAAAGCCTTTGATTCCGTCGAAATTTGGGCGGTGCTACAGTCTCTTCAGCGGTGCCTAGTTGACTATCGGTATATTGAAGTGCTGAAGTGTTTGTGCAGTGGGGCTACGATAGCTATCCGAGTACAGAACCAGAGTACGAAACGTATCCAACTGCAGAGGGGTGTAAGACAGGGTGATGTTATATCGCCGAAACTCTTCACGGCTGCGTTGGAAGACGTTTTCAAGCTACTGGACTGGAAAGGATACGGTATTAACATCAATGGCGAGTACATCACTCACCTTCGATTTGCCGACGATATAGTCCTTATGGCAGAATCGGTGGAGGACCTTAGCACTATGCTCAATGACCTCAATGGTGTCTCCCACCGGATAGTGCTTAAGATGAACATGGACAAAACAAAGATCATGTTTAATGTCCATGTCACACCTATGCCGGTAATTGTTGGGAGCACTATGCTCGAAGTTGTTGACGAGTACGTTTACCTGGGATAAATAGTCTGACTAGGTAAGTCCAACTTCGACCGAGAGGTCAATCGACGGATTCAACTCGGCTGGGCAGCGTTCGGGAAATTACGACACATCTTCTCATCAGGTATACCTCAATCTCTGAAAACTAAAGTGTACAACCAGTGCGTGTTGCCAGTGATGACTTACGGATCTGAGACGTGGTCCTTCACCGCTGGCCGTATGAGGACGCTCAAGGTCGCTCAGCGAGCTATGAAGAGGGCTATGCTCGGAGTTTCACTGCGTGATAGACTCAAAAATGAGGATATCCGCAGTGAAACCAGAGTGACCGACATAGCCCAACGGATTAGTAGGCTGAAGTGGCAATGGGCCGGCCATATAGCTCGAAGAACCGATAACCGATGGGGAAGAAAGGTTCTCGAGTGGCAGCCTCGTACCGGTAGGCGTAGTGTAGGGCGACCCCCCACTAGATGGAGTGACGACCTGGTAAGACATGCAGGAAGTCGATGGATGCAGGTGGCTCAGGACCGTGCTTTGTGGCATTACTTGGGGGGAGGCCTATGTTCAGCAGTGGACTTGTGAAGGGCTGTAATGATGATGATGATGAATGCAGTCAAACTTAATGTCTCAAAGTCATCCATAATCTTTTTTTTTTTGTTTTTCTACCACTTTTGCCCAATCAACGTTTTTAACATGGGCACATGCTTCAACGAATATAGAAGAAACAGTCCAAAAAGTTAAAACAGAGTCACAAAATAAGAAGACAAACACAAAATCACAAAATTACGCACAGTAAACTCCCGAAATGGTGGGAGATTGAAATTACGTAGTGGTTTTTTCAGCGCGGCCTTGTAGGTATATATGAGTTTTTTTTGCATACACAAGGGACAATGGCGAAATAATAGGTGATGGAATTATTAAGCGTCTACTTTAGTCACCATTACAGATATCAATAAAATAATTTACTATGTATTATTAAATCAAACTTAGGGGCTATAGAAAAAATAATCGTACGCAATTCATCAGTTAAGACGGACAAAGATCTTATGAACGTACAGCTGAGTTTGACGTGTATTTTATTCAGAAAACTCTTCTATATATACTAATGCGTTCTTTAAGGATTCCCTCTATGCTAGTAACTATCTTATATAAACATATATGAAAATTGTATTGACTAGCTGGTGTTGTAACGTTTTTTCATACAGCTCAGCGGCAGCAGCGGCTCGACCGGGGAAGGACCAAGCTCTCATAGAACACCAGCGTAAAATAGCAGCTTAATACTGCTGTGTTTCGTATGGTGAGTGTAGAGATCCGGAGACCATTTTTTTACTAGAAACGAGGCATTCCATCTTATTTATCAGGGGTGAAAACACATCTGCGTTTTGATTTTTAATCAAAGATAAATGTAGATGTCCATGGGCTACAGCATCCACTTACCATCAAGTGGACTGTGTACTCATTTGGCATCCTTATACTATAAAAAATATTTTCTTAACTATTGTACTTTTAGGAATATTCATAGTTTAGTTTATCTATTTTAATCTATTATAAAATATAACTAATATATAAGAAAGAAACATTAATCTCTACACTTTTCTAATAAATTAACTTCCCCCGTTACGAAATCTGTGCAGTATTGCACCTCATTCCTAACAGGCGCCATCCTGGTGTCAGAAATAACCGACGTAGTTTGAAATCGTTTATACCTACGTGTGCCAAATCACCAAAGTTGTATGGGTTACCAAAAATACACAAGCCCGTGGAGCATTGGGGTCATACGTCCCATAGTGAGACAAATCGATTCACCAACTTACAGATTAGCTCAACATTTAGCGAAAATACTCTCACCGCTCGGGGGACATACAAGAGCACACATAAAGGATTCCTACCATTTTGTCAGCGAGATTAAAGACCTACATCTGGCATACAAAACAAAAACAAGGAAAGAGTAATTAAACAAATTTATGCTACAAAAGCGAATGGCAGTGTCGACAGGGTCGCTCTGGATGGATGTTTGTCGACGAAATTGGCAATATATTGAAGATCGGCCAAATTAGGAGTACCTTATGTAATCATCGCGGATGTATGCGTAATACATTATGTACTCGTATATAGACCATACGCTTATATATTATGGATTTGCAGGAGAACACAATAGCAGTATCATTAGCATTTGAAAAGACTTGGCCACGTTCAATATTCAATTCTGTGAGCTGATTTATATCAAAAATAGAGTAGGGCCTAAGACACTCCCCTGTGGTACGCTGTAAATAATGTTGAAATCTTTACTTTGGTAGTCTCCAATTTTTACCCTCTGGGTTCGTCAAAGTCGTGGATGCCCACGTCATTAAACGTGATAAAATCCGTAAAACTAGTTTCATACAGTGTGAGATGTATTCAGATTGTAACTTTAAATCAATAACAGTAATTGTACCTAACTGTAACTTTTTTATGATTGTGTAGGTAAAGTGACATTGTACAAAGTAGGCAAACACGTGGACATATCAAAGGGACCCATGATAAGTAGTAGCGGGCAGATCGGAAAAGTCTTTGTGGCTGCAGTCCATAAACTACTCGGTGAGTTTGCTTGTTATCTTCTTTCTATTCTTTTTTGTCGTTTGGTATAAGTCCACTTTACCGTGTCGTGGCGGTGCAAGAATATCCACTACCCCATAATATTATCCCGTGGATGTCTTAAGACGCGACAGAGGGAAACGAACACGGAGATTGGCAGTAGCGTCTTTCTAATCCACGCTGCAGCTATATTATGGTTACACAGAATACCAGCATAAAATAGCAGCTTAATACTGCTGAGTTTCGTATGTTGTTTTTTTTATAAAAGAGAGGGTAAACGAGCATACGATGTTAATGGCTACCGCCGCCCATGAACATCCGCAACACCAGAGGAATTGCAGGTGCGTTGCTGGCCCTTTAGAAAGGAGTAAGCTCTTTTCTTGAAGGTCCTCAGGTCGTATCGATCCGGAAAAATCGCCGGTGGTAAACTATTCCACAGAGAGGTCGTACGCGGAAGAAAACTCCTAGTGAAACGTACAGTGGTGAACCGCCAAGCATCTAGATGGTGTGGATGTTATCGAGAGGTTTGCCGCGTAGTGCGTTCATGAAATTTGGCGGCTGGGATTAATCCGAACAATTCCTCAGAGCACTCCCCGTGATAGATGCGATAAAATACGCAAAGAGATGCAACATCTCTTCGCAGTGCCAGTGATTCGAGCCGATCGGAAAGCACTCGACGATTCGAGCCGCTCTGCGCTGGATGCGGGCAAATGGAAGGAGCTGGCACTGGGGAGCCCCAGCCCAGTGATGGGAACAGTATTCCATATGCGGCCGAACCTGCGCCTTGCAAAGTTGCAGGCGGTGTACCGGCGTGAAATACTGTCCCGCTCTGCTGAGCACGCTAAGCTTTTTAAAAGCCAATTTGGCCATCGCTTCCAACTGACCACGAAAATGCACTTCACTCTATATATCGACGCCTAGAATTCCGATACTGGCGGAGGCAACAAGGGGAGTGCCTTGAAACTGAGGAGATACGACAAAGGGGTACTTTCTAGCGGTTAACGCGCAAACTTGTGTCTTCTGAGGGTTAAATTGGATTACATTTAGTCGCCCCCTATCCTAGACTTTGTTCAGCAAAGACTTTTATCCCGGAGACGTTTTCCCGAGAAATATTAGCACGGCCGGTGTACAGAGCATCACCAGTGCTGTCGTTTGCATAGCTATGAATGTTGCTGGTTTGCAACATATCATTGATATGCAGAAGAAACAGCGTTGGTGATAGCAAGCAGCCTTGTGGAACACCAGCATTAATAGGCTTGTAATCGGAGCTAGCACCGTCTACAACGACCTTGATGCTACGATCTGCAAGAAAGCTGGTGATCCAATTACATAATTTCTCGGGAAGCCCATAGGAATGCAACCGCGATTTCAGCGTGAGTGGCAACACTCTTTGGACAAGACAATGGTCGGAAGAGCCTAAAGGGGCGTCGACGAAAATCTGGTATCCGTCCGGATGAGAGGTCAGCAGAAGGTCCAACAGGGAAGGTGCATGATCCTCCACATCTGGAATCCGCGGAGGCGAAGTAACCAATTGTGTCAGACCATATGCTAAGGCAAAATCGTGAACGGATCTCCCCGCATGATCCGTTGAACGTGAACCAAGCCATTCGGCGTGGTGGGCGTTAATATCGCTGAGGATCACGTTCTCTGCGGAGGGGATCTGTTGTAGCAACGAATCTGTAGCCATTTGGATGTGGTTGAAGAGTCTGTCTGTTTCGGCATTACCGCTATTGACCTATAGAAGCACTCGTAGACGCATGGATGGTCGTCGCTCTCTACGCGTAGCCGAAGGATGGATAGGTCCGAACCTTCAAGACTGCCGAGGCGTCGAGAACAGGTGTCCTCTCTGACGTATACGCAAAATCCAGCCCGAGGCACAAAGGAGTGTTCCAGTTTGTACCCCGGGTAGGAGAGATACGAAGCATCAGCAGAGAGCAGTTGTTGTCGTGAGCGGAATTTTGTCCCCCCCCCCTCTAGAATACTCGGGGCAGCCTGAGCACCCACGCTTAGGAATGGAGTAACTTGGTCGTGGATGCTCAGCGAAGGACTGTCCAGGGGTGCTGGTACCCTCCTGGGGTAGATCTTTACTTAATTCCGCTACCATGTTAAGGGGGGGGGGGAATTGGGCCTCCCGCCTCCTACAAAAGCAGGATGTAGAGAACCGGAGACACTTTTTTACTGGAATCGAGGCATTCCATCTTAGTCCTCAGGGGTGACAACGCATCTGCGGTTTGATTCTTAATCGAGGATAAATGTAGATGTCTATGAGCCACAGCATCCACTTACCATCAGGTGGACTGTGTGCTCGTTTATCACCCTTAATCTATAAAAAACTAGAAAAAAATTGCGGTTTCCACCAACAAAGTATCCGTCTACAAAGGAATCTATGGAGGAAGTTTACGTTCAGCAGTGGATTTGATAGCCTGTAACGAATAAATGAAAGGAAATAACCACATGATTCCGAAAAAAACTCTAGGTTGTTTAAAAATATTAAAATGTCTCACTTTAGGTTCACCGGAGAGCGACGTGAAGCAGTTATATAGGTTCCAAGGCGTAGCTCTGCCGACCGGCGTCATATTGAACCACTTTGCATTCTCCATTCTCACGGAACGAGCTAAGAAATTGGTGAGCTATCTATATTTTTAGTAGACTTCAAAAAACAATACATTACATACTACTACCACAGTTTTAAAACCTTACAGTAATTGTGAAACGCCTTTGATGTCCGACGATACCGCCGCCCGAGTAACCTACTCGGGCAATTACGCTCTCTCGGATCTCTACACCTACCGAGTCTCTATCTCATTGTATCTTCCTTTTTCAGAATTCTGCCAGATCACCGATCAATCCATTTGTCGACACGAGAGAATCAGTTGAGCCACAGAGTATACAAGCTCATGCTTGATTATACAAATGTAAATAATTACTTAGCTTAGTTTTAGCTTTTAAGTTTGTTATGATTGAGATGATGATAAAACAATAAGATGAAATATTTACAACTTTTTTTATTTCACATTTCAAGACTTAGTTTTTTGATTTATAAGACAATAGTCATCTGTACCCAATTTATTATTTTATTGGTTATACTTCTTTATAATTTACTAAATTTACCGATTTCAGTAAAGCTTTTGGTCGTATAGACCACCTGTTGCTCCTTGAGAAGCTTTATAAAGCTGGTATACTCGGTAACCTATAGATGGTTTTCATCGCAAATTAGTAGAAGATCCCAGGCGATTACAATTAACGGGCTTACGGCCGCGTGCCTCAAGGCTCATTATTAGGGCCGTTGCTATTTGTAATTTTTATTAACGATATTGCTTTATGTTGTGAACATGCCAGACTCTTATTATACGCAGTCAACACTAAAATGTTTATGAGCATCAATAGCTTCGCTGATTGTGAACGGTTACAATGCAGTTTGAATAATTTTGTAGAAAATTGTATGCGAAACAAGCTTGATAGGTTATGGATATGGGACGAGGTGTAGAAGATATTACTTTTATCCCTAGACAGAATACGGCAAATATCAGATATTATGACTGTTAATTATTAGTAAATAAAACTTGTTAGTGGTCTTATGGATTACCCTTACTTATTAGAGCAAGTTAACATCTGGGTACCGAGAAAATTACCTGTAATACCTACCCAACCTTAGCAAGCCCGGAGCTAACACTAATTATCGTAGTCTCTCTTAAAATATTCTATAACGATAACTCTTTATTTATTCGCGCAAGTAACTTTTTCAACAATCTCTCATTTGGTAACAGCAACTTGGAATTATTTCGGACTAAACCTTCAAATATTAACAAGCATGGAGTGTAGAGGTAAGGAGAACCAACTCACATAGGAGAATGATTGAGAAAGTGTCATCTGTAAGGAGTAAATAACAGTTCGAATACCCTCCACAACAGCGCTGGAGAAGCTAGAGGTATAAAATGAACTTAGCAGTTGCCGACGGAGTGAAATGTGCTGAGTTGAGAAATTTAATATTTGTGGTGACTAAAGTATAGTTAATGAAACTGCAGTATTTAAAACCTCAACTACTCACGTTGTCTAAAATAATTTAGTAAAAATAACCTAGAGAAAGTCGCCGTAAAACACGTTAAGAGTGATTTTGAAAATAAAAATTTTAAAAAAAAAATAAAAAAAGAATTATGTGAAAGCCTGTGCAATAAAAATGTTAACCCTCTAGCTACAGTGGCGCCACCCCTATTTAACGCTTTTCGATTTCTACACTTATTAATACACAGTATGTTCTCCTTACCTCTATACTCCATATTAACAAGCTTTCGGCCCACACTCTTAGGCTCAGAAGGGCTAGAACCCAGAGCCGTAAAGCCAGTTAATCGTAGACAGAGAAACCTATAGACTAATGATCGGCGTGGCCTCGAGTGAGAAAGGACGATAACGAATTTTTAGGTTATACAATAATCTTTATGACTTTTAAACACATTTAGATAAAAATTTTAATTGTTCTAAGAACTGAACTGAACAAGATTCACCAATCTTGTTCAGTTCAGTTCTTAACTTCTCAGTTCGTTTTGTTAACATCTTGAGTATTTGGTCTTGTTCATTATTTCGAACTATTCGATTCAATTACGAGCATGGAATGTGGTGCGTGTAAACACATTATCGAAGATGGCGGCCTCATTAAATGCGCTGGTTGTGACAATACGTTTCATTACGATTGTTGCAACATAGAGAAACAAGTGTATTTTGACGAATACGTGGAAAAAAAGCAGAAGTGGTATTGCCCATCCTGTACTAATATAACTCGGCGCAGAAATGATAGTACACCAGTTGGTAAGCGCGACATACGTTCCCTCCAAGCAAGTCAGGCAGATATTTCTAATATGTCCTGTGATGAAAAGCTGCAACGATCATCACGCTTGAAAAAATCTAGTAACAGTGCATCTCAACACGCGTTGCGACAAAAAAACTCGGACTCCGTTACCATAGAACAAATCGAACCTCTACTCGATCGTAAACTAAGTACTTTCAAGATAGATGTAGTGCAAGAAGTACATGCAATGGTGACGAAAGAATTTAACCATACCATCAATAAGTTAGAATCGGATTTCACAGTAGCCACCGATTTTCTTCAGAAAGGGCAGGATGACCTTCTAAAGGAACTTGATGTGGCTAATAATAAAATTAAAACCCTAGAACTTGAGCGAACTACACTTAAGTCAAATATTGAGTCATTAGATCGTCGTTTAATGAGCGTCGAAAAAATCTCACGAAGCCATAACGTTGAAATCCAAATGGTTCCGGAAAAAGTCATGAAAATTTACTACATCTTATACAAAAACATTATGACACCGTGAATGTAAGTCTGGATACGAACTGCATCTGTGCTGTTCGTAGAATTGCTAAAATTAATCCAAAGTCCGACAGACCACGAAACATTCTCCTTACACTACAAACTGAGCGGCAGAGGGACATTTTATTATCGGCAGTAAAACGTTACAACAAGACTAACCACCCCAATCACTTAAACTCTACCTGCCTTGGGATTGAAGGAGAATATCGTGCCATATATGTAAATGAACATCTCTCTTCTACTACCAAAAAGCTTTATGCTGAAGCTAGGAAGTTTGCGAAAGATAACTCATACAAATATGTTTGGGTTAAATATGAACGTGTGTACATGCGGAAAAATGACAACGAATCAGCATTATTGATTAGAGACTTTAGTAACTTTGAGAAACTTAAAGTAAAATGAGTTTGTTTTAGATTACGTGAATTAAAAAAATTGTAATAGCTGAATTGACTGATACATTTACTTGGATTCTTAACAACGTTCTTACATGAAATTTTACTACCAATATGTAAATCGTATTAGATCAAAGACAACGGAGTTATATTTAAACATACTAAATTGCAATTACGATTGTATTTGTTTAACTGAAACAAACTTAAATCATACTGTATTTGATAATGAGCTGTTCGATTGTCGTTACATTGTATATCGGAGAGACCGAGAGTTTACTTGTATTAACAAATCTGAAGGTGGAGGTGTACTGATAGCTATTAAAAAGTAGTTTAAGGTAATTCGCCATAAAGAATGGGAGAGTGACATTGAAGAATTGTGGATATCGGTTTTGCTCGATTGTCCAATGAAGTCTGTCATTAACCTATGTCTCTGTTACCTTCCTCCTGATTTACCCTCTAATAAACTTAAGTACTTTTACGAGAACTTACATAAAAATTTAAGTACAATATCCTCAAATGACACTAATATAGTACTGGGAGATTTCAATGTGCCAAGTTTATCATGGTCTGTTAATCTAAATGGTAATAGTCCTTACCTTGCTCCAAGCTGTCCCACAGACTCTAAGGCTACATTATTATGTGATTACATTTCTCAATGCAATTTATATCAGATGAATCATGTTCGGAATGAATTAGATCGCACTTTAGACCTTGTTTTGTCCTCCTCTACTAGTATTTTAATTTCTGAAACTATTCCATTATCCCGTATCGATAAATATCACCCTTCACTTGAAATATCGGTTAACACACTGTCTAAGCCAAAGTATATCAAACCTAAGTATAATAAACGTTTTAATTTTGATAAAGGTAACTATGATGCTATACGTAGAGAAATCAAGGGTGTTGATTGGGGGACTCTCCTTTCAGACGTCCAAGTTGACTTGGCGGTGGATTCCTTTTATTCAGTAATTAGCGAAATTATTGTTAAATACGTTCCTTTAAAAAAAGAAGCCTCCACTCACCCAATATGGTTCTCAACAGCGCTAAAAAAGTGCCTTGCAGAAAAGAAAAAATTCCATAAAAAGTATAAAATGTATGGTAATCCCCGAGATTACGATACATTTTCCATGCTGCGTGCTAGATCCAAGTCTCTGTTGGAGGAATGTTATTCTGCTTTTATTAACGTAACTGAAGACGCTATCAAAACGAATACCAAAGCTTATTGGAGTTTTGTTAATAACAGAAAAGCTAAAAAAGGTATCCCAAGCACAATAACGCTTGGTAATGCCAGAGCTTCAGACGCAGCAGGAATTTGCGATTTACTATCGCAGTACTTTAGTTCAGTATTCGAAGATTCCACCCAATCAGTACTGCCATCACTCAAAATGTGTGAAAATGTGCTATCGGAATTTACTGTGTCAAAACATGATGTAACTCTTAAATTAAAGCAACTAAATCTTAATAAAGGGGCAGGACCAGACCAAATACCACCTACATTCCTCAAAAGATGTGCTACTGAACTAAGTCTACCCTTGACAAATCTCTTTAATAAGTCTTTAAGAGCAGGGTTGTTTCCATCAGAGTGGAAACTTGCACATGTTGTCCCAATACACAAATCAGGTGATTATTCGTTATGCGAAAACTATAGACCGATCAGTATTCTTTCTTGTATCGCGAAAGTGTTTGAATCTGTAATATATGATCGAATTTATTATCATGTACAACCAGCTCTCTTTGAGCAACAGCATGGTTTTGTCAAGGGAAAGTCCACAATATCAAATCTATTGGAATATAAGGCATATCTTTGTTTAGCCTTCGCAGTAAGTGGTCAAGTTGACACAATATATACCGATTTTCGTAAGGCTTTTGACAAAGTGAATCATGCATTGCTTTCTCAGAAACTCAAGTGGTACGGCATCCATGGTAATTTGTTCCGATGGATACAGTCTTATTTAGAAAACCGTAGCCAATTAGTTACTGTAAAGGGGTATAAATCAACTGCCGTCATCATTAAATCAGGTATACCACAAGGATCTCATCTGGGCCCTCTATTTTTTCTTATTTTTATAAACGACCTAATCCCAAAACTAACCTGTCCTTGTCTATTATACGCAGATGACCTCAAAGTGTTCAAGAAAATTAATGACCTTAATGATTGTATTGATTTGCAAAATAATGCTCCAAAACAAAGCTCTTAAGATAGTTAGTTATAGGCTGAAAATAAGTCGCAAGCTACCGTCTTATCAGGAGAGACTACTTACATTTGGAGTTTCATCACTGCGTAATAGACGTGCTATACAAGATATTCTTTGCTTACATAAACTAATACACTGCAAAATTGTTTCCCCAGATCTTTTATCACAAATCACTTTCAATATTAAGTCTAATCCCAGGCGTCGTCTTAATACGTTTATATTAAACGTCTATAAGAACAATACTTCATTTTACAATCCTTTAACACGAATGTGTCGCTCTTATAATGATATAGTTCTAACGGAGTCAGGTAAGGACATTGATGTCTTTGACAATAATGTAAATAAGCTACGTACTCAACTACTCCACTACTTCAAGTCAACTCCACATTAATTATTTATCGTCATAATAAACTTTTACTATATTGTCGTAAAATTTGTTAAATTTATAAATTGTTTTTTTTTGAGTAAAATATAATACATAAATATGTTTACGGATAATTCATGTTGCAACTGTATGTACGCGTTTTTGGTTTGTATTCCAGTTCAAAACTTTGTATATAATAGTTATTTATGTTACATAAAATTGAATGTAAACTGTTGTGTACATCCAATAAAAGAAATAGAAATAGAAATCTTAAGCTCACAAAACACTTTTTTCTCACTTAAACCAACTTGTACACCCCTTAAATCGCTACGCTGTAAAAGTTGTTTAGCAAACTGTAGAGTTTGCTAAACAAAAAAACCGGTACGGAGAAAGGGACAAACAATCACACCGCTCTATCTCATTTCTATGCAAGACGTATGCATAAATCTATCTTTTTCGTGTGCGAATGCGAAAGAAGGCGTCAATTTGTCTATAGGTTTCTCTGTCTACGCAGTTAATAAAAAAGGCCCACACTCCTTGTAATGGTGGTTAATATAGCGCATAGCGCCATATTATAGCGCGCTATCTCCATAGAGCATAGCGCGTGCTATGTAAGTAGTCGCCATGGCGCTGTGGCGCTGTTAAGTATTAATATTTAGCGGCAACTAGTCCTAGCAGCAGCGCTGTTGGGAGTGGTTGTGTGACGCAAATTTGATCTAGTAAGACGCTATTCATCGCGCGCGATCTAATTTAGTGTTAGACTTACTTAGTTAGTGTACACTGTATATCTATAAGTGATCGAAGGGCATAATATTTTTAGGATTATAGAAAGTCGTAAGCCTGAAAAGTATAAAAAAGTGTTCATTGGATTTTCTTTACCGCTTTATTTTAGTCTAGAATGCGATTTATTACACGCGCGGTCAATCCAACGAACGACATATTATAATGAAACATGCTACGAGATATAGCGTGCTGCAAAACTTTACGCGCTTGCCAGCCTTCTACACGCTTTCTTATATAAATAGCGCGCTATAACATAGCGTATTTAATAGCGCGCTAGAAATTTATAGTTTATAGGCAGTAGCGTGTTATTAATTTATAGTCGTTTTGAACAACTTTAACTCCTTGTATCGTAGACAGAGATAGGTTTCTCTGTCTGCGCCTTGTATAGATGTGCCAACTCGGAAAAAACACAACTCGAGTTAACTCCGGTTGAAATTCACGCATCTTGAGTTATAACTCGAGTTAACAGGACGTAACAGAGTAAATAAATTGTTACATATTATTACTTTTTTATAAATTTGTTTTTCTATCTTACTTTACGTTGGGTTGGGAAAACTATCATTACGTAAGTAAGTAGGTAGGATTGAAATAAAAAAGGTATATTTAGTATGTATCACATACTTATTTTATTTATATTTTAGTAAGCACCTATATTTAACAACAATGCTAGCTATATTTTTTATATCATTGGGTGACAAACGAGCACACAGTACACCTGATGGTAAGTGGATGCTGTGGCCCATAGACATCCACATTTATCCTCAACTAAGGATCAAAATGCAAATGCGTTGTCACCCCTAAGGACTAAGATGGAATACCTCGATTCTGGTATTCTGTGAGAGCGTGGTCCACCCCGGTCAAATCGACCCATTCGTGATACAACTATAATATAGCTGCAGCCCGGCTCTACCACGTCAAAAAGAACAAAATATATAGATTCAACATATTATAGAACCACCGAATTAATAAGTAGGTATTAGAATCAAATATTTTCTAAATAAATAAAAGAAAAATAATATTCAAAAACGAAAAAGAAGACAAGAGACTTGAGGGTATGATATTAATCCCTCGGTAGAGAGGTGTGGGATGTTACTTGCGGAGACACTGGCAGCTTCTCATCTCAGGAATACCTCGTATAAAGCAGGGCGGCATCAGAGGTAGCTGATCTAAGTAAGCCGCGTAAATATGTGTCTCTGAGAGATGACTACATATTTGTGTAATTGGCTGTAGAGACTATCGGTCCGTGGGGTTCACGTGCTGTAAAGTTTCTAAAGGAAATCTATCAGAGACTGGACGTTACTGCTGGTGATAAGACGATTAGTTCTTTTCTCGCTCGGAAGCTAAGTAACGCCATTTAGCGAGGAAAGTTAGTATTTTCAGCAAAATTATATTCTAAAAAATACTATCTATGCACACAACGAACGAATCGCGCTCTTACTCTTTCGCTCGCATTTTTTTTGCGCCCGAAGCAAATAAGGGCTATCCTCCGGTAAACGGGGAGGGAGGTGGTGAATGCCCGCAGCCGGCTGCGTGGTTATGAGGAGATTTTTACCCACTAAACACTGCCTTTTGGGATTGGCTAATGATCTATCGAGAGATCTTTAAGCCGTAAACGGACGCGACCCTCCTTGGGTGAAAGGAGGGCGCAAAGTGTTTCAAGTTCCTTTCCCTACTTTTAGTATTCTTTAATTGATGGATTTTAGTATGATAAAGCTTGTGCGGTCTATATACATTTTAATTTTGATATGCGAATACTTTTAATAGCTTTTTTGATTTAAAATTGAGTAAAGTGAAATGAATAAAAGCGTTTGGTGTTCCGAATAAAATAAATAAATAAACTTTGATGTAGACTCATGTAAATTGTGTCATGAACTGACACGACATATAGGTACAGTGCGGTGTTGTCAAACTTATACGAAATACTTCTTTTACTTGTAGCTATGATCGAATCTGTCGAATAGATAAAGACATCATCACAAGTTAGATACATAGTTATAAGTGGCAACGTGTTATAACTACGTCAATTATGATATTTTGTCCAAGTTACGATTCGCCAATGAAATCAGGCAAATATCTTAGATCTTACTGCTTATCTGACGTGTATTTTAATCTGATGTGTTACATTGCAAAGTTTCAAATTTTATAGATAGCTCAACCTAGCAGATAGTTGATGTCTAAATCCACTTCAAACCATTATTCAACCTATAATACAAGAGTAGCGTCTGTTAACAAAAACAAATTTGGATTGATTTGGATATTGTAGAATCGTCATCGCTACTGTGTATTTCTTTATCTATAAACTAAGGGCAAAGGAACAACGAATACACAGTCATAGCGAAATATATTTTTTTCTCTTTAACATTTTCATTTCGTGAGCTGTGCTCTGACAATTAACTTTAAAATAATAATAGTTACTCCGGTTAGACTTTTACACTTTGACATAAGACTCATATTGCAACTACAGTCTAAATGATTACGTAGGTGGGCATAGTTTCGACACCGCAGTTGTTGTCTCGGGAGGACATGAGCACGTATCCATCGTTGCCCCACATGTTCGACCAGGAGTTCTTGATGAGCCAGTACTTCTGTCCGTTGAGGGTGCCGTACCCAACTGCTAAGACAACGTGGTCCAGTTCGTGTGGTTTGTTTTTGCTGGAGAAAAAAGAGAATTAGTATGCAGGTTATGCGCAGTATAGTATATAATCTGCGACTGTAAAATGAATTGACCGTATAACAAAATACAAAATTTGATGATAAAATGTAATTGTCGTTTACTGTATAATAGAATCCAAAACCCGTGGCAGTGATGCTGTAGCTATATTATACTATTTGCTATGTGACTGCCTCGTTGGTATAGTGCTTGGAGTAGTGCGATTGCTGATCATGAAGTCCTGAGTTCGAATCCTGGGTCGGGTCAAAAATCAATTACTGAGTTTTTCCGTCAAGAAATTCTCAGTAGCTTCCCGGAGTCAGGAAGTTGGCGGTGTCTCACCCCCGTGCCTCGGAAAGCACGTAAAGCCGTTGGTCCTGCGCCTGATCTCTATCCGATCATGTCGGTTTACCGTCCCATCGGATTATGAGAGTAAGGGAGTGCTTGCGCATACACTTGGGCACTATAATCCTGTCCTGCACCGATGGCTAGTCTCCGATAAGGCTGGCCGCCGTGACCGAAATTCGGTCTGTAGTACATTATTATTATACTGTTTGCACAAATGGGTCAGCTCGAACGAGGAAGGATCACGTTCTTACAGAATACCAGCGTACAAAATCAGTTTAATGCTTAGTATGGTGAGTATAGAGAACTGGAGACTCTTTTAAGTGGAAAGGAGGTATTCCATCTTGGTCTTCAGGGGTGACAATGCATCTGCGGTTTGACTCTTAATCGAGTCTAGAGGCAGATGTCTACGGGCCACAGCATCCACTTACCATCGAGTGGACTGTGTGCTCACTTGTCACCCTGATTCTATAAAAAAATATCACCTGCCTTCGTTCTGTGGTAATAGTGAAACGGCTCCCCACTAATAATAGTACAACTACTTCGTTTACACCAAGTGTAAATCTCTGAGACCAATAACAGTGTCAAAGGAACGCGACGTTTGATATTACAATGCAAGTTTGATAGTAAAGTCCTCCAGACCGAATTTCGGTCACGGCGGCCAGTCTCAACGCAGACTAGCCATCTGCGCAGGACAGGATTACAGTGTTCAAGCGTATGCTGCTTGCGCACTCTCTATTCCCTCACTCTCTTAGTCCTACACGAAGGGAGAGGCACATAACAAACGGCTTTACATGATTTCTGAGTAATTTGGGTGGAACACTGCTAACTTCCCGACTCCGGGCTGCTACTGAAAATTTCTTGAAAGAAAAACCGATATTTGCCCGACCTGGGATTCGAACCCGGGGCGCCTCATGATCAGCAAACGCGTTTACGACCACTCAATCAGCCAGGCAGTCTATGCAAGGGTGGTGATTATGAAAAATCCTAATTACACTGAGTAATCCTAATTACTATGAATATTTTAGACTGCAGGACAAAAGAAATATAATAAATAGGCGGGGAAAAAGTTTCTTCGTATTTTGAAAATCCTAATTACACTGAGCAATCCTAATTACTATGGATATTTAAAACTGTAGAACAAAAGAAATATAAGGTCGCGGAAAAAGTTTGTTCGTATTTTGAAAGTCCTAATTACACTGAGCAATCCTAATTACTATGGATATTTTGGACTGCAGGACAAAAGAAATACAAGGTCGGGGAAAAAGTTTCTTCGTATTTTGTTTATTGTCCAACAGTGAATCTAAAGCATTCTCGAATCAACTCAACGGTCCAGACGCTTAGGAGGAGTTCAGTCAACACACACATCACGGACAGAAGAATTGTACGAGTATAATAAATAAAGATAAGCAAATTACCACTGACTCACTCATTTATCACGAGATCTCCAAAACTATACGTCCGATTGACTTGAATTTTGGCATATATACTCCTTTCTCGACGCACACACACTAAGAAAGAAAGGATTTTAGAAAATTTAACCCCTGGGGGAGTGAAATAGGGTGTTGTTACAGTTGTAACACATAAATACCGTTCCTTCTTTCAGCCAATCTTACCAGTCTCGAACACAGTTGTCAGACTTTTGGTGCTTTAGGTACAGTATATATTTCGGAGCGTGCACCTCGTCCATTTTATCATTGGACCACCTAACGCTCGGCTGACACCGGACCCTTTCTTGTCGACATATCACGCACTCGAACCAAATGCCTTGTTTCGTCGTTCTTAATGCGTACAGCAATTGAGTTGAATAATTCGCCAGCATCTGCCTTTTCATCCAATTATAAAGTGGGTGTATTCAAGGGAAGAGTGAATGGGCTTTTGTTAAGCTAAGTCATTGCACTTTACCGTCATCGACTACACCACGTACCATCAGCTGGGGTCGTAAGCCAGCTCTAACGTACAATAGTATAAAAGCTTGATTTCTGTATTAAAAATAACCTGTCGTTTCGTGTTACGACCCGTTTTAGAGCTCAAGAATTTAATTTATCTTTCTTATTTGAATTGAATCACAACTAGGGTTGCCAGGTCTTTAAACCGAAAAGACCAGACCGTCCAGCTTAGCCGGACATTTTGGTTAAAAGGCCGGACACCCTTAATTATTCAGTCTTAGTATAACACGATAATATATTTTTAAAGTAGAACAATGCTTATATCATTTACCATAAAATCTTAAATTAAAATTGAATGAATCAGTGTTCTTTATTATTAATCATTCAATATTTACTATAATATTAATTTCAATAATTGCAATAGTATGTATTTAAATTGTGGTTAAATATAAAAAGCCTAACAAAAGCCGGACACCGTCTAATTTGGCCGGACACGCAATCAAAAAGCCTGTGTGTCCGGCTTTATCCGGACGCCTGGCAACGCTAATCCTAACATAACCTAAACTCACATGCCTATTATTTCCAGCGGCGGGCACAGACCGTACCGTTGTCGTGTAGTGGAACATTCACAATCCCATATCATCCCGTGGGTTTCGTAAGAGGTGTCAGAGGGAAACAAATCGGGAGATAGACAGCAGCGGATTCCTAATAATGACTAAAAATATAAAAAAACCGCTGTTGAGAACTCGTCTGTCAAGTGTGGCAACTATTACAAATATGCCCCCTACGAGGCATTTTATAGGGGAGGCCAATGTTCAGCAGTGGACTTTAATAGCCGGCAACGGTAACCGTAGTAGGCAGAGACTTCGGAATTCCTATTAGCTAGCTCCTGTCACACCTGTCTCGCTTCTTTCACGTCTATATACCCACGTATACATGCTCGCTGCTTAAAAGTACTCTTAATTTCGCACATCTTCATTATATCGCCCATTAGGTCAACAAACTTCCGTATGAGGCGTCCCTCGCCAAGTCTACCATTCCTGCAGCATAAATAATGAGGGCATCCACGACTTTCTCTGCCACCAGGGCGGCGTCACTTAAAACGAGGTGTATTATTTGATAGATTACATAACAGGGAAGTCAATTTTTTCGAAAATTTTAAACGTTACTGCTACTTTCTGTACCATTAGTTATATTTTATATGAATTAGATTAATAATAAATAAACAAAACCACAAATATTCATAAAAATTGAAAAATAAAAAAATATTAAAAATGTGCAAATAATTATAGAACAAACTATGTACTTAGGTATTGTTTTGTGTATATATTAATATATTACTCTAGAAACGGATAAACGTCTATTTAAAACTAAATTATCAGTGAAATGACATTATGCAACAAAACTTCACCTCAGTGTCAACTAGCGGCATCTGGTAACCGTAAGATTATGATTGATGACTCATTGAGTTGTGATGCGTTATAACAAGTTATCACTTTAAAAAACCTCACCATTTTGGTTCAAAGTATACTCCTTGTGAGTAGAAATGGAGACTCTTTTGCGAGGCATCGATCCCGACCGAGATCGGACCATGCTTGAAAATTGCCAGCTGTAAAAAAAAATGTTATTTTGAAATTTTTTAAATAATTATTGTTCTAGATTTATTGACATTAAGCCTCGTTGGTCTAGAGGTCTGAAATGCGGTTGCTGATCATGAGGTCACGGGTTCGAATCCCCGGTGAGGCCTAAATCAGTTAATCCACCGCTCTTTTTGCCGTCGGTCGAAGTCGTGATCATCGTCCGAGCCGATCCGATGAAAATGGTACTTGTAACACCCGTATTACGTCGACATAAAGGTTTTTCCGACCGGCTTAAGCCGATTTCGCGTCGATATAAAATTGAGGACTCCCTAAGGTCAATAAAATAAAGTGTCCATGAATTTTCCATACAAAACTTTTTTACTAACTTTAACCGGTACCAGTGTAAATAAAACTTTGATATTTTTTACTCACACGGAGAGCGTTATCATTATTGGGGGTGACATCGACCCAGTCCTTGATAGTTGTCACCAGTGTCACGTTATCCACGTGGCAGTAGCCGTTCTGGAAAGAAGCAAACACTTTTTTTATTATTTATTTCTGACTGCTTATTTATTCTGAGCCGCATCTACGTGCTGTTTTCGAGAGTCATTACGAATCGTCTCGCACGCAGACTCGACGACTTCCAGCCTCCCGAACAAGCCGGTTTCCGAAATACATACCCTGCGGCAGATTGTCCAGAAGACCGAAGAGTACAATCTGCCACTTTGCCTGGCGTATGTGGACTATGAGAAAGCCCTTGATTCTGTCGAAATTTGGGCGGTGCTACAGTCCCTTCATCGGTGCCAAGTTGACTGTCGGTATATCGAAGTGCTGAAGTGTTTGTACAGTAGGGCTACGATGGCTATCCGAGTCCAGACCCAGAGCTCGAACCCTAACCAACTCCAGAGAGGTGTAGGCCAGGGTGACGTTATTTCCCCGAAACTCTTCACCGCTGCACTGGAAGACGATTTCAAGCTACTGGACTGGAAAGGATACGGTATTAACATCAATGGCGAGTACATCACTCACCTTCGATTTGCCGACGATATATTTGCCGGCCATATAGCTCGAAGAACCGATAACCGATGGGGAAGAAAGGTTCTCGAGTGGCAGCCTCGTACCGGTAGGCGTAGTATAGGGCGACCCCCCACTAGATGGAGTGACGACCTGGTAAGATATGCAGGAAGTCGATGGATGCAGGTGGCTCAGGACCGTGCTTTGTGGCATTACTTGGGGAGGCCTCTGAACATGTTCAGCAGTGGACTTGTGAAGGGCTGTAATGATGATGATGATGATGATTTATTTCAATTAACTGTACAATTCATTCAAAGAATGCCTTAATCTAAATATAGTTTACAATAACAGGTACCTGAACTAGGATTCTATTGTATGAAAAACAATACATTAGAAACACACTTATCGTATGCAATGCAATCACACGCGTCCAACGCAACATGGACCTGCGATATCTAGATCTGTGTGGGAAGGTGGAGGGATGTTCGTTCCAACGTTGCCGCGAGGAATCTAAAGTTGATTTATTGGGGATTGGCATTATGCGGGGAATTTGACATCTTACTTCTTCGAGAATTACAAATATTTCAATATTTTTGAAGTGAAAAATTCTTAAGAATCGTGGTAATTCGAAACTGGATAAAACGAAAAAGCTATACTAAAAAGAGACAAACGTATATATCTATAGAATTTAGCCTGCGTGAGAATGAGATAGAATACAGTGTAGTAAGGTGATACGAATTTAATTATATTAAATGTGTAGAATATTACATTACATTACAGTATGGGAAGGGTTGTTGAAATGTTATACCTAGTGCGTACTTATCCACCTACTGCTATCAATTTTGTTATCAACGTGAAAGGGAGATGTCAAGGGGCGAAATTAAAAAAGCAGTTTTTTGTTTTTTATCCCAATTAAGTTAAGATATAAAACATGATTTTACAATTATTTTTTTATAGAAAAGAGGGCAAACGAGCGCGCGGCTCACCTGTTGGCAAGTGACTACCGCCGCCCATGAACCAATTGCGCAATCTCTCGGGAAGTCCATAGGAAGGGAGCTTCGAAAGAAGCGACTTGTGCCAAACCCGATCGAAGGCCTTCGCTATGTTCAAACTAACGGCCAATGCCTCTCCCTTGAACTCTACTGCCTCTGCACATCGATGAGTCAGGTAGACCAGAAGATCCAGCTGATCGACCACGACGAAAAGCGTATTGGCGGTCATTAATCAGCTGGTGATCCTCAAGGTACCTCATGAGCTGGCAGTTTATAATGGACTTCATTATTTTGGAGAACAAGGAGGTGATGGCGATAGGCCTGTAGTTGGAAGAGTCTGAGTTGTTCACTTTTTTAGGGATCGGGTGGACCAAAGCGGTCTTCCATGATTTCGGGACTATGCCTTGAGAGTAGGAGTACCAGAAAAGACGCGTTAAAACCGGTGCCAACGTTTTCAGCACAATGGGAGGGACTTCATCAGGCCTACTCGACTTGCTGACGTCCAGGGAGAGAAGTGCTTTGCGAACTAAGAGCTGTGTAAACCGCACATCCGGCATGGAGCACTCACACCACGGGATTGTCGGCGGTGTGTTCCCCCCGTCATCGAGAGTCGAGTTGGACGCAAAGAGAGAGCCTAACAGATGGGCTTTCTTCTTTGCGGCATGGGCTAGTGAGTCGTCTTCTCTGTGCAGACATGGAAGAGATGACTGACAGAAATTCTCTTGGACAGCCTTGGCGAGAGACCCGAATGCACGGGTTCCCGAAAGCAGGCGAACTAGTTTCTTGCCAATTTTGACGATGTGCTTAGATCTTGTCATGGCAATGACTCTTTTGAACCTGTAGGCAGAATTATACTTCTTTTTAAGAGCGCTGGTGTTTACATCACGAGACGTTGATGTGTCAGCCCATACCCGGTAGCACTCCCGCTTATATCATGATGCGATTTTACAGGAGCGCCAAAACCATGGCTGGGATCTACCTCCGATAGGCACCACAGAGGATGGAATAAAAAGTTCCATACACTGAAGTACCACATCAGTGACAGGATTAGTAACAGAGTTGGGATCGTCCGGCGAGAAGCAAACCCGCCCCCAAGGGTAGGATGCAAAGAAAGACCGCATCCCATCCCAATCGGCTGACCTATAGTGCCAAACACGGCGGCAGCCTGCAGAATGCAACCGCAATTTTAGCGTGAGTGGCACCACACTCCGGACTAGACAACGGTCCGAATGGTCCAGAGGGGCGTCGACGGAAACCTGATATTCGTCCGGATGAGAGGTCAGCAGAAGGTCTAACAGGAAAGGTGCATGAACTTCCACATCTGGGATCCGCGTAGGCGAAGTAACCAATTGTGTCAGACCATATGCCAAGGCAAAGTCATTTTAAGCAGATCTTCCTGCATTACCGGTTAAACGTGAACCGGCATGGTGGGCGTTAAAATCGCCAAGGATCACGATCTGTGAAAGATCTGCTTAGACACTGTAGCCATTTGGACGTGCTCGATGAGTCGGGCTATTTCAGCATTACCGCTGTGGGACCTATATAGGTACCCGTAAGACTGCCGAGGGGCGTCGAATGGACAGATGTCCTCTCTGACGTATACGCAAAGTCCAGCCCGAGGCGCAAAGGAGTGTTCTAATTTGTACCCTGGGTAGGAGAGATTTGAAGAGGACAACTGAGTCTCGGTTAAAAAGATGGTAGTGGACAGCGTTAAGATTGGAATGAAGTCCCCTGATGTTGCAAAAATAACACATTATAATACTACATATACATATTCAGGTATTTGTTTGCGTTATAAATTTATAAATCATAAATTTTAACAGAATTACTACCTAAACGTTTTCTTTGTGGCGTGGATATATTTGTTTATGAACATGAGACTAAGTAAACCATTCTCAAACTCACTCTCAGAATCAAAAAAACTTGGTGTAAATTTGTATGTACTCGTGCGTCCGCTAAGAAGTGATAAAGAGTATCTGAATCGGAGACCCTTTTACTGGAAACAAGGCATTCCGTCTTAGTGCTCAGGGGCGATAACGCAACTGCATTTTGATTCCTCATCGAGGATAGATGAAGATACCTATGGGTCTCAGCATCCACTTATCATCAGGTGGGTTAGACCATGATTCGTTTGTCGTTTAAATTTTATTAAAAAAAAAAACTAACCTGTGCCAAGTAACTGCCATAGTCTACTTCAGTAGGCAGACCGTGCTTCATGATCCATTGGTAAGCCCTGGATGGAAAGCCACCGCCGCAGCCAAAGTTACCGAAGCTGATAGCAGGAATTTTAAATAAAATTATTTCCTATATGTAGGCAATACACGTTAAATTAATATAATTTTACAAGTTTTATAATGTTTCCTGGGCCACCTACTGGGTCCAAATGTGAATATAAACCAGCTAGAGACCCATTAAAACACACATAAAAATTTTATCAAATTCGGTCGAGTTGTTTTTAAGTTTTAGCGAGAGCAATGATTAGCAATTAATTTTTATATATAGAGATTTAATTATTAAAGGCATTGTGCCGTGTAGCGCATACGTAAGAATATTCACTACCCTATATCATATCGTGTGGGTGTCGTAAGAGGTGACATAGGGAAACTAGGAAAAGGCACTTGTACCAGCAGCATCTTCTTGATAACTACATAATAATAATAAAAAACTGCGGTTGACAACTGTATTTGCCAAGATGGCAACTATTGCAATTATTAAACGTTAACTCAGCAAATCTCGCGTTGATAACTCAGTAACCCAGGCGCAGTTTACAGCACAGTCAGCCATCTGCCAAAATAAAACTTTGAGACTAGCAAGTACAATAAAATGTAGGAAAGAAAGATTACCTATTACTACCACTTCTTTTCATTTCACGGAGTAGTAGTTCGTACAAAATATCACAAGTGTTCAATAAAACTCCTCTGCATTCTGAGGGCAACTTAATACCAAAACCTTTCGAATTTCCTGGTCAATTCCATTTTAAAGAAGAGAGTTAACACATCCGGTGCATTGACCTGAGTTGAAATACTTGACTAAGTTAATTTGGTAGAAAAGTGTAGAGATTAATGAATAATTAGTAATATTTTATATTAATTACATTAAAAATGGATCAACCTATATAGGGTATTCCTAAGTAGATGATTAAAAGAAAAGTTAAAAATATGTAGGAATATAGCATAAAAGCATTGTTTTGTGTATATTATGTCGTGGCCAGATCTTAGAATTGATCACTTCATGACGCGGCCGACCATTTATATTTGATACAATAATTTAAAAACAGTAAAATGGACTAACCCCCATGAACAATCGATGAGCGCCTGTTCACTGAGACGAACAAGATGGCCACCGTTGCGTAAGAACAGCGCGCCCTCTACAGCACCGACCGCTCCATACGACCAGCACGAGCCGCACCATAACTGATCTGCAAGTTTGTATTTTTATATATTTACCATTACATTAATTATACGATCGACTGTCTCGATGTTCGAGTGGTCGTTAATGTAATTGCTAGTCATAAGGTCGGGTCAGGCCAAAATCGTTTATTGGGTTTTTGGTCAAGAAATTCTCGGTAGCAACCTGGAGCAAGAAAGTTAGTGGTGTTTCACCCCTTGCCGTGGTCTCCAGTCGTGTGGGATTACCGTCCCATCGAACTATGAGTGAGGGAGTGAGAGAATAAAGTGCACCTGTGAGAATAAATCTGAGAGAATAAAGTATACACTAGGGAAGGCGATTCTTTCCGGAAAGATCAAATTTTTAAGTCGATTCAAATCGAAATCTGAAGAATCGATTCACAAAATCATCGACTTCTAAAAGATTGGTTACTCAAAAATCGATCTTTATTTTGATTTGCTTTCAGAGTTTATACGAATATTTACAATATCAAAGGATACAACAAACTACAAATTACAAACGTAACTTATTTTTTATTTCTTTAATACATTAAGAAGAGGCGAAAGAAACTGATCACAGCGATTTGCGATTTTGAATAGAATAACTGTAATTTTTTACGTGTTTGGGTACATATAATTGTAAATAATTGTAAACAATTTTATAGTTCTTATAAAAATAAAAAAGATTCGATCTCGATTTTCTAGGATGAAACATGGATTTACTGGATCGATTCAGTATATAATACTATTCGTCGATTTAAAAAACGATCTTTTTGGCGCAAAAAATCGATTCTTCAATTAATCGATGTCAGATCGCTATGCCTAATATACACTCGTGTACTATAATCCTATCCTGCGCAGATGGCTAGTCTCAGTTGAGACTGGCCACCGTGACCGAAATCCGGTCTGGAGGAAATAATAATTGTTATTTTTACCATTACTATCAAAAGTCCACATCAGAACGTATGCCTCTCCGTAAATTGCCTCATGGTAGGGATGTTTGCCATAGTTGCCATGCTTGGCAGGCGGATAGGTAAACGCAATTCATTATTTTGTGTTGTCTATGTAGTGGCGGTGTAATCCACTACAAACAATCCACGAGCAGCAGCGTCTTACTTTTTTTTATATATTTAACTCAAATTGAAATTCTTTATTGCATAACTTAATCTATTACATAGCATATCGTGGTTGGAGCTTCCTTTTAAGTAAAGGATTTGTTTGTACTAGGAAACACAGCTCTTACAAACAATGGGTATAACATTAAGTTGAGGCGAAAAAAAAAATAGAAAATTAGTTATTAAATTATAGAAGTATAAAATAATATAGACATAATGTTATTATTATATTATTGTACGAAACAATGTCTTTAAACCGCGACTCTCACCTGTAAGAACTATTAATTTCACGTAAAAAAAGTCTTATCAGTACAGTTCATCCTCCAACAGTTATAGTTGTGTAGTAAAATGGTGTTGAAGTAAAAAATATATATATTTATATATTTAAATTTCATTCGGCCTCGCTCGCTCATGTCGATCGGACGTTTGGTTGCGGCAAATAATTTTGTGTCTAAGAGCATGAATATGTCAAAGTGTGAAAAATGCAACAAAAATATTACAAAGGCTCGTCCTGGTGTGGAGTGTCATCGTTGTGAGAAGATGGTGCATCTGAACACAGAATGCTCAGGGCTTACCACCAAACAAAGGAATGCGCTTCGGGCAAATGAAAACCCAGATTGGTCGTGCTCTGAATGCAAAAACACTTCATCTAGACGAACTTCGATACCCGAAATGTTATACCTGAAGATGAAGATAATGATGAAGCATTTGGA
Source organism: Parnassius apollo (assembly GCA_907164705.1). Taxonomy (NCBI): domain Eukaryota; kingdom Metazoa; phylum Arthropoda; class Insecta; order Lepidoptera; family Papilionidae; genus Parnassius; species Parnassius apollo. Next base: position 2,404,470 of record CAJQZP010000758.1, read on the forward strand.
TCGCCTATAACCTCAGCCTCTGTTCCATTAGATGGTAAAAAATTGCTTCTAGAAATATCAACAAAAGTGGAGTGTGCTATTGAACGTCAATTGAGCCAGTTTACAGAGTCTTTGGAATTCAATTCTAGAAAATTTGATGATTTACTCGAAACCGTAGACGCATTTAAAACTACAGTAAAATAAATAAAAAAGAAGAATATTGAATTATCTAACTAAAATAAAAACTTTGAATATATAATAAGTGCATTAGAACAGCGTTTACAAGAACAAGAACAGCAACAGCTTATTAAAACTATTGATATTTTTAATATCCCATTCACTGACAACGAAGATCTTTTAAACGTCGTGCAAAAAATAAAACAGAAACTTGAATTAACAGAAAATATTATAGAAGTAAAGCGCTTTGGTTACAATAGAAATAATTCCGGAAAACTACGTGTGGTTCTACCGTCAGAAACTGTTAAAACAAAATGGCTTACAAAAGCAAAGGATACAAAGGTCATGGTGAACGATATCTTGCCTAGCGCATCACCGTTGACTGGTAAAGAAACCATCTACATAAGTGAGGCATTAACCACTTACAATAAGACCTCACTTGGAAATGCCAGAAGAGAACTTAAGAACAGCGGAGTATACACAAATGTGTGTGGTGCAAGAATGGAGTTATTAGAGCAAGAAAAAGTGAAAAAGAACAATCGTTCATAATTAGAACTGATGATGACATTAAAGCCTTACTACAAAAGGAAGTCCATGTACAGTCGCAATAAATTATTCTATATAGGTATTTCAAAAAATGTATCAAAAAGTTTTTTTTGTTCTTTACTTTTTTTTAATGGACTTACAGTTAGACGATATTTGTGAATTAAGTAATTGTACATAAATTCATTTTTAAATCATATTCCTATTAAAAATTGTCAAACTAACCTTTTATGCATGCACATAAATATAAAGTCCTTGATTAAAAACGTTGATGCTTTAGAACAATGTGTGTACTCATCTAATGCATGTATAGATATTATATTGGTAACGGAAGCTAATATATCTGACTACCTAAGCGATATGTTTAACCTACCGGACTATAACATGCACACAGTGCTGCGTAAATACCGAAGGGGTGGCGGTATAATAGCATATATACACAAGAGGAATAAATTTACAATAATTAGTAACATCATAAACATAAACACTCACGCCTGTCATCCAGAGGGGTAGGCAGAGACTACAGACTTCCATTTGGCACGATCCTGACACACCTCTCTTGCCTCCTTCACATCCATACACTTACGCATACATGATCGTCGGTTAAGGGTACTCCTAATTTGGCCCGTTTTCAATAAATCGCCAATTTGGTCGATAAATTTTCGCCTAGGACGTCCCTTTCCGACTCTGCCATTCACTTCTGCACCATAAATTTTCTTTGTCACTCTTTCCTCATTCATTCTTTCCACATGACCAAACCACCGAAGCATTCCTATCTTAATCCTGGTCACAATATCATCTTGCAAACCACACTCTTCTCTTATTACACAATTTCTTACCCTGTCATTCAGATTCAGCCCTAACATACTCCTTAACGACCGCATTTCTACTGCGTTTATTCTACTCTCGTGCTTCTTCTGCCACACCCAACTTTTACTACCATACGTTAAAGTAGGGACCAACACAAATAAATGTTTTTCCAATAAACAATTATTTGAAAATAACGAAACTTCTAAAATTACTAAAACTGTGTAGTTATACTGTCGTTATTAGACATCCGACAAACAAATTTTACAAACATAAATAATGAAAAAAAAATCATTCAGACAGACAATTCTTCTTAAATTGTTCACGAAAAAAATAAATATATGTGATCCAGTTTTGAAGGAGAAAACAGGGGAAGAATTCTGGATGATGATCTCGTCAATTTTTCACAGGTATTATCAGTCCAGACTGCAGGTAAAACCATAACATTTTTTAAAATGTGTTGTGAAAAACAAGATTTCTTATTGTTTTACCTTTCACTGGTGTAACAGCACCGGACAGCCTCCAGTCAAATTCTGGGGGCAGTTTCGCTTGCATCTCTCTCAACTCAGATTCTCCGTACGGGAAAGGTAGACCTAAAAGTAATTTTACAAGACTGTTTAAAACCTGCAAACATTTTATCAATTCAATTTCTCCCAGGTTTAGGAAGTCTCCCAGGAGAGAATGCCATAAGACATTAAGACAGCTTTTTTACCTCTAGTTAAGTGTTTAAAGGATAAATAATTGATTCTATATGTGGTATGTATGATTGATTGATTCTGTTCGTGGTAGGGCCACGCTGCAGTTATATTATGGTCCCCTCGACCAGGTAGGATCACTGGTCCTACCCGGTCGAGGCGACCTGGATCACGCCCTCACAGGATACCAGCGTACAATAGTAGCTCAAGGCGGCTGTGTTTTGTACGGTGAGTGTAGAAAATCAGAGACCCTTTTTACTGGAAACGAGGCATTCCATACTACCACAGTTTTAGGACCTTACAGTTGCGAAACGCTTTTGAGGTCAGGCAATGCCACTGTCCACGTAGGTATTTATGCGGGCAGCGTGTATGCTAGGCGTTTTCACGAAAATGGAAACAAAATGATTTTGAATATCACAAGACTCATTATCATCTGACACTCTCATTTGACGTGGTAGAGCCATGCTATTTGACTTGGTAGAGCTGGAGCTATATAAGTAGTATTAGTATATAGTTGTAGCACGAATGGGTCGGCTCGACCGGGGAAGGACCACGCTCTCACAGAATACCAGCGTAAAATAGCAGCTCAACGCTGATGTGTTTCGTATGGTGAGTGTAGAGAACCGGAGAACCATTTTACTGGAAACGAGGCATTCCATCTTAGTCCTCACGGCTGACAACGAATCTGTATTTTGATTCGTAATCGAGGCTGAGATGTAGATGTCTATAGGCCACAGCAACCACTTACCATCAGGTCGACTGTGTGATCGTTTGTCACCCTTATCCTATAAAAAAATAATTTAATAACATTATGTAGATGCTTACAACCCCTCATGCGCCCGGCCACTTTATTTTTTTACGCGCTAAATGTCAGGGGTTGTACGGGAAGTCGCTCGATACTAGCAGGCGCTAATGTAAACTATGATATCTTTTTAATTTTGTATGCCAGCTATACATATACAATATGTTACGTAATTAACGCACACCCTCAGACACCCCAATTAGTATATTATGTTATAATCATAATACATGCACTGAATTTTTAGTTAAACATTTTTAAGCACTGATTATTTATCAAATTAGTTATACTAATTCCAGAAGAATGTTGTGGTAACAGTACAAATCCACGAACGCAAAGACTTTAACGTGCTTGAAATAAAGTTAATTTTTCTTTATTTTTATTGAATGACAGAATTAGTAATAATACAAATAAAACTGCACTCTTAAAAGTCTTATTGCCATAACTTAAGGTCCATTTCAGTTTGTTTTGACTGTACAGATTTAATGTGACTGTAATTTACGTAGTTTTAATTATTTTTGGGATAAAAAAATTACCTATATTAAAAATGATAGGAATCGATTCAGTAAACGTTTCTGAACAAACTACTTTCTCAAAGTGCGTTAATTATGTTACATGTTGTATAAAACTTATACTTATCGAATCGTTATGAATTAAGCTATTTTTCATTGTGAATTAATCAGTGCAATTTTACTTCTACTTCTAATCCTAGATATTATCAACTTTATTTCAAAATTGTTTGCCGGTTTCTTGCACATATAAAGTAAGGATTATGAAATAAACAAATTACATGAAAAGGCATTTGTTTCATTTGCATAATGGTACAATATTCTGTCAAAAGGGATTAAAAAATCACACCTCTAAATACTTTGTTATCAAATTACAAACTTTTAAAACCTACCTCCTTTTACGCGGTAAAAAAAAAACAGGTAAAAAACAACCGAAATTTCTATGCAGTGAAGTTCGCTAATGGCGCCACAGTACGGCCTTGTCTTTTATCTACGTTGTTCAAACATTAGAATCAGAAACTATTGAGTGAAGAAGTAAAGAGTACAGACTGTGTATTAAAAAGTGTCCATAAAAACCGTTAAATAAGGGTGGCGCTACTATAGCTACGGGCTAAATTTTAAAGAACGTGCTGAAAAATATTAGTGGAATAGACCACTTTTTCGAGGTTATATTTACTTAATAAAATTATTTTAGATTTTAGAGCTACTGAGCAGTTTAGCGGCAACTTTACACCGTCGAAAACTGCTAAGTTCATTTCATACCCGTAGCTAGTCCAGCACTGTTGTGGAGAGTTTTTGAACTGTTATTTACTGCTTACAGATGGCCACTTTTTCAACTATTCTACTATGGGAGTTGGTACTCCTTACTTCTACACTCCATATCAGAAACAAACAGTGTTTACTTTGTAATTCAATAGCGAATCGCGATTACTTGCCAAATGGGCACACGGGGTCGGCTGACACGTCGGCATACATTAGCTGTCAACCACATTGGATTGACGTAACACTTGAGGGGATATGTTGAAAACATTTATTGAACAGATTATTTTCTATTACTATAAGAAATAAAACATTTACAGGTGTTATTATAAATTACAGATATTGCACTGACAAATATTTTCGTGACGCATTTTTTTATAGATGTTTTCAGTTTTCGATTGTTAAATGTACCTATGTAGTGTAGCATTCGGATAAATCATTTTATCACAAAAAATGCGAGGGGAAACATAAGCATGATCGTCATTTGAATTCAATTTTACTTAGTAACTCACCATATACAGGATGTTGTAAACACCGTTATCCTTGAAACCAGTGGTTTGGTGTCACTTATAGAACGTAAATTCACTGATATAAAGAAACGCTATTTTCTTTCATAAAATTTAAAAAGTTTCTGTCCGACACCGTCCGTAAATTCATGGATATCCTATGCACCCGAGTGACATAATCACTGTAAAGATCACCGCCCGCGCTAGCTACCTACACAACATTCAAATAAAAATACAGTAGGTACACATAACCTGTGCTGTAACTTTTCCTTCATACTAACATCCTGGCTTATCCAGGAAAAATTGAGATTTTACTAAAAAAAATGTTGTTATTTTTCATTGAATTTACGTTCTATAAGTGAAACCAAACCACTGGCTGCAAGGATAACGGTGTTTACACTAACACCCTGTATATTACTATACCATAACATAACCATTATAGATATATATTTAGAAAACTGCTACTCACGACTTACTATAAAACACGCTCGCAGCAACCGCATTAATTTGTATTGTCTATGACTCAGTAAAGTACGCTAGCACAAGGTGGCGCACATTCAACAACAAGAAGTACATTCGTTTCCTAACTGTAAGTTATTTAAGCTGTGCTTGTACTCGGGGGTGACAACTAGAGATGGTCTAAATATTCGTTTCATATTCGGTATTCGGGATATTCGGCAGGTATGACAACCGGTATGTACTCAGGGGTGACAACCCATCTGTATTTTGATTGCTAATCGAGAATAAATGTAGATGTCTATGGATCACAGCATCCACTTACCATCAGGTGGATCGTGTGCTCATTTGTCACCCTTATTCTATAAATAACGACTATAAAAGCTCCCCTGGCTTTTCTACTTACCCATGGGAATGGGTTCACTGTATCTTAGTCCCCGTAAAGCCGCCAGCTCGTCGTCAGTGCGATCAGCCAGGTGGTTCACAGACAAACTAAAGCCACGCCGCGCGCGATTGTTAGAGTGAATGAAGCTGGAATTGTAATAAAAATAAATAACTGAATTATAACAAGTGGGTTATAATATATTTGTAATAATTTAAACCATGTGCACGGCGATGAAGATAAAAATAAATATTTCGAAAACATGTGAAGTACTCCAACACGTATTGGGGATGAGCGGCGGATATTTCAGTGTCCTAAAATATTACACATGATAAATTCATCAATCAATAGAACAAAAACATCAATAGAAAATTAAAATTTTCTATTTGAGATTTGTAATAGCGCCACCTATTACATGCTATAGGTAATAAAGACATTTTATCGAACTAAAACTTATTGACAAGGTGGTACAAGTATAATCGACCCTAGATGGCATAAACACAAAAAACTCAAGTTATCTTAGATTTAATAAATTTGTTTATTCTTAAATTCCATTCCTAACAATACACTATTTCATCTTCCTTTTCATGTCTAAAAATAGGAATTGTAACATTTATTTGCTACAAAATTAAACCTTTACTTATCTTATACTTATAAAAGGTGGTTGAAAATTATCATATTAAATAACTCATTTATCATGAAATCTTTTGAAGTGTTATTTTTAGTAAACTCTACGAAATTATATTTTTAACTCATCTAACAAGTAAATTATATAATCAAATGTAAAATAATTTTTAATTTAGGTAACAATATTACAATAAAAAAAACCTTAAATAATAAATACTCCTGATACTCTGCAGTCTGCATTAATAATACGATTCGCCTGTTATTCAGATCATTCGGGATTCGGTCGGTTTGCGGTTCATTCACAATTCAAGCAAATCGCGGTTTAAAAAGGTACCGTCAATTGTTTTTGATTGGTTGTACTGGTACATTCAAAAATAAATTAGTGAACCATCAATACTTTTAAGTGTACCAGCTCAAACGAACGAATCATGCATGATTGACACATGTCTAGCCCGCGGGCAGCACGACAAGATGCGAGACTATTGCCACAGCGTCAAAGCACGTGCCAAACGAGACGACGAAAAGCAAATCCACTCTACAACGAGATAGGTACATACATACATACCCAGCTGTGGACTTAATAGTATACTGTGCACGCGAGATGAGATCTTATTACTGTAACCATAAAATATTTTTTTTGAACTAAATCCCGATAGACACTCGAAGTTATTTATTTATTTATTTTTGTAGAAAAAAGGGGAACGAGCATGCGGCTCACCTGATGGTAAGTGACTACCGCCGCCCATGATCAACCGCAACACCAGGGGAATTGCAGGTGCGTTGCCGGCCTTTTAGAAAAGAGTACGCTCTTTTCTTGAATGTCCCTAAATCGTATCGGTCGTAAACAATTCCACAGAGAAGTTGTACGAGGGAGAAAACTCCTAGTAAAACGCACAGTGGTGGACCGCCAAGCATCCAGGTGGTGAGGATGGTATCGTGATTTTGACGCGATGTGCGTTCGTGAAATTTGGCAGCTGGAACTAATCGGAACAATCCCTCAGAACTATTAAAAGAAAATGATTGTTCTACTTTACTCTACTCTAAGAAATTTAATGTTCTACCTTTCTCTAATAAAACGTGTACCGACGTTCACAAAATCACTTATTCAGAAGTGCGATACTGAACTCTACTTTAGAAAATGATTGTAAGGAAACTAAAAAAGAAGATTGCGCTAAAGACTTCTGTAAGTAACATTTACTGATGTAATCATAACACGCGTGTGGAAATACACACAGTTTTATCACAAGCTTATCATCTTGTAATAAGGTGGGTATACCATGGAAGGCCACTCTAACGAATAAACAGTTATTATTCGTTTATTTACTGGATAAATGAAACTAACAAATATTTAAGTAATACTTTGTTTTATTATGCAATATATAAACCACTTTTTTAAATTGCAGATTTAATCAATATTGACTGAACTTAAGTTTCATTGAACTCTTCCAAATGGCCTTGCTAGCAACAAGGTTTCTTAGAAGGCCATTATAATAAATCAGTTATTTAACAATAAAGTTTAATAAATAGCGATTAAATCTACAATAACAAGAAGTGGTTTATATGTTACGTAATGAAACAATGTATTACTTAAATATTTGTTAGTTTCATTTATCCAGTAAATAAACGAATAATAACTGTTTATTCGTTAGAGTGGCCTTCCATGATACACCCACCTTATTTTAACGTCTTCGATTCCCGAAATTAATGAAGCGAGGTACCGTACTGTCAAAATAGTAGCGCGAGCGATTCCCCGCCGAGTCTGTGATTTGTGTTTGTGTAAGTAGAAGAAATTTGTCATCACATGGCAATAACTACGACATTTTAATAATTGGCCTTCGAAGGAGCATGGCCTTCCATGGTCCACCCACCTTATATAAAAATTAATGTTTGATTGTTCGTATTTTATGCGCTGCCATACCATTCATCAGGTTGAGGTAAAACATTGTCAACTTACGCTTTAGTTGATTTATTCGTTACATATTCCAAATATGCTAATTTTCCTTTAATTGTACTTAAAACTGAAACAATGATGTTGGCCTTACCGTAGATTCTGTCTAAAGATATTCAAGCGTTTAGCGTGCTCCTCTTCACTGGAGTATTGTCTGCCGTATTTAGTCTTAAAGCTGAAAAGTAAACAATAATATATTACTTAGTCCAAGATTCGCATTGAAAAATTGAGTTCTTCCTTTTTAAAAGATAACAGCATATGTAACTAGTAATGTTCTAAGCTTCGTTTTAAGGGTTACCCGTTACGAAAACATATATAATAGGTTTTTAATAATCTATTGCTGGCGCGCTGTGCTCAATCTACCGATACTGAACTTGATTACCTAGGACAAAATAACTAAACCCCCTATATATATATATATATATATATATATATATATATATATATATATATATATATATATATATATATATATATTCAAGGACATGATAAGAAGGATGTAGCAGTCATGTATGATTTTCTTTTATTTTATATATTCGTTAAATTCGTTTGCTGGATGTTTAATGTTACTCTGGTTCTACTGCGAATATCCTCATTTCTAAGTTTACTACGCAGAGAAACCTCGAGCGTAGCCCTTTCCATAGCTCACTGAGCTACCTTGAGCCTCAGTCAGTTACGTGGTACAGCCATGCTGCAGTTATATTAGTAGTATAGTTGTAGCACGAATGGGTCGGCTCGACCGGGGAAGGACCACGCTCTCACAGAATACCAGCGTAAAATAGTACCCTAATGCTGCTGTGTTTCGTATGGTGAGTGTAGAGAACTGGAGGCCCTTTTTACTCAAAACAAGGCGTTCCATCTTAGTCCTCACGGGTGACAACGCATCTGCATTTTGATTTGTAATCGAGGATAGATGTAGATGTCTATAGGCCACAGCGACCACTTACCACCAGGTGGACTGTGTGCTCGTTTGTTACCCTATCCTATAAAAAATTTTTTAAAAAGTTGTGAAAGACTACGTCTCAGATCCATAATTAATTTTAATACTACATAATACTTTTTGCTGAACTGTTTCTGTTCAAAGAGTCGTTCTAGGTGGTAGATCTCTTTTCCTGCCTAAACCATTTAGGTAGGAATTGGTAACAAGGTGATACCTGACCTTCTTATTTTTCCTACCACCAAAGAGCGGTAATTGAACTGCTGTGTTCCGGTCTGAAGGTTAGGGACCAGTACAATTTCAGGCTGTGAGTCATTCCATCATAGATGCTCAGAGATGACGACGCGTCTGTAACCTTTCTGTTTAAAATTGGCTGCAGATATCCATGGACTGTTGCCTCTTCACCATCAGGTGAACTGTTATGTCATTTGATGATACTAAAATATAAGATATAAATCATACGGTACGATGTATAAGGAGGAACTTCTTACGTTTTTTATTTAGTCCAGGCTTATGAACGTAAATGCGCTTCAGAAGACCTGGGGTTAAGTAAGAATAAACTGCGTGTTCTGGCAAGAGCCCTGACTGGATGCTGTTGTCTAAAAAAGCATATGTCCATCCTGGGATTAAGCAACTCAAGGATTTGCCGATTCTGTTCCTTAACGGAAGAAACACCTCTCCTCGCTTATTGTGGACCCTTATGCGCAAACGTAACACTCATCCGGAAAACTATGTAGTTAGCCCAGAAAAAGTGAAATTATTCACAGCTAAGCAACTTCTTCTATCCATTGAAGACATAAGGCTTAGCAGTGAACTATAGCCGCATCGGCGATCACAATAGACCTTATAGGTCGTAGTGATACTTGTCTTTCTAGGCAAGCATAACTGCTCTTACAGAAAAAATATATAAGGAGGAACTTCTTAAGTTTCTAATTTATAGACGACATAGATGAACTGTCAAATTAGATGAATGTTAATTGTCGCCCGACAAACTTGCTGTCAGCGTCATGTCAGTTGCATAATACAAAAAACAAAATGTAAATAATATAGTACAGAATAAAAAAATGTTAATTATGTAAGGACATCCTTACATTTTTATTTTATAGACGTCATAGAGAAACTGTTAATTGAGACAAATGTCAAATATCACCTGTCAAACTCGCTGCCAACGTGTGCGTCGTGCACAGGATGTACGAACTCCTTCATGGGGTTGAATGTGGCAAAGTAACTCCACTCGGGACCCTTGAACGGCGCGCACTGCACACCTATAATTTAAAATAAATATAAATAACAAAAAATTTAATATAAATTTTTGAGGGTAGGTGTAGTTTTTTGTATCAACATAATCTAGGGATAACTTAACCCTAAATTAATTACGACATTATAGTTTTAAAATCTTTTTAATTTCTACGAAAGTTTATATACCTACAGATTGAAACCTCTTTTATTCTATTTTCAAAATTTAAAAACGTAAATAAAAAAAGCAAAAGAAGTGCAAAATACAGCGATAAATTTTTAGTAATTCGTTATGTCAAGGAAAATTTTAAATTGCTCTACAGATATTAATAAATAAAAGGGATTATATTGTTTTTTTTTTTTAATTTAGCTTGCCGTGTGAGCTTTATGAGTCATGTCACGCCGTCATTTGAGTCGATATAAAATGTTATGAGCCGTAGACATGTTAAAAAATGGTGCTCTTCAACGCGTCATTGCTGAGGCCCTACACATTAGCCAAAGCCTGATATCAAGGTTGTGGTTACGTTATCGCAGTACTGGGGATGTGGATGAACGACACACGGGTAGATTTTGTACTACTACGCAGGGGCAGGATAGATTTCTCCAAATGCCCGCCAGAAGACAACCCAATATCACAGTGATGCAACTACTACAAAGGCTCCAGGAGGACTACCAGTTACTGGTAAGTGACCAAACCGCGCGAAAGAGGTTGCATGAAGTTGGTCTTCATACTCGAAGACCACTACCTGTTCCAGCATTGCGACGTGGCAATCACGGTCGATGTCTTTCGTGGGCTCAGGAGCACTTACCATGGAGTGACGAACAATAGTCTTTGGTGCTGTTTACCGGTGAGTCCCGGTTTGAGTTTCATCCAGATTCACGAAGAAGCCACGATGGACCACAGCATTCACTTACCTGACGGTAAGTGAATACTGTGGTCCATCGTTATGTAGTAGGTACGTGTACGTAAGACTATTGTAAGTGTGTAGTACGTACGTGTATGTAAGACTTTTGTAAGTGTGTAGTACGTAGGAGTACGTAAAACTATTGTAAGTGTGTAGTACGTACGTGTATGTAAGACTATTAAAAGTGTGCAGTATGTACGAGTACGTAAGACTATTGTAAGTGTGTAGTACGTACGTGTATGTAAGACTTTTGTAAGTGTGTAGTACGTAGGAGTACGTAAAACTATTGTAAGTGTGTAGTACGTACGTGTATGTAAGACTATTAAAAGTGTGTAGTATGTACGTGTACGTAAGACTATTGTAAGTGTGTAGTACGTACGTGTATGTAAGACTATTGTAAGTGTGTAGTACGTACGTGTACGTAAGACTATTGTAAGTTATATACATAAGACTATTAAAAGTGTGTAGTATGTACGTGTACGTAAGACTATTGTAAGTGTGTAGTAGGTACGTGTACGTAAGACTATTGTAAGTGTGTAGTACGTACGTGTACGTAAGACTATTGTAAGTGTGTAGTACGTACGTGTACGTAAGACTAGAATAAGTGTGTAATATGTACCTGTATGTGAGACTATTATGTGTAGGACGTACGTGTACATAAGACTATTGTAAGTGTGTTGTATGTACGTGTACGTAAGACTAGTGTAATGAGAGTAAGACTAAGATGTGTTGGTGTTTGTATATGAGGTAAGGGTGTGCGCACATGTGTCACAGTGTATTGGCGGCGTAAAACAATCTACAACCCCATATCATCCGTGGACGACCTAAGAGGCTACAAAAGGAAATTGAAACTGGAAATGTGCAGCAGCATCTTGCCAATAACAGCTCAAAATAATAAATAACTGCGAATGCCAACTCGTCTGGCAAGCGCGGCAACTAAGACAAATATTCCTCCTATTAGACAATTTATGGGAGAGGCCTATGCTGCTGTAATAAATGAATGTATGTGTACGTGTGCGTACAAGCGTGTGTGCATGTATGCGTGTGGGTTACTTACGATCAACAACGAATACGTTGGGGTCGAATTCGTTAACATCATAGTCACTGTATTCCTGGTAGTAGTGGTCACGCTCGAAACCCAGAAGCGTATTGAATCCTTTCACCTCGTACCTGAAAATAATAATTGATATTGTACTCTTCATGCGATGGAAAGGGCTATGCACGGGAATTATTTGCGGTATAAAATCCGTTACGAGGATATCCGCAAAAAATCATGCGTAACTGACATATATATATATATATATATATAAATCACATCGCACACCCTCAGACACCCCAATTAGTATATTATGTTATAATCATAATACATACATTGAATTAAACATTTTTATACACTGATTATTTATCAAATTACTAATTCCGGAAGAATGTTGTGGTCACAGTACAAATCCACGAACGCAAAGACTTTAACATGCTTGAAATAAAGTTCATTTTCCTTTATTTTTATTGAATGACAGAATTAGTAATGATACAAATAAAACTGCACTCTTAAAAGTCTTATTGCCTTAAGTTACGGTCCATTTCAGTTTGTTTTGACTGTACAGAGTCTTAGTGTGACTGTAATTTACGTAGTTTTAATTATTTTTGGGATAAAAAGTTACCTATATTAAAATGATAGAAATCGGATTCTGAACAAACTACTTTCTCAAAGTGCGTTAATTATGTTACGTGTTGTATATATATATATATATATATATATAAAAAAAAAAATAAAAAAAATATACTCTTTATCAGTCCCATAAGTCTTTAATAAAACTGAACCGACGACCGAGCTTATAGCTAACCTGATGGTAAGTAGCTACAGAAGCCCTTGGACATCTACAACCGCCTATCAATTAGGACAGTTATTATGCTCTTAGCCTTCAAGCTAGATACGCATCTGTTTATTCCTTCTTCTATAAATCCAAAGGTCATTCGTTTTCTACCTAGACAGTGGTATAACAAAGAGGGGATACAGGAAGCATGGCCTCAGGTCAATTTTACAAGATTCGAGTAAACATTTTAGTCGTAAAAGTCTAAAAAATAGCGCTTCCCGTATATTTTTGATTAAAATTTAACAAACATTTTAATCATAGAATACAATAATAAATACATAATAGAAAAAGGGAGTGGGCGAAGCCTGTGCAGCCACTAAAATGTCACTAACATGTCAATTCACACGTATAAATGTCAACACAAAATATGTTTTGACGTTACAATCGTTTCCAAATTTCGCATGCAAATTATTTAGAAAATGCCCAATTGCACACTCTTTACACATAAACATGTATTAAAATTTAAAGGATTTTTTAATGATGATCTTGAACATTAATCAGAAGTCTAAAATGTGTAAATTAGTAAATAAGTCTGTCAACAAAGCGAATCGGGATTGTAGTAGTAATAATACGACGTAATTGCTTGTATGAGTGCTCCCGACACGCCTATCCTCGTACAAAATAAGGTTGACATCCATTCTATTGTGTATTATAGTATCCTATGATTATAACACATACACTCACACCAGGGGTATAAAGAAGTATAAAAGTAATATAATATTGTTTTATTCCTTATCGAATAATACAACATTTATATTTTCCGATTTTATATTTTTGATTATACTTGCGAAAACGATGGGGGAGGGGAGTAAGAGGTTAGCATTTTGGGACTAAAGACTCCGACGTCTCTACTCTTAGGTAAGAAAATGGTCCATAAAACCTAATGGCAATAATTATAACCAATAAATAGTTACCATCAGTAAGAATATCCACTACCCCATATCATTCCGTGGCTGTGGAAAGAAGCGACAAAGGGAAACAGATCAGATGGGCAGCAACGTCTTCCTAATATCGACTAAAAATAAAAAATAAACTGCAGTTGCCAAACCGGTTGTCCACAATAGCAAATATCCTCACTAATTATGGAGGGGTTTACTTTCAACGGTGGACTTACTGTAACAAGATAATAAAGCCACAGTTTAAATACATCCGTGTGTTAGGCACAGGCCTCCTCGTTTCTGGGTTATGAAGCAGATAGTCCACCGCGTTGCGCCTGTGCGTGTTGCAGACCTCACAGAATACCACCGTAAAATAGCAGCTTAATACTGCTGTGTTTCGTATGATAAGTGACGAACTGGAGACCCTTATTACTAGAAATGAGGCATTCTATCTTAGTCTTCAGGGTGACAACGCATTCGCTATATTGATTCTTAATTGAAGATAGATCTAGATGTCTATAGGCCACACTTTCCACTAATTGCATTTGTGCGTTTTGTGCCCACTTGTCATTCATATTCTGTAAAAATAAGTCATGTCCTCGAAATATTTTATTGAGTCAGCATCATACCTGACGGGAATTGGCAGTGGACCTCCTTTGAGACCCTTCCTGTATTTCACCCACATGGTGTACTTGGTCACCATTTCGCCAGTCGTATAGACCAGCATCCATTTTGAAGTTTCCGAATCTTGTATCGTTTCTGTGCCTGTAAAATTAAAATCATCAATACAACTAACAAACATTTTAAGCCGACTTCAAAACGAGGAGGTAGTTCTCAATTCGACTGTATGTTCTTTTTTTAATGTACATATATTACGCGCTATCATCGAGTATTGTTTTCATTTCAGACTCTCGAGGTGGTTCCATAAAATTTTCAAAAAATAACCCACCACTGAGGTTACATAAGAGATAAATTTTTATATCATACTTCTATATTCAAACTTGTGATATTCCACATAAGTCCATTTCAAAAAATAAAAAATTAGACTTTTAAATAAAAAGTAAAGACTTCAAGGAATTAAAAAGGCGACAACCTACAGCGAGCCAAATTCTTTATACTGTACTACTCCTAACACAAGCATTTCAACTTACCAGGAGTGGTAAAAGGAATATTATAATTTAATTAATAAGATTACTAATATTTTATAAAAAAAAGAATACTATAATATACTTACCAACAAACTTGAAGCCCGTCATGTCGGGCAGAACCGATTGTATATGGATGCGTCTTGCCGCAGTGCCAGTTACGTGGAGGCAAGTGTCCTTGTTCAACTCCGTCTCAGTCGTCACGGGAACTACCTGTAACAACGACAGCAGGCTTATATCTAAAATCAGGTCATTACAAAATATTTACACTTCAGAATACGGATTCTTTCCAGACTTGGGGAGGTTTTTTTTAAAACGTTACCCCCACGCTAGGATTTCCTCCTGTATCGTGGATGCAGTTTACATACAGAAATTGCACAAGAACAAATATCCACACCCGGAACAATTATTTGTAGGCCATACATATACTTTTACCGTACGGGATTAGAACCCGCGGCCCCCAGCGCAGCCACTCATTAAGGTAGCTCAGGTAAGCCACTGCTGCGTCAAAACTAAGTTGTCTATGAAATTCAAAGATATGCGGTACTATTATGCAAACCGCTTAGATTAAAAGACAATAAATATTTAAATTAAGAAGTTCCTGTATTTTATAGAACTTGCAAAGTAATCCTTCGGCCTAAATGAAGAGTGATTCGTCGCATTGCGGAGCTGTAGGTATCTACAATGGCTGTGTGTCGCCTATCGGACTGGCTGTCGGGTGCGGAGTGACTGCTTGGACATGTTCCGGCGAAGCTGGAGTAAAGGAGGACACAGCTGAGTGAGCTATATCTCACAATAAGATAGCTATATCCTTCTATACTAGTTAAAATTACATTGCGATGAGTGAACTTTTCTTCCATAAAAAGAAATGCGGTCACAACTACCGAAAGGCCTAGTGAGCTCCCTCCAAATTCGCGTCTATAATTCCCGAAATATTGTTCCAAAAACTGCAAATCCACATTTTGAATGACCGAAAAGCATCAGCAAGAATATTTAGTTTTTCATACTATCATCATCACCATTATTACAGCTTTTCACAAGTCTAATGCTGAACATAGACCTCCCCCAAAGAATGCCAAAAGCACGGTCCTGAGCCACCTGCATCCATCAACTTCCTGCATTTCTAACTAGGTCGTCACGCCATCTAGTGGGGGGTCGCCCTACACTACGCCTACCGGTACGAGGCTGCCACTCGAGAACCTTTCTTCCCCATCGGTTATCGGTTCTTCGAGCTATATGGCCGGCCCATTGCCACTTCAGCTTACTAATCCGCTGCGCTATGCCGGTTACTCTAGTTCTACAGCGGATATTGTGCGCTATGGTAAATTTAAAATTGTTGGTTTATGGTTGGCCTTGACCTTGAAAGCTACCTTCATATTTTTATTCTTAAACAATTTAAATTCTTCTTAGTAACTTCCAATCTTGTGCGCATCGTTAAGAGGCCACACGATGTGTTGGCGAAGCGTTGCAACGGTCACGGCGGCCTGCCTCAACGGAGGCTAGCCATCGGCGCAGGACAGGATTATAGTGCCCAAGTATACGCGCAAGCACAGGTGCACTCTCTATTCCCTCACTCTCATAATCCGATGGGACGGTAAACCGACACGACCGGAGAGAGATCAGGCGCAGGACCAACGGCTTTACGTGCTTTCCGAGGCACGGGGGTGAGACACCGCCAACTTCCTGACTCCGGGCAGCTACTGAGAATTTCTTGACGGTAAAACTCAATAATTGATTTTTGGCTCGACCTGTGATTCGAACCCAGGTCAGAATCAGCAGTCGCACTACTACAACCACTAGACCAACGAGGCAGTCATCAATCAAAATCAACGATTATAAGTAGCCATCAGTAAACAAATTTAACGTAAAAGAAATAACATAAAAACAAACATAGCCACAATCCTTATATTGCTCTCCTGGAGCAATTAAAAATACTTATTTTTTGGATTCTTACCATGAAGGAAGCACCATACTTAGGGAAAACGGAGGGAGACATTTGGTAAGTCCTGACCATGTTGCCGTAGTAGTCAATCCGGGACTTGCCATTCTTGCCGTCGTACCTGTAACAAAAAGTTTATTTTTTCTAACTTCCGGTACATGGACATCAGCGTTAAAATTAACTGGGGTTCTCAGAGTACACATAATTTATGCTTTTTTATATAGAATAATGTGGACTTCATGAGCACACAGTTTTCCGGTAAGTGAATGCTGTGTCCTATAGTCCGCTTGCCAAGCATGGCAACTATGGCAAACATCCCCCTATGAGGCACCTATGGGAGGTACCTATGTTAAGCAGTGAACTTTCGGTAGGACGTAATGGTAAAGCCATGCTGTTGCTAATATAGCTGCAGCATGGCTTAACCACGTATTACCCATTTACGTCTGGTGTAAACGAGTCGGTAATACCGCCATCTACAGCGCTCGCTGTAAATTTCACAGTACGCGAGCAAATCGGGTTCAATCCCCGCCGGCACTAATGAAATTGTTAATTGCAATTTTAAGTGCCGACTTACCACGTGCTCGGCGGTGAAGGAAAACATCGTAAGGATAACTGCATGTCTGAGAAGTAAGAAAAAAAATTATTTCGAAGACATGTGAAGTTCGCCATCACACATTGGGGCAGCGCGGTGGACAATTCCTTGTCCTAAATCCCTCTCAGAAATCAGAAAAAGAAAAGTAGACCTAGGCCCAGGAGTGGGATGTTTATAGCTTTATAGGCTGTAACTTGTTCCCATATTCACATCTTAAGACGCGCACGGTACCTAATGTGATAATGTTTTTATTCTCTTACACCAGCTTCATCACTATTCGTATTTTTCATTTTCAATCATCACAGCCCATAAAAGTTCACTGCTGAACATAGGCCTCCCCTTAGATTACCTCATAAAGGGGGATGTTAGCTTTAGACTGCCTCGTTGCTCTAGTGGTAGTAAACGCAGTTGATATTCATGAGGCCCTGGGTTCGAATCCCAGGTCGAGTCAACATCAGTTATGGAGTTTTTGTCAAGAAGTTCTCAGTAGCAGTAGTCAGGAATTCGGCAATCCTGTGCCTGGTCTCTCTCCAGTCGTGTCGGATTACCATCCCATCCCAAGTTAGGGTTGCCACTTTTTTTGAACACATATAGTATTTTTCTCAAAAAGATGCCAAAATATAGTACTTTTGAGAAATTTACGAGTTTTTAATTTTTATGTATTTTTCCATGTATATTTGTTATTGCTCTTTGCTTCGGCCATCAGTGATCTATTACCTTTAAAAAATTATAGGAGTCTGAGCAATTTAGATTCATATTAAAATAAATTAACAATTAATTTTTAATTAAGTTAACACATACTCCATTTCTTTCTTCTCTCAATGACGAAAAAATTATTTCCGTAAAACTTGTTCCAGACTTACAATCACAGTTAACATAAAAAAGCACGACAGTTGAATTAGGAACCAAAATAAAGTATTTTTCGTACTATATTATTTTTCTATAATATGTAGTACAATTCACTGAAATACAGTACGATACTATATATACGGGTGGTAACCCTGTCCAAAGTGCACCTATGCTTACGCATAGTCTCGAGCACTATAATCCTCGTCCTGTCCTGGGTAGCATCCGTAGAGACGAGCCGCCGTGTTAGGTCTGGCGGACATTCATTAATAGCCATACTTGCCACGCTTGGCGAGCGGGTTGGCAAATGCAGTTTTTCATTTTCTAATCGTTATTAGAAAGATGCCGTTGCCCATCTCCTGGTTTGTTTCCCTTTGTCGTCTTATATGACACACACGGGTCGATATGCGGTAGCGTGTATTCTTACACCGGAACCCGATACGGTAATTATAATATTTAACATTTTACACGGTATTCGTATAGTCACGTTAATTAAAGTTATTTTAACGGGTTAAATAAAATCCGATAAAATTAGTGTTATTGGAATATAATTATAATAACACTTGTAAATGAGACGAATTAATAACCTTGCATTATTATAATTAACAATAACAAGCGTAACAATTATAATTTCAATACTTTTAAAATTATTTGATATATTAACGTATAGAAGCCTCTGTTATCTGAATCTGTACAGGCAACATATTTGCATTCCCAGCCATTTCCATTTTTTTAATAAAGAATAAGGGTGACAAACGATCACAAATCCCATTTAAAAACTAAAAGGGAATGCCTCGTGTCCAGTATAAGGAATTTACGGTTCGCATCACTCAGTACGAAACACACGTACGTTTTTCTGCCGTGTCACCAGCGTGATACAGCAGAAAAACGCTGCTGTGAAACGGTTTGGTGAGAGCATGATACTATAGTTCTTGCAATTCACGAGTGCGGTCAATCTTCACACGGTAACATGCACAGTGTTACGGTGTGCGTGCCTGGTGCGACATGTCAAACCACATCCAAAGATTCCAAAGGTCGACTGCACTCGTGAATTGCTGGAGCTATGCTCCGGTCGAGTCCACCATACTATTTCTTTTGACTTCAACCATAATATATTATAGCTGCTGCATGGCCACGATCGTATTACCATACGTAAAATAGTATAAGTGGTAGAACCGTGCTGCGGTTAATATAGCTGAAACCTTTTATAAGGACCTCTCACAGAAAATCTAAATATTATGTCGTATCTAGTAGGATATGACATATTATTTAGATTGAGTGTGAGTGTGAGTGTTAAGGGGAAATATAACCTCAAATGGCTTAGCAAGATCCTCCGTTATGCCGAAAGTATTGCAGCATTAATTTTGAAATAAATATATGGTAAAGTTGAGGATTAATGTTAAGGTTTATGTTAGACGAAAACACGATTCCGTAAAATTTTCTCGATAGAAAAAAAATCCAAAGTTACCTCCAAACTGAACAATAAACCGCTGTTATTCATAAAATACTTTAAATAAGATCATGAAACTTTGCATAGTAACTGAACTAACCATAAAGCAGTGCTTATGTTATTTACTTTTTTAAAATATCATTATTTTCACTATAAAAAAGAAATTACCTAAACTATCGGCGCGTAAGCTTGGTTCCTGCGGAGCGACAGGATCGAGAAGACAGATCGAGAAAATTTTACGGAATCGTGTTTTCGTCTAACATAAACCTTAACATTAATCCTCAACTTTACCATATATTTATTTCAAAATTAATGCTGCAGTACTTTCGGCATAACGGAGGATCTTGCTAAGCCATTTGAGGTTATATTTCCCCTTAAAGTGTGAGTGTTTTATAGTAATGTGAACCGTGTGATGGCGGTATAAGAATATCTACTACCCTGCATCGTCCCATGGGCGTCTTAATAGCCGACAGAGGGATACTTAAACAGGAGATTGCCCATTCCCTGTTCTGACGTCCTGGTATCTTCCTGACAATAACTCAAAATTATAAAAATCTGCAGTCGAAAACCCGCCTACCAAACGTGGCAACTATAGAAGGGGGGATCCCCTGAGAGGTAATCTATGTGGAGATTTTTATGTACAGCAATAGCGTTTTTTAGGCTGTATTGGAATTAATGGATGATTCTAAAATGTATGAAAAAGTATTGTTACTATAATAAACTAAGTAGGTAGTAGGAATGTGTCCAGGTATGTACAACCGTCCTACCCATTTCTACCATCAACAGCAGTACATCAAGTATAAAATAAATGTCCAGACCGACTTTCAGTCACGGCGGCCTGCGTCAACGGTGACTATTGAAGCAGGACAGGATTATAGTGCCCAAGTGTATACGCAAGCACAGGTGCACTCTCTATTCCCTCACTCTCATAATCCGATGGGACGGTAAACCAACACGACCGAAGAGAGATCAGGCACAGGACCAACGGCTTTACGTGCTTTCCGAGGCACGGGGGTGAGACACCGTCAACTTCCTGATTCCGGGCAGCTACTGAGAATGTCTTGACGGAACTCAGTAATCGATTTTTTAGCCCGACCCGAGATTCGAACCCAGAACCTCATGATCAGCAGTCGCACTACTACAACCACTATGCCAACGAGGCAGTCGTCAAGAAGCATCAAGTATAGTGTATAGTGCGTACACTGCTGTGTTTCGGTCTGGACTCTCCAGACTCTCCTATAGAGCCAGTGTAAATACAGACTGTAAGGTATTCCGGTGTATACCGTGTGGCAGCGTTAGAAAAATAACCCCATATTATCCCGAGAGTGTCGTAAGAGATAACGTTTATTATTTTTTTAAATACAAAATCGATTTTACTCAATCAGTTTTTCACTAAACAATTAAGCGTAGTATAAAATTGGTTTGGCCTCGCGAAGAGACGTTGCATATTTGCATTTTCTATCGTTTACCAAAGAGTGTTTAGACATTCGAGAACTTATTCGGAGATTAATTTAAGCTGCTAAATTCAAAAAGCGTCCTCGCGACAAAACTCTAAATTCCATCCACATTAGGCGGTTGGCAGTCCACCGCCGAACGTTAAAGAGTTCAGAGCAATTGTTTGGACTAATTCCAGTCACTCAATTTCATCATCGCAAATCGCGATTAAATCGAGGTACCATACATACCATCTGAATGATTGGCGGGTCACCACCAACGCGAAGTTTTCTTCCTCTCACAACTTCCTTGTGGAATCGACTACCACCAGCGATTTTTCCGGACCGATACAACTTAGGGACCTTCAACAAAAGGGCCTACTCTTTAAAGGCCGGCAATTCATCTGCATGCTAAATTATTAAGCGTCTACTTATATCATCGTTACAGATCAATAAAACAATTTAGTATGTTTTATCTAGTCAAAGTTATGGCCTATCGAAGTCTGGAAAAATCATCATACCTAATTTAAATAAAATAAAACTAAATTGACTAGTTGCTGTGGGTTGTGATATTTAGAATTATTAAGCGTCTTCTTATGTCACCATTGCAGATATCAATTAAATTATTTACATTTACTATGTATTATCTCTTTATCTAATCAAGCTTATGGCCTATCTCATAGATTACTGTGTAGCCTATCTGGAAAAGTTATCGTGCATAATTTAATTTAAAACTAAATTGACTAGTTGTTGTTACGATTTACCAATTAAAGAAGGCAAAGGTCTTACATCATACAGCGTAGTCTGATGTGTATTTTATTAACAAAACTCTTCTCAATATACTAATGCGTTATTCCAGAATTTTCTCTATGCTAGTAATTACTTTATTTAAGCATAATTGAAAATTGTATTGTCTAGCTGTTGTTGTTGTAACGATTTGCCAATGAAGGCAGGCAAAGTTTTTATATCATACATCCTATTCTGATATGAATTTTGTAACTGGAATATATTTAATTCTAGACTCCCTGCAGTTGACTGAAGAAAAAATGTTCAGGATTTCAACTCTATATTTTTACATATTTTTCATGTGAAGACGCAAGAAAAAATGTCAATAAAATTTGTTTAAGAGTTCGCCATTGTATTTTCAATATAATATAAATAAGACTTACCAAGCATGGAATGGTTCTTGTACATCAGCATGAGGGATGTTCAAAACGCCTTTCACGGTGTATACATTGTTCCATTGTGGTGGATTTTCTGCAACAAAACCTTACTTATTGAGTATATAATCAAGACCCCTCCGGTAAAGTTAAGAAATAGAAAAAAATATTTTTTAACTTTACCGTTACGGCATATTATGTCTAGTGCTGAACACAGGGCTCTCCCATAGAGAGATATTGGTTATAGTTGCCACGTTTGGCAAGCGGGTTGGCAACCGCAGTTTTTATTTCCAATTGTTATTAGGAAGCCGCTGCTGTCCATCTCCTGATTTGTTTCCCTCTGTCGCCTCTTACGACACCCACGGAATGATATGGGGTAGTGGATATACTTACATCGCCACCACATGGTATCTTCTGTTTTCTCTTACAATTGATATTCCTTACATTATATATTTAATATTGATTACATTTTACAAGACCCAGTTGTTTACAATAATTAATGTTATTTAATTTGCATTTAACAGCCGTATTAGTGGCCCGAGTATTGAACAGGTATGTATCAGTCTGCAGATAAGTATTAAGGTGTCTGGAGATAAGTAACTAGGTAGACTGAATCCTGAGGGTTTGATTTTAACATTTTAAAAATATAGTTAAACACCGTTGGTATTAAAACAATTTGGCCATCAAATCTAGGGGCTATGGAGACTTACAAAATTAACTTTATAAAGTAAAATCCAACTTCAAATAATTAATAAGAATGAAATAATTTTAAATTCTGAAGTAGGTGCGAGACATAGTGTATACGAGAAATATAGCCCCAACTTTTGTTTAAAAAAAATGGCTTTTGAGTGGAACGGGGGTTGTCTAGATTGTTACATTGAAAACTTCATCCCCTATTTTGACACACCTAGGTAAGGGGTGAATATATTATATAGATTTAGATGGGACCATCCCTTAAGTATGACCTATTTAATAAAAATAATCATCAAATGTAAGTACCATGGTAAGCTCTTGTTGCATAGATCAGAATAATTACAAGCTGAGGGTAAAAATAGAAAAATTATTACTATGACGTCAATGTCCAACAACTGATTATTACAGAGTACTCAAAGTATATAGAATTTAAAATAAGAGAAAAAATATGTATAATAAAATACAGAATCAGATTTATTCTTTGAGTACTCAAACGATTTCATCATCATCATCATTACAGCCCTTCACAAGACCACTGCTGAATATAGGCCTCCCCAAGATGTGCCACAAAGCATGGTCCTGAGCCACCTGCATCCATCGACTTCCTGCATGTCTTACCAGTTTTCACTCCATGTAGTGAGGGGTCGCCCTACACTTCACCTATCAGTACGAGGCTGCCACCCGAGAACCTTTTTTCCCACTTTCTTCTTCGAGCTATATGGCCGGCCCATTACCACTTCAGCTTACTAATCCGTTGGGCTATGTCGGTCACTCTGGTTCTACTGCAGATATCCTCATTTCTAAGTTTATCACGCAGGGAAACCCCGAGCAAAACAAAAAATCATTAATGTAATAGGAAGTTGACAATAGACGGATGAGATTATTTTTATTTTTAACACTAGTAAGTCATTGGCGGATGGGTCATAAGGTGTCCAACAAAATTATTTACTTTTCGTAGCAAATTGATCATATAAGTAATATACAAAATAAACGAGATAAATTTATAATTTTTAAATCACACAAGCACAAATATAAAGATATATTTAATAAGGTGCAAGTATTTACAGAATTTGAACCCAAATATCCATTATATTTTTAATAACACTTGTGCCAGATATTATACAAAACATACACGATTTAAGCAACATTGAGGGTAAATAAAACTTACGTTTATCCACATTTCCAAAGGTTGTGCCAATGAAGAGGCACAAAAGTAATTCAAAAAACATTCTGAACTATCTGCACGAGCAACCAATTTTGCAAGCTTGCGAAGAATTGACAGAATAAAGTAAATTGAACCCTTAGAGTATCTTGCTTATAAATCCTCTAAAAACGAACCGAAATAATTTTAATTACTCAAGCTCATAAAAACATAACAATAGCAAATCTACTAATCTGTTACTTATTCACCTTGAAATCGCACACGAAGAAAGTAGGCACATGTAAGATAACGTTAACAACTTTAACCAAAAGAAAAAGAAGTATTTTGTATAGCAGTTTGAATTTTATTTATTTATTTCTGCGACTGCAGCTGATCCTGAATGGTCTGAATTTTTTTAACGCAAAATTTGGGCAAAGGGATCAATGTCTATATATCCTAGACTTAGTGTATTTTGTAAAACTGCAAACTTTAAGGAAGCTTCGAAAGATGCGCTTTGTGCCAAACCCAATCGGAGGCCTTCGCTATGTTCAAACTAACAGTCAGGGCTCGACTGCCTCTGCTCAGCGGTGAGTCAGGTACACAAGAAGATCACCAGTAGAGACCTCCGGAAACCGTGTTTACTGACGGTCACTGATCAGCTAATGTTCTTGAAAGTACTTCACGAGCTGGCAGTTAATAATAGAGTTTTTCGCTAATTCTGCACATGTGCTCTGACTTTGCTTTGTAGCACTCCTGCTTATAGCGTGACGCAATTTTACAGGAGTGGCCACTGGGGTCTGCCTATAGGCACCACAGATGATACAATAAAAAATTCCATTCCCTGAAGTACCACATCGGGTACGGAATCAGCAATGACGTTGGGATCATCCAGCGAGAAGCAAATCCACCCCATGGATAGAATGCAAAAAAAACCTACATCCCATACCAATTCGTTGATCTAGAGTGCCACACATGGCGGCAGCCTACAAATCGCGCCTGCAATGAGCATGTGATGGGCACCGTACTCCGGATTAGGCAGTGAGTCCCCTTATATTGCAAAAATTCAAGATGAGCACGGGAGGCTTTATTTTGCAGTGTTTGCCTCAAATAATACGCGTACAGAGCGGAGATATGCCTCCTCCCATAACATCCACGTCAGGGAGGAAGATACTTTGGTTGTGGATGACCAGCGACCCAACGACGGATACTCCAGGATCATCTTACTGGTACCCTTCTAGGGTAGATTTCTTTTTAACACAGCCTTCATGTTTTGGAAGGGGATAGATCACCGGGTCTTCACCGATCGAGCCGGCCCATTCGTGCAACAGAAAAATCTACCACGTAGAATCTGATTTAAAGTACATAATGTACATATTTGATGTTAGATAACTTTTTTACTTTAACTTTACTTTTATTAAATTATGTTTAACTTTTCTAGCTGTTTTGAATATGGAATTTAGTCTTTGTTTACACGCTGTACCATGAAGTAACTTCGGCACATTACTTGATGGGGAAAGCTTGCTATCAACTTCGTCAGGGCTTTTGTAGTAGCGGCGTCAACGGGATTGAGCTTCACGGACTTTTATATCAGAGAAGTGCTAGTAAGTTGTCCCGTCACGGTTCTATGAACGTTGTTGTCCATAGGGCTCTTGTCTCTAAAAGATCGCTCGATCTTAGTGCGCCGAGGGTATAAATTTGGTCCTTAGGGATAAAGGCGAAGTCCTAGTGTCTAGGAACAATTTCGCCCATGTATTTACACAGTGAATAAAAAACGTGTGCAGGACACACGCGGTAGAATGGAAACCTTCAGAAAACTTAATTTCGAGAGAATGAGACAAATGCATAGTATCAGAAGTAAGATAATTGTAATCTTAACATTTTAAATATTTTAAAGAAGACAGTTTTATTGGTTAAAAACGCTGTACATTTTGTAAAATTTTAATATATAAGGAATCACATTTTTCTAATAAGACATTCTACTCGTATTTACTCATTCGACTCGCTTCTACTTATTCTACTCTAATTGGTGACCCGTAATCATCACCAAAGATGTTTTTCAAAAATAAAATAGTAGAAATTACTCTTTGATAAATATGTACTTACCTATTTTTTTAATCAAACACATCATCTACAGTAAACTATCAAAAAAAAAACTCCCATGTGAAGGATTTGATGTTGAGCAAGCATATAACGGGTGTCCAGTGGCAGATTTCAAACTTTGAACAGACTTAATTTTCGAACGCAACGTAGGAGAAGGGCGCGGAGGGGGTTATTCGACGCGCAAGCGATGCGGATTTTTTAGTAGCCATGGATCCGTGGAATGGGGAGCACCGTGCTTTTGCCGTCGAGGTGTACTTTTCGAGTGGATTTTCGCTGTCTGAAGCCCGTCGTCGATTTAATAATCACTACGGTATTCGTCGAGTTCGTGATGGACCATCAATCAACCTGATTCAGTCTTGGGTAGCAAGGTTTAGAGCAACGGGATCAACAATAAATAGACACAGACCAGGACCAACACCAACGGTAGCCACGGACGAAAATGTCGAACGTGTTATGGCTTCTGTGATTGCAAATCCTCGTTTATCACTTCGTGCACGTTCATCGATTTTGGGTATTAGTAAATCAACTTTACAGGTAATAATGCGAAAAAAACTTAAATTCCATCCTTATAAGATCCAAATCGTCCAAAAATTCACTCGAATCTGACTTTGAATTAAGGAAAACTTACGCAGAGACGATGTTGTTGAGATTTAAAACTGCTACTCGGATGGGTAACATATTCTTCAGTGACGAAGCCCATTCTCACATCGGAGGATATGTAAATAAACAAAATTTTCGTTATTGGGATATTTCCAACCCGAGAAAATTGCATGAAGAGCCTTTACACAAACCAAGTCACAGTATGGTGTGCAATATCTGCGTCTGCCATAATAGGGCCTTATTTCTTCGAAAATGAACGTGGCCAAACTGTAACAGTAAATTCCGAGAGATATGCTGAGATGATCAGTGATTTTTTTAGACTAGAATTACAGAATAGTCCATACTGTTACCGGAATACGTGGTTCCAGCAAGATGGGGCCACAGCTCACACTGCTAATGTGGCCATGAGTGCAGTGCGAGAGTTGTTTCCCGAAAAAATCATATCCCGGAACGGCACCATACCGTGGCCTCCCAGGTCACCAGACCTAAGTCCGTGTGACTTTTTCTATGGGGATACTAAAAATCTATCGTTTACAAAACAAATCCGACCACTGTGACACAGCTGAAAGAAAACATTCGAGCAGAAATCAGCAAGATTCCCCAGTCGCTTTGAAAAAGAGTTTTCGAAAACATGCGTTCCAGACTCGAGGAGTGTGTTAGGGTCGATGGCCGCCAATTAGAAAACGTTGTTTTCAAAAAATAAAATCCGCCTTTATGTTCTTTATATTTTAATAAAAATACTTTGCATAAAACGTGTCGTTCTTTTTTTATAATTTTTCAAACTTTGAAATCTGCCACTGGACACCCTTTATCAACGAATCAGGAATAGTGTGGAGTGGAATTAAAGACATCGTAATACGTTATGAGAAGTCTGTCATCTGGTAGATTAAATGACAATTGGTGGTTCTGAAAAATTGGTATACGTACTGTATTTTTTTACTTTTTGTGGAAAGCCCTTGATAACCACAAAATATCATCTGTGACGTAGGAAGAGGAAAAGATGCAAAGCCGTACGTACACTCGCTCAGCGATAAGGTGTGATTTAGCTTGCGTGCGTGATTTATATAATTATTAATAATATTTATGTAGACACTTAAAACGTCGGCAAGTAGTGAACATCAAATGAGCGCAACTTCTGTTCGTGCATACTACTACTATTTATTCTGTGACCTTATATCGTGGCACAGAACGCATGCATATGGCTACTCCCGTCGGGTACGTAGGCGTTCCATATTGCTTTATCTACTTTAAGGGCAAATATGTAAGTAATCACATTTATTTTAATAATATGTGACAAATTTTTAAGTACCTATATTTTAATTTTTTAATATAAACTAAATCCCCTTGTGGAATATTACGAAACCCCCTTTCTGGTAACGAGTTTTACATTATCAATGTTACTAACAATACTTTTTGTTATATTACTAACATGAAACCTCTTTCTACCTTTAAAATACTCTTAAACATATTGTGCAAAACAATATGTCAAATTTAGTTCCCGGTACACTCAATGGCGGCGCTTCAAATCAGCAAAAACGTTTTGTAGGGTACAGCCAGTCCAGCGTACTGGTATTCATGGATGTCAGTGAATATAAATAATTAGTTTGAGTTTAGTTTTAAGTTTATTATGATTGATAATAAAACAATAAAATGAAATATTTCCAAGGTATTTTTACTTCACATTTCATTACTTATTTTTTAAAATATGTATAATAAATTATATTTAACATATTATTTAATACAAGTTTAAAATTCAACGTTTTTAGTTCTTTTTATACTAAAATTTAGTTGGATATAAAACTTTGCCAAGTTACAAATTCAATTCCAAATAACGTAACACACTTTTCTATTAAATCAATTGAAGAATGTTGTACATTCTTATAGCTATGATTTAAGAAACTGCTATAGAACTATGTACCCATTTAGATTTCAATTCTTATCATCGAAGTCATCATGCATCGTATGTTTTGACGTTAATGTCTTTGGTAGAAAATAGATATCAATTACTTTTTGAATAGTTTTATCCTTTTATTAACCAAAATAAATACAAGACCTTTATTGTTTTCCTTATACTATGTGGAGCGTAATTCGCTATTTCCTTTTTCTAAATTTGCTTAGTATCTGAAAATCACTAATAACTGTCAATCCAATATTAATTATTATTTTTAAATCCTTTGAATACGCCTCATAATACAGCACGACTACGATTCTTACGGCGCCACGATGTGAAGGTGGATTCGCATAGATCTCTACGAGATAACCCGAAAAGTAAAAATATTTTTTTTTAATATGCCTGCTATATGGTACAGCGAGCGGAGGCTGTTCTACCTCAGCGCTTACGGTTTTACAAAAACACTCTAGGGGTAGGGCAAATAAAGACTACGTGAAGTTGGGGCGTGCCGATTCGGTTTTAGTTTTTGAGTATCGATATCTCGGAAACTCAGCGAGATATCGAAAAAATTTATTCTTTTCGGCATATCTCATCGAGATGTATGTGAACCCGCTTTCAAATCGTAGCGCGTAGGAACCGTAAAAGCCCCCAAAATACCATAATGTCCTCAAGTTTCTAAGTCACCAAAAAGGTTTAGGTTTTTGTTGAGTAAGTCCCTTTTTTCTGGACTTGACTGACACTGCCATGTATCTAGATATACACAATATGTAAAACAGTAGCACAAAACATTGAGAATATATTTTATACACAATGTACTTATTTAAATTATCTTTGTAACTAAAATAAATGTAAGAATCAATAACTAACGAGTTAATTGATAGAATCAGGCGTTAAAAACCCCAACCCTGGGAGAGGGCGGAGCTCTTCACTAGGGACACATCATTTGATTTTATTCAGCGGATCGTTGCAAAGTAACTATTAATATCTTTAACTAACGAGTTGTTCAATCTTATTCCTCAGGGGTGACAACACATCTGATATTTTGATTTTTAATTCAGTACAAATGTAGGTAACTATATGCCACTATATTCACTTACAATCAGGTTGTCTATGTGCTTGGTTCTCACCCTTGCTGCTATATAAAATTCATAGCCACTCCTTCGAAGAGACATTGAATCTTTGTATGGATTACTTTCAGCTGCTGAATTGTCACCATCATATACTGCGACATAACTTGAAATACCATCCACTTCACATCGATAGTTGGTGGTCCATTACCGTGCGATTTACGAGAAATTTTCTGCCACCCAAGGTCACATTGTGGAATTTACTGTTGTCAGCAGTACCCCCCCCACTGTTTTGACTTAGGGAACTTCAAGAAAAGAGCTTAAACTTTTCCAAAAGGTCAGCAATGCACCTGCTACTGCGACTCCCCTGGTATTATTGTTAATGTGCGTCAGTGATAACTTACCATCAGGAGAGCCGTATTCTCATTTGTTTCTTCTTCCATAGAAAAAAACCTTTAAAAGTCTGCTATGTGACCATAAAATTTAATTGGTTTTCTCAACCTAAAATGTGGTTTGTAAAGCACTGCATTACAAGAGTAATAAATTACACGTAAAAAGTCGACAAAATAGCAGCTAGTTCAGTGTACTACCGAACCTTTCTCATTCCTCTCAAATTAACTTTGGCTTCCTCATTTACACTCATCCAAAATTTTACATATGATAATTTCAATGGAATTTTCAATTTACACGTTAAGAAGTCTTTTGTTTTTTAGCATCAGAAGGGCCTTCTTCTTCCCCTTCATTCTGAAAGATTGGTTTTGGTTGAGTCTTCTTGTATGCAGGAGCGACCCAGAAAGGATTTTCCTCTGCTTCCTTTGCATACTTAAGTATAGCCTCTCTTGGATCCTGTTCATCATCAACCCTCTTGCTTAAACCAAGATTCCTAATCACAAATGAACTTAATGTGCTTCCAGAAGCAGCTACACGACCCCCTTGACCAGATGTTATAGGTAAATCTGGCCTTTTTGACTTGACAGGATCTAACCGATCCTTCTCCATTCTCTTTTTGCTAGTCCTTAACTTCTCTTGCCTGAACAGAGGTAGTGCGTGAGGTGTTATGATCTGTTGCGTGCTTACAACTTCCATGGAATGTTTCTTTCTGTGCGTTTTCACTATACACAACTTAGCACCTCGCAAGCTTCTCTTATGATCGTAATAGCACTTAACAACACCGTTCCCACAACCAACAAATATCTGGTTAAGTTTTGCATGCCATACTGCTTTTATCACATGTGACTTGCTTACTTCTATATTTGTCACGGATTCAAATGTCTTCGTATTATAGAATAACAGACGACCAATGTCTTGATTCCTCTGCAGCGATTCTCCAGTGAATATTATAGTGTCGTCAGGACTGAAACCGCAATCTGTCTGTTCATACCTGGAGAACAATCCTGAGAAGACATTTAAAGGTTTCTTAAAGCTTCTTAAGTCCCATAACTTAAGCGTATCATCGTTTCCTCGACTTGCCAATTGGTGACCCAGGTATGAATAGGAAATACTGGATATCTCAGATTGTTTTTGATGGGCGTCTCGGAGTAACGCAGTGGTGTTGACAAAGTTCCGTCTATGGTCCCACATCTGGATGGAACCGTCGTAGCAGCCGCAAGCAACCGTGTTGCCATCCCTTGAAAACGCGCAGGCCGTCGGGTTTGTTTTGAGACCGCCCTGTTGACGCGGTTTTATCACGGATTTGTGCTGTTTAGGGTTTTCAGTCAGCCAGAGTCGAAGGGTGCCGTCTTGGGAACATGTCATGAACTCTTCGCGGATGTGCGGGTGCCAGCAACCGCTATTTAGTGACGCAGTGTGGCCTTTTGTTCTGGAAGACATATTTTTATATTTATATAACAGAACTGGTAGAAAAGATAAGAGGGTTGCAAGATCTCTATAATGTAACTGTCCATCTGCCTGTCATTTTGATTTGACGATTACAGCAAATTTTCGTTACTATTAGAGATGATCATATCTAGCAGTGTACTTTGAATTATCTAAATTTGTTCCTAGGTGTTACTGATAGCCCCCGACATGTCCGGAGTTTGCTTCATACAGGGCTAAATATCTCAGCACACCGGGATCGCTCCCCGAAGTTGCTTGCAACATCAAGGGGCTGTTGAACTTCTTCGGGGAAATATCATGGCTCGAATAACTACATTATTCCTGCCCACACGCAAAATACGCGCTTAAACATGGAGTTGCGGAAAACAGCCCGTCGTAAACTAAACTAAACTTTGTTCCTATCGTAAAATTGTAGTAACAGCATATTTATGTATCTACAGCTGGAACAATTTTCTTTTGATTCCTTGAGATGGTTATGAAGTAAAGAAAAGTCAGTGTTGTTCTAACAGAAGTTGGCGGACTTAACTTATTTCAAAAAATATTGTTTTCCGCACAATGTTTACCCTTACCACCAAGCATTCGGTACATCATCATCAACACATGGTTAATCAGCACTTCATTGGTGCTTTCAGGGATCATATTTGTTAACTGAAATTTAAGGCGGGTGCTTTTGCTTTTAGTTACCTACCCCACGTCATTTATTTTTTTCTTTACTGCATTTGCAATGAGTAACTGTTACTATGTTTTTGAAGATTGACATAGCCCAATTGACATAGCCAGTGTATTAGATGCAAGAAGACGATGGGTGTAGGTGGCTCAGAATTGTCTGTGCTTTGTGGCATTCCTTGGGGGAAGCCTATGTTCAGCAATGGTTCTGTATAGAGCAGAAATGATGATGATGATAGTCCAGCAGATTAGTCAACTGAAGAAAGTCTGACAACTGATGGGAAGAAAGATTCTAGTGTGACAGCCACATCTGAGTAAGTAAAGTGTAGGGCGGCACAGAGGTAGATTGAGAAATGCAAATGGTTTAGGACCATGTCTTGTGGCATTAGACTTGTGAAGAGTTTTTATGATGATAATTAATAATAGAGGCACAAAATACAACTACCCACCTTGCCATATCGGTAATATACTGATCGCCCTTCACACATTCGAGCACTTCAAAACCGTCTCTGTCCAGCACCTTGGCCTGTGCTGAACCACTTACGACAAGAATGGAGTCTCCAGTGGCGGAGTACTGTAGGGCCTTTATCGGATGATTCTCGCACGGTTGGAGCGTACGAAATGAGCGCATTGACGAATCCATACCTGAAAAGCGATTAACTTGTAGTGGCGGTGTAAGTTAATAAATTAACCGGTGGTAGAGTTTAATGTTTGGGAGAACTTTAAATAAGTCGAATGTGAATAAAATATTTGTGGCGTTGTCCTAAGCCACTTGCCGTCATCATCATCATTACAGGGAATAATGCAATACCGGAATCCCAAAAAATGGGTCAGCTCGACCGGGGAAGGACCACGCTCTCACAGAATACCAGCGTAAAATAGCAGCTTAATACTGCTGTGTTTCGTATGGTGAGTGAAGAGATCCGTAGACCCTTTTATACTGGAAACGAGGCATTCCATCTTATGCTGAGATCTATAAACCGTACTTTGACTTTGCTCAGACTTGGCTTAGGAAAATCTTAGCTGAGTATATGCTTAGCATAATCTTTGATTCCGAATTTATAGTTGTATCGGGCTGAGATTAAGCTAAGCATATGCTAAGGTTCAGACTGTCAAGAAGTTTACGCATGCTTCATTCCACGCATTATGTTATTGATTTTACTGTACAAAGTAAAATAAAATATATATTTAAAGGTCAAAAACAGTCCAAATTGCACTTCATAAATATGTTACTAATACATGAAATTGAAAAAGAGCGTGTTTAAAGAGAGATACAAGTACATTTAATTAATTTTAGTTTGAAAATATGAGAAGGAAGCGGAACGTTTGATTTGCTGTCACACGCGCTGTCAAATCACAGTTACAACTGAGAAGCTTTTGGTTTATATTGATATTGATTATATTTTGTGCATTTTAAGTTTTATATATATTTGAAATTCCTGATCTTTTTGTTACGACTGGCTTTTGAACTTGGACTCCCGATTCTACCTACCTATTCGACCTACGCTTCAGTAATTTGGACTCGACATTCGAATCGAGAATCTTTTCGATTTTCTTTAAACCAAGCTTGTAATTATAATGGACAATATTGAGAGAATTCTATCTACTTTAGGAAATATAGATAGATTGGGAACTTCAGCAGATATCAATTTTCGGCGCATGCCTAAATACTATGTTCGAAATGAATATAACCAAAACCCATTTAATTTGTATGACGAAAATGAATTTAGAAGAAGATACCGATTCAATAAAAACACTGTTTTAAATGTAATATTACCTTTAATAATTGCCAATTTGGAGCATTTGGACAATAGAGGCTTGCCGATTTCTCCAAAACTGCAATTACTTATTGCATTAAGGTTTTATGCTACAGGATGTTTCCAGGTAATTATTGTTTCATAGAGTAGAATGAATTTTTTATTCAAATAGGCTTTTATTAGTCAGAATCTACTACTGGTTATATACATAGAAAAAATATTTTATACACAATAAGTAATACATATATTCTTTGATATATACATTTTCCTACCAATATGAGTGTGGTAAAAAGAAAATTCGAAGAACTCGGAAGATCCAATACTCAGCGCGGATTCAACAACATTATTGGTGCTATTGACTGCACACATATTAAAATAAATAGACCCAGAGGTATCTCCCATTCTGAAATATACCGAAACCGCAAAGGATATTTCTCTATTAATGTACAAGCTATTATAGGTCCAAATATGGAAATTTTTGATATAGTAACCCGCTGGCCTGGCAGTTCACATGATAGTAGAATATTTAGAAACTCTCAAGCTTATGCTAGATTCTTAAGGGGGGAATTTGCAAGGAGTTTTAGTAGGCGACAGTGGTTATCCATCTCTTCCTTTCCTTTTAACACCTCTTATAACTCCAGTAACAAGAGCAGAAAACCAATACAATTATGTTCAAATAAGAACCCGTAATATAGTTGAGAGGTTTTTTGGAGTATGGAAAAAGAAATTTCCCTGCTTACAGTTGGGCCTACACTCTAAGCTCACTAATACGAGCAACATAATTGTAGCTTGTGCAGTATTGCACAACATAGGCATACAGTGTGGGGATGCTTATGATGAGTTGCAGAAAGACCAAACAATGAAACATCATCCACTGCAGGTCTAGCATTTCGGCAGTCTATAATAGCACAATTTAACTAAATAATTAGGAAATAAACTTAAGTAAAACAAAACATATTTTATTCATTTATCGCTTTATTTTTTAAAATGTTTTCTTTTTCTTTCTTTATTTCTAAAATTTCTAATTCTAAAGCAAATTTTTTTTCTAAAAATTCAGTTTCCTTTAAATATTTTTCTTCATTCCGTCTCCTTTCATCCTCATATCTCTCCTTATTATATTTTAATTCTTGTAGTATTAGTTCCTGTTTTAGTTCATCAAAAGTTTTCTTCTGTTTTGCTTGTTTTTTTGGGTCACTGTACTGAGCTGTCCGGATGGTGCTGGGCTCACCAATGGTAATTGGCATAGGGTTTTCTTTTTGTATGTCTTCTATTACTTCAATCTCTATATTATTATTGTGCTCCACATCAGACACACGAGCTCTCTTTGGGAGCCACATTTGCTCGTCGTTATCTAATCCAAGAGTATTATCTAGAAATAGAAATACAATCTAATAAGTGAAATTACAAGTACAAATTATGTCATCTTACTGATTAAATAAATACTATTCATTATTGAGCTCTCAATTGTACATTTATAATCAGTTATTTAAGCTCCATGTATCATAAATTATTTTACCTATATTACATGTGAGTTAAATCCACTATTTTAGTTGTAAAATTATAGAATACTAAATGATTATACAGACAAAAATCTTGTTAGAACAAGCAAAGCAGTAGTGATGTCTCTTTCTCATTCTTTCTCTAAATGTAAAAACTAATCAAGAATATATAGTAGCATCCATTCTAACTCCATCTATATCATCTACCAATCAATGTTCATTTGCTCAAATTCAATAAAAACATTTGAAATCAATCAAAAATGTTCAACAATCAACAAACAAAAATTTTAAATCTAAAATATCAACATCATGTCGGAATGAAGATTTGATAGTAAATAAAACTTTCAATATAAGAATTACAACATCAATCTAAAGATTTAATTTAACAGGGCCAAAAGTGCAACAAGACTTGAATTACAGAAGTTTTGTATGATGTAGATGTTGGCTTATATGCTGCTATATTCTTTAGCAATTGTAATGTGACAGTAAATGGTAGTAATAGTAATTGTGTTTTTAATAATTATACTTTAAAAATACAGTTCAAGTTAAAAATATATATATAAAAATAAATATTTTTTATTGTAAAATAATATTAATTTTATGTGTGACTTAAGTTAAACATAAATACAATAATCGGCTAGTTAAGTCCTGCATGAGTATGACTTAATGTGGTTTTAAGTCACTATGTACTATAATTATATTTAAGATGTTAAATCATTCAAATTAATAGTGCTAAATGGTAAATAAAAATTATTTATATGACTTATGAGTTAATTATTTAATAGAAATACATATTTGATGCAATTATGTATTATAAAATCCTATCCATTTGTTAGTTTTATTTACAAAAACTGGGAAAACTATACAGTAGGTATGTGTGGCAGATAAAGCAATAGGCATATTCTTTTAAAAGTAAAAAGTGATCTACTAGTCTTCATGGAATATCTTCAAAATGCCTGAACCAATTTTGGCCGTAGAGAATTTTGCAAGGAGTGATCTTGGTTATTTTTTTTTATTATTTTAATTTAAACAGTGTTAATAATGGCAGTTAATTCAAGTTGAACAGTGTACCTACAGGATTTCTAATAAACCCAAATTGGCACTAATGTCACAGGCAAAAGCTAATTAAATTTATAGTAATTTTAAATTATATGATATAATATGATAACACATTTTTATCATGATTAACTTACCAATAGCTAATGTGTCACTGTCAATTTCTACACTGATGGATGGCAAAACATTTGGCATGACAGCTATAACTTGAGACTCCAAAGGTCCCATATCTGGTGTAGTTGGTCCTCCGCCTGTTCTCTTCCTTTGGGCCTCCAGAGTCTTGGCATCCCTGGCTTTGGTTTTTAAATTTTGCCACATCTTTTTTATTTGTTTAGTATCAGCCTGAAAATGAATAGTAGACAAGTATTATAAATGGAGTAAAATGTCAATATTACATGTGGCACAACTCTAAACTATTATAGGTAAGTATTTAATGTATCTGTAGGAAGAATTTATAATTAAACTTATTTGTGTGCCTCTGTACGTTCGTATAGTATCAATATGAGACTCGGACTAACACGAAAATTACGCCAAATAATTAAAACTACTTGTATGAAAAAAACTAAAAACATTTCAAAAATTAAATTATTTAGGTACTTTTACTTACAATTTGTGTGACGTTTGAATTGTTGAACTGCGAAGTAATTTCCTCCCAAGCTTCACTTTTTTTCTAAGAGAAATACCGTCCGTCTTTCTGTTCTCTATAACATTGATTTGGGCTTGAACCAGTTGTATCAGCAATTGTTTGTCGTACTCCGAGTAAGGCTTTTGTTTCCTTTTTTGCGCTTTCCATTTTAATAGTTTAGTGCTTGGGAGTCCGTAAAAGATTAGCCGTGAGTCAGTCGTGTAGCAGGTACAAAATCCGTTAAACAGGTAGCCGTGGTCAGTCGTAAAAGAAGGTACAGAGTCAGTTAAACAAGCCGGGTTGAAAATAGGGATAGGGAAGTATCGTTCTATTTTTTAAAAAAGGTAATTTAATTCGAAACAGCAACTGGCGTAGAATAGAATAAACCAAAGTTTTTAGGTGATTGGTGATTGGTGCGTGAATGACTTTAGTGTTACCATAGACAATTCTAATTTTTCCTTTGGATTCATTTTTAAAATACATTTTTATCGAAGTAAAAAAAGCACATAACCTTCAAAATAATTTTAATATATATATATATATAAAAAATATGTCATAAATTTTTTTGGTTTTTACAGAAATGATAACAGCATTAATGTTAAATTTTTACGTGAAAGTTTTACGATTTCCTTAATTGCATGAAGTTCTCTCCAACCTGGCATCATTGCAGTTGAGAGAATACGACAAAGTTAAAGAGTTATCAGTTGTACGTAATGTAAAATAATTTTGGACCATTACTTTTGTTAGGGTAATATCCTGAGTTTTTCTTAAGTCGTCAATTTGGTTGACTCAGGCTTTGCTTAGCGCGCACTCAGCACGACTTCGAAGTTAGTTCTATAAATACCGACATTGTCTTAGCTCGAAAGTAGAGTCTGAGCAAAGTCAAAGTACGGTTTATAGATCTCAGCCTTAGTCCTCAGGGGTGACGACGCATCTGCGTTTTGATTCTTAATCGTGGATAAATGTACATGTCTATGGGACATAGCGTCCGCTTACAATCAGGTGGACTGTGTGCTTGTTTGTCACGCATATTCTATAAAAAAATGCAACGTGTGGATCTAATTCATAAATTCCCGATTGTGATCCCGCGAGGGATTCGCTGAATTGACGAGAAGCAAAACTCGTACATAATATGTCCTATGCAAATCATGTAATATGCAGTTAGAAGTTGTTTAGCAGCCGAAACAATGAATATGTTTTAGTAAGGCTACTTTCAAAATAATGTTTAATTATCTTCTAATAATTTTATTAAAATAATAATAATTGTAAATGATAAAATTATTAAAAATTTTGATCCTTAAAATTTGATTTGCTTTATTTATGTCCCCAATTTTGTACTGATCATGCTCGACCCAAATACCTGGATCCTGTGGGCTTTGGAATGTCCGGCCTGCCTATACTACATCCATTGACTTACTGCATTTTTCATCAGGTTGTCATCCCATGTAGTGGGGCAGTGGCGAAGCCTTCATAGAAGCCCAGAAGCCGGGCTTGATCTATAAAAATGTTCACTTCACATTTCAATGTTTATGTTTGTTTCTGTTGTCTGTTAAAAAATTTATGCTGTCAAAGATTTTTAGTGAAAATGGGAGGATAATAAAATGTTTCTTGTGATGAATATAAGTGTGTGCTAATCGGCGAGGAAAAAGTAAAATCTTTAAAAATTAAATTTTAATTCAATAAAGATTTCTTCATACTTTAATAGGTATAGGGCTCTTTAGTATTAAAGTTTAATTATTCTAGGCGTATTTAAAGGTTTAATAAACTCAATACTTATATTACCATATGAGTTAAAAATATCATTTTGAACTTCAGCATAAAATATTAGATACCTAGGTATAAGTTTAATTTTATAGCAAATAATTGTTACAATCCTTTTTTAATGTAAAGCCCAAATTTTAATGTATAAGCCCCGCACTTTGATATTGCGACTGGCGACCATCTTAGTGACGTAGTCGAATTGTCAGTACCGTTCGCAAGGTCAGCCAGCGCTTCTCTACCTCGCACCTCTAACCACGTGTTTTCATAGCTTTTTATTTCGTTATCCTGTTTTATTTTTGTGGTTAATTTTTGTTATTGTTATCATACTTATTCTGTTATAATGAGTAAGAAAGTAATTAACAGCCGAGCTCGTGAAATGATTATTAAAGTGGACAGTTATTTTGTAAAGCAGAAAGAAAATATTTATAATTAAATACCTATAAATATATGTATATAATCTTAATACATATAAATTACGTGTCACGTTGTTTGTCCGCGATGGATTCCTAAACTATTTAACCGATTTTAATCAAATTTGCACACTGTGTGCAGTTTGGTCCAACTTGAGAGATAGGGTAGTTTTTTTGCTCATGAGTAACTCACAAATTTTTTTTGCGACTTTAAGGATTTTTAATAGGACATGACAAAGGGTCGTCGAAAATGACAGAACAACGTCTGCCTAGCAAGCTAGTGTATATATATAAATTACATGTCACGTTGTATGTCCGCGATGGACTCTTAAACTAATCAACCTATTTTAATAAAATTTGCACACCGTGTGCAGTTTGGTCACACTTGAGAGATAGGATAGTTTTTTTGCCCATGAATGACCCACATTTTTTTTTGCGAATTTAAGGATTTTTAATAGGACATGACAAAACATCGTCAAAAAGAGCAGAACAACGTCTGCCTGGCAA
Organism: Parnassius apollo; assembly: GCA_907164705.1. Taxonomy (NCBI): domain Eukaryota; kingdom Metazoa; phylum Arthropoda; class Insecta; order Lepidoptera; family Papilionidae; genus Parnassius; species Parnassius apollo. The sequence continues at coordinate 2,444,661 of CAJQZP010000758.1, forward strand.
GCTAGTATAATGTAAATACCTATAACCCAAGGTTATTAACATTTTTCACCAGAGGTGGCAACACCTTACACGTAAAGAAGATTAACGTTTTTGTTATCTGTACTTTTTTGCGGTGGATGACGTCACGCAACTGTTATTGTGTCCATCGCAATATCAACGTGCGGGGCTTATAATAAATTAAATGAATAGATGTATTGAGGTTTTTAAAGAATATTTACTTTAGTCCTTAAAGCTTTATCTTCTCAGTTCAGTATATAAAATTTTAATGGCGCCATCTACTTAATTCTATAGGTAAAGTCATTTTATCGAACGAAAATTTATTGATTCTCACGGTGGTACGTACAGATTACGCTAGATGGCACAAATACGCTGTCGGCTAATTTAATATTTTAATATTTATATTACATTAAGAGTTAAAAATATAATTTTGTACGGTTTATTAAAATTGAAAATGAATAATTAAATAATAAATAAACATTATTTATCTTCTCATTATACCATATGTAATTCATGTCATAATCTGTTTAAACAAAATAATTTCGATGTTTCACATCTGCCAGGCGTCCCTTTTTTATTTTTGAACATAGTTTGTTTGTACTTTGTTCATGCTTTTCTTTTGTTCATGTATTGTATGTAAATATCTTTTTCTTTCGCTCAAGCAAACCCAAACGACTCTTCAAAGTTACCGAAGGTATGCAATTGCATATGTCATACAATCTATCCAGCTGTAGTATGCCTTCTGTGTGCTTTGTTAAACACGTCCTTGACAGCACTGAATATGAAACTGAAGAGTGGAGACAGATCAAGATTGGTGTATTTTTATAAAACTGCTAAAAATAACAAAACCATATCTTGGGCTTGCCCAAGTTTGGAGCCCTAGCTTCGCCACTGTAGTGGGGGGTCATCTCATCCATATCATACCATACCCATAGTTAATCATATTTTAATCATAAAGACTACTTACCAGCAAAGTCCCAGAATGAGACATCATAGTCAATTGATCCAGTGGCTAATCGAGCTCCAGAGGGATCCACAGCCAGTGCTATCACTGCCTTGGTACCATGCAGCATTTCTACCTGTAATAAAAAATAAGATTATTAATTTAAAGCATGATACAATTGGTATACCGTTACCGTTACAGCCTATTCTAAAGTTTCATCAGCATCATCATTACAGCCCTTCACAAGTCCACTGCTGAACATAGGCCGTCCCCAAGGTATGCCACAAAGCACGGTCCTGAGCCACCTGCATCCATCGACTTCCTGCATGTCTTACCAGGTTCTCACACCATCTAGTGAGGGATCGCCCTACACTTTACCTACTGGTACGAGGCTGCCACTCGAGAACCTTTTTTCCCCAACGGTTGTCGGTTCTACGAGCTATATGACCGGCCCATTGTCACTTCAGTTTACTAATCCGTAGGGCTATGTCGGTCACTCTGGTTCTACTGCGGATATCCTCATTTCTAAGTTTATCACACAGAGAAACCCCGAGCATAGCCCTCTCCATAGCTCGCTGAACGACTTTGAGCGTCCTCATACGGCCAGCAGTGAAGGACCACGTCTCGGTTCCATAGCTTATCACTGGCAACACGCACTGGTTGTACAACTTAGTTTTCAGGTTTTGAGGTAAACCTGACGAGAAGATCTGTCGTTATTTCCCGAACGCTGCCCAGCCGAGTTGAATCCGTCGATTGACCTCTCAGTCGAAGTTGGACTTACCTAGTCGGACTATTTGTCACAGGTAAAGGTACTCGTCAACAACTTCGACTTAGTGCTCCCAACAACTATGGGCATAGGTGTGACATGGACATTAAACATGATCTTTGTTTTGTCCATGTGCATCTTAAGACCTATTCGTTGGGAGGCACTATTGAGGTCATTGAGCATAAAGCTTAAGTCCTCCAGCGATTCTGCCATAAGGACTATATCGTTGGCAAATCGAAGGTGAGTGATGTACTCGCCATTGATGTTAATACAGTATCCTTTCCAGTCCAGTAGGTTGTAAACGTCTTCCAATGTAGTGGTGAAGAGTTTCGGGGAAATAACGTCACCCTGTCTTACACCTCTCTGCAGTTGGATAGGTTTCGTACTCAGGTTCTGTACTCGGATAGCCATCATAGCCCTACTGTACAAACACTTCAGCACTTCGATATACCGACAGTAAACTTGGCACCGCTAAGAGACTGTAGCACCGCCCAAATTTCGACGGAATCAAAGGCTTTCTCATAGTCCACATACGCCAGGCAAAGTGGCAGATATTACTCTTTGGACTTCTGTACAATTTGTCGAAGGGTAAGTATGTGGTCTATGGTACTAAAGCCTTTTCGGAAACTGGCTTGTTCGGGAGGCTGGAAGTTGTCGAGTCTGCGTGCCAGACGATTCATAGTGACTCTCGAAAACAGCACGTAGACGCGGCTCAGAAGGGATATCGGTCTGTAGGTCTTCAAGAGGGTGTTGTCACCTTTCTTGAAGAACAAAACCACCGCACTTCCGCTCCACGCCTCGGGAGTAGTGCCTCCATGAAGGACGGAATTAAAGAGCTTCTGAAGGACTTCAAGTACCGGTTTTCCACCCACTTTCAGCAGCTCCGCTGTAATTCCATCCTCGCCCGGGGACTTGCCGTTTTTAAGGTGCTGGAAAGTCATTCTAATCTCGCTCAAACTGAAGTCCGGGATATAATCGGAATAGTGTCGGATAAGACTCTCACACTTGCGTGTGGCTCTAACGATGATGTGTACAGCTGCCCATAGAACCTCTCAATCTCACTCAGAATGTAAGGTGTCCTGGAAACGATGCTGCCACACTCAGTCTTCAGCTTTGACAGTGGGTTATCACTGGCAGACAGATCTCTGGCAAAGACTTTGGAGCCCTGGTTCCGCTCAATCGCTTCTTCAACATGAGCTGTATTGAAGTTGCGTAAGTCTTGCCGCATGCATTTGGAGATCTGTCTGTTCAGTTGCCTGTATGCTGTCAAATCTGCTGACGAATGCAGCTTCATCTCCCGTCTAACATCCGTGAGATTAAGAGTGTGATCGAAGTGTTTTTGTGTTCTTCTGCGGCGGGTCTTGCAGAACTTAGTTCCAACCGCATGGACAGTTTCCACGAGCTTGTCATTCATATCATCCACTTTATTGCAGTCCTCTAGGCGCTGAAAACGGTTTTGTAAATCGAGCTGAAAGTTTTCGGGACCTTGGATTAGCGCACGAGGGGGACGGAGCGTCGACTTCACTAGACGAGACCTCTCCAACTTAACGTTTAAGTTCAGTGTGCCTCTAACTATTCGGTAATCGCTACCACTTTTTAACCCTCGCGATCACTGCGACATCACTGACCAGTTGGTGTCTGGTCGTCATAATGAAGTCAATCTCATTTTTTGTCTAACCGTCGGAGCTCGACCAGGACCACTTCCTGTGGAGCCGCTCCTGGAAGGAGTTCTTCATAAAGAGTCCCTCTTTTTCCATAAAGTCAGCCAGCTGCTGGCCCCTACGGTCCCGATGCCCTACTTCAAATTTCCCTCACTTCCGCTCACCGCTTTCTCTTGTGTCTAGTTTTGCATTGAAGTCTCCCATCAACACCATATAGTGGGTTTTGGAGGAATGCATGGCTCTAGAAATATATACATTTCCTCTACCTCCTCATCGGGATGTGCCGAGGTAGATGCGTAAACCTGTATGACCTTCAGCGAATACCGTTTGGTGATTCTGAGTATCAGCTAAGCGACCCTTGTCGACACACTCCCAATCTTTACAACGTTGTTTACGAGAGACTTGTAGACAATAAATCCGTCACCTCCTTGGTACAGATGGTCACCATCCCGGTGATAGAACAAGTTGCCAGACTCGAGGATTACCGTGTCCTCCCCCTCTCTACCATTATCTCCTCGTCAGTTCGTGCGTTATATGTTGCTAGGTCGAGTCGTCGTAGGTGGCAACCACACCTCCACCGGAGATTCTTAACACCGCCTGCCCCGCCATTACCATGATCGCCACCGTAGCCAGGAATAGCGGGGCCGCCGGGGACTGGGGGCCGTTTGTTTGCGCCATTGCTCATGGGGGGATATTTGCCATAGTTGCTACGCTTCGCGAGCGGTTTGGCAACCGCAGTTTTTTATTATATTATTGTTGTTATTAGGAATATGCTACTGCACATCTCCTGCCTGTCTCCCTCTGTCGTCTCTTATGACACCCACTGGAAGACATTGGGTAGTGGATATTCTCAACCGCCACTACACGGCCATCAACTAAAAACTTCTAAAGTTTACTGCTGCACATCGGCCTCCCCCTCCCCCCTAGATTGCCTCATAGGGGGAAATTCCATAGTTGCTACACTATTTAGCAGCTGCAATTTTTTTATTTTTAGTCATTATTAGGAAGATGCTGCTGCCCTCTCCTGATTTTCCCCCCTGTCACCTTTTACAACACCTATGGGATGATAGTAGTGGATAATTTTACACTGCCACTACATGGTAACACAATTGATATAAATTTAATGATTTCTTATATTTACGCGAACACTACACATTGATTAAAAATATTTTTACATATTTTATCACGTTTAATTTTTATTTTTATTTTTAATTCTCGACGTTTTGGGTGCTTTCCAGCACCCATGGTCACGGGGGACTGAGGTGACCGACGTCCCGATGTCCTTGTTAAGCCCGGAGTACCTTCAGCTTTTTTATTGTTTATGGTCCGATCTATGCAAAATGAACTGACTATGTCCTGAGGTCTTCCAGTGGTATGCTTGGGTTTAGTTTTAATTTTATTGATTATGGGGTCCCAAGCAGGTGGTAGTACCCAGCCTCCTTCTCTATTGAAATTAGGATGTTTTATAGGAATAGCCTCACGTATCATCCTTAATAGGAGTCGGTGTTCTTTCGCGAGGATTTGTGGTCTATCAATTCTGATGTAATGGTTGGGGCTGTCTAGGATATGATCACAAACTGCAAACTTCCCAGAATGTTGATGCTTCACATCAGCTATATGTTTTTTATGCGAGTTCTAATTGATCCTTTTGTTTGTCCTATATAAGAAAGACCACATTTACAATCAAGCTTGTACACTCTTGCATCTTGTAGACGAATATGACACTTGATGGATGGTAGGACTGACTAATCCTCTTCGGTGGCTTGTAGAATGTTCTAATAGAAGCTCGCTTCAAGATGTAGCCAATCTTGTCTGTGACACCTCTCACATATGGTACAGCAGGCACACTCTCGTGACCATGGGTGCTGGAAAGCACCCATAATGTCGGCAATTAAAAATAAAAATAATTAAAATTAAACGTGATAAAATCCGTAAAAGTAGTTTTAATCAATCATATAAATTTGTTAATAAGAAACTAGGTACCACTTTGGAAGCAAGAGTAACCTAATCAACAAGTTGCAATGCAAGAGTTATGTTAACCGTGAGTGTTTATTGTACATATTTTAACTATATCATATCATTATAACTACAGAAACAAAATGTTTGAAAACAAATTTGTAGAAATAATGTCATGTTGAAAGATAACTTTTAATATCTGTTAAAAATTTTACAGTTTTTATGAGTGCGAACATCAGCATCAACAAAACATGTTGTGTGATTTATTTTATGCGATTTGTTTCAAAACATTACATGTTGGATGTTCCCCAGTGCAAACATACTATAACAGGCTAAAATATTGTAATATTGTAATGTTAATGGTCAAAAGAGTCAACATATTAAAAGTGACTTGTTTCTTTTTTAATATTGTTTTTTGAGATAGGCACAGGTGATAGGACTTCTTTCCTACTTAGGAGTCTATCTGAGTAGGTATTACCTTACTAGACATGTGTCATTCACTAATTTCTAGTGACCCAGTCATTTAAGTATTGATTTGTCTTACAAAACATTTCACACAATTCAGTAGCTCCCTGGCTTAGCAATGAGAGGCTGCACTGGGTGTCGCAGGTTCCAATCCCGCACCTAATAAGTATTTATATGGCTTACAAATAATTGTTCCGGGTCTGGATGTTTGTCCTTGTGCAATTTATGTTTGTAAACTATTTCCACTATACAGGAGAAAATTCTAGTGCGAGGTAATGTTTTATTAAAAATAAAGTGCTCTGTGTTCTGTGAGACCCACTCGATAATGTCGGTCATTGGACATTACCATACTCTATAGTCGTAGGTCATGTTATTTGTTTGATCCGAAACATTTAAAAAATTTAATTGTTTCATCAATACTTTTTATTTTTTTTAAAGTTATACTAGGATACATACCCCCCATACTAGAATTTTCTTCTGTATCATGGAGGCAGTTTACATACATAAATTGCACAAGGACAAACATCTAAACTCAGAACAATTACTTGTAGTCCATACAAATACTTGTTCCAAGCGGAATTTGAACCCATGGCCCTCCATGCTATTACTCATTGCTAAGCTACTGCGCCACAGAGCCATCAAATACAATTCAACTCAATACTTTGATGCTACCTGGGTGTAATGAATGTTTTACCAGGTTGATACTCCATGTAGTGGGGGGCTATCCTTTAATCTGCTTACTAGTATGAAGCTGACACTCAACCCTTTTTTCCCATCCGTTGTTGGTTAATCATTATTGACTGCAAAAAATGTCCAAAAATTGTGTGGATAAGAATAAGTGCACACTTCTCTGATTTATATTAGCTTGTAGATTCATATTCCAAAAAGAGAAATACAGTATTTGTTTTTTCAGTTATGACAAGATAGTGAGATAAATTATTAATCTTAAATAATAATCCTTACCTCATGAGTGTTAGGTATCCTCTTTTCTAAATTAAATTCTTCGTCATCAGAACCACTTAGTTCATCATAACTGTCTTCATCACTGTTTGCTTTATCTGTTTTTGATTGTGCACTGTCATTAGAACCTGGCTCTAAAATTTCTTTAGGTATTGGAGGACCTATTAAGTCCTCATCATTTTCATCATCTTGTAGTATTCCTGGTGGGACAGGAGGTCCGATAACATTATCGTCTTTATTTTGTTGATTTACAGTGTCTGTTTCTTTACCAAATTCATCTTCATTAGCTTCTAACTTCTTTTTCGTTACTTCTTGAGCTGTTTTTCGAGCTTGTTCCATCATTTCTTCTACATCAAAGTTTTTAGCTTTCTTCCCAAAATGTTTGATACCCATAACTTGCTGTACATGCTGATTTTCTAAGTCGTCGGTTATTTCCTCTATTTCTTTCTGCTCTTGTATAGGCGTCCGCCCGAATGTTCCGAAACCTGATGTAGAAGTGTCGTTTGTTTTTTCGGACTTGTTGAAATTAAAACTAATTTTACCAAAGGATATTGGTTTCTTATTCATATTTAGTGCTTGAAATCGTAAATTGTTGAATTGTAATAAGTTCTTTTGCGATGCGAGAGATAGCTTTAAATTGTAAAAGCTACAATGTGAAAAGAATAAATTACATGTTAATATCAGATCTATATATATTACATTTACATAGAAGCATTTTAATATTAAAATAGATCATAGATAAATAAATATTATAGCAAGCTAAAATAAATTCCGTTTTCTATATTATTTACTAATTTACTGCTGTTTTTAATATACTAGCTTGTATATTATGACTTCTGTCACAGAACAAAAGGTAATTTTTTTATTTAACTGGCTTTACGGCTCTGGGTTCTAGTTTTTCTGGGCTTATCATTTCTTTCGGAATCTTCATTTTTATATATTTTTTCTTCATAGTATACTTATGCGTCATATTGCGAATTTTTGGGAGATTTTGGCAACAGCTACAACCAGCAGACAGTTGATGATGCCTTATGAACACCAGTTCATAAGGCGCCCAAGCGATCAAATTAACTTGAGGAGATATCAACATCAAAGCAATTGTTTCGTCATTTTCTCTAATAGTTCAGACTCGCAGACACTTAATTCACAAAATCAAAAAGCACTTCAAACCATTATTCAAGCGAAAAAACAGAAGCAACAATCCGTCGACGGCCAAGTTCCCGCCAAAACTCTTTATTATTTATTATTAGTGTTCTGTGCGTAGACAGCGAAACCTATAGACTAATGATTAGCGTGGCCTCGAGTGAGAAAGGACGATAACGTAGTTTTAGGTTATATAATAATCTTTATGATTTTTAAACATATATACATAAAATATTTAATTGTTCTAAGAACTGAACTGAACAAGATTCACCAATCTTAAGCTCACAAAACACTTTTTTCTCACTTAAACCAACTTGTAAACTCCTAAGATCACTACAAACGGTCGAAATTAAACTATTTTTAACGGATTAATATAAATCTTAAAACAAGTGAAAATTATAATGTGATTATTGCTATTTTAGTGTTAAATGAACTTCAGTAATGTCTTATTACTAAGTATATTTATTATATTTATTAAGTACATCTAAACTTGAAACACGTACCGTAAGGATTATTGATTAATAATGCTACTTTTAGGTACAACACTTGGCAAAAACACTAGCACCACCGAGAGGACATACCAGAGCACACACAAATGATTCACACCACGTTGTTAGTGAGATTAAAGACATATATCTCGCTGACAATGATACTGGTCAGTTTTGGTGTTCAGTCACTATTCATATGCCTACCTATTAGAGACTGCATCTCAATTGTAACCAGGAAGCTAGAAGATAATAACATGCCTGCAGAATAAGCGGTATTACTTAAACACTGCTTCACATCTGGCTATCTATTGTGGAAGGAAGAGTTCTACGAGTAATATGAAGGTGTGGCGATGGGCTCATCTGTATCTCTTATAGTCGCCGACACATTCATGGAGGACTTTGAGGAGAAAGCCCTTCTTACTGCTCCTGTAAATCCAAGATTGTACAAGCCGCACGTAGACGACACTTTCACAATTTTACCATGTGACAAAGCAATTGCATTTTTAGACCACCTTAAAGTTTATACTCACTCCATAAACTCCAAAATACAACACACAATGGAGTTAGAGGCAAATAGTTCTTTAGCTTTCCTAGATGTTTTAGCCATCCGAAATCTTGATAACACTATCGGTCACATTGTGTATAGGAAAAAGACCCATTCCAACCGATATTTAAATGGTGAATCGATCGTTCATTCTTCACAGTTAGCTACCATAGGTAAATCTTTGTTTTAGAGAGCACAAGGGATAGAAAACATCAGGCCGCCAAGCTTCAGCACGTCAAGCAAGTATTGGAGACAAGAAATTCCCTGTAGTGTATGCGAACGATGACGCCTACGTCACAGCGACCGAGTGAAGCCGGCCACAGTCGATGGATTGGTGCTACCACTTGCCATCTGCAAAATCTACCCAAACCCAAGCATACCACTGCAAGACTTCAAGATATTGTAAGCTCGTTCTATGTAGATCATCTCAACCATGTAGATCCAAAAATCAATATTCAAAAACTGAAGGTAGCTGGGCTAACTATGACATTAAGACTTCAAACATCTCAGTACGCCCCCCGCCCCCTCACTTCGTGACCATAAGTTGATTAAACGCGATAAAATCCGTATATATAGTTTTATTCAATGTGTAGTGTTCGCGTAAATTTAAGAAATCATTAGATTACATGTACAAATATAATATATTTTTTAATAGTAATTAGTGAGATGGTTGCTTTTACCATAAAATGAAGTTTAAAGTTGTAGTTTAAATACTATCATTTTATTTCTTTAGTCGAGAAGAACTATATGTTATAATAGGGTGTTGAATTTTCAAACGCTTCTCCTGAAAAATTACATCATTTGCATAAGTGACGTTATAGCAAGGTATGTGCGATATACAGTGTGTCCGGTCACGGACTAGCGACATTCTAGGTACTTATAATAAAGATATTATTATATAAAAATACACTACACACTGAGGTCTAATCCCCTCCCCCTCTATGTGGCAGCCATTTTGTTTTTTTCTTGAGATATTCTCTACGTGTTTACAAAAATATTCATATCTCTCAAAGTTTTGGTCTTACTGAGATAAAAATTATCTCATTCGAAGGACAGCAATATTTTCCATCGTCTCCATTACCAAAAAAATTGTTCACTTACTTACATTGTTTTATGTTTTAATTAATTTCAAATAAAAATTGATTAATTTATTTATTTATCAATAATTAATAAAACTCAAATTAACCGATCAACGTCCCAACCCCGTCCCATCACTATGGTTCGGAGCCTTTGAGTATTAAACCAAAGGAGACAGCATCGCATGGCACACCCCTCTGTAAAAGGTACGAGAGTCAGACGCATACTCGTTATATAAAACAAGTTGCTCCGCGTCGTGCGTCTCCCCCCAAGAACGTCTCCTCGTTCTTGCTGAACACAACAATCTTCTATTAGCGTTGTAAGTTAAGTTAACTTAATTAACTTAACTTCAATGACTGAGCAAATCGCTTTACCTAAATCTCACGGTCGTATCAAACCTAAGGGTTTATCGCTTGTATCATTTAATATTCGCGGCTTGCGAAATAACCTCGATTCACGAAATTCACGATTCCGAAGAAAGAGCTTAAGCTCTTTCTTCGGAATCGTGAAGTCGATTTCCTCCTCCTACAGGAAACTAATCTCAAGGCTAAGGACACTAGAGGCCTTTCTATTAAAAACTTCTCTCTTCTTCGTAACGACAGACCCGACCGCCGAGGCGGCGGAACGGCCATCTATTACATGAAGACACTTCAATGCTCGCCCATTTCTACTCCGCAGCTTACCAACATGGAAGCCACGGTATGCAGGCTAGCTATGACTGGACATCAGTCCATCCTCATAGCCTCCTGTTACATCCCTTCAGGAACCTATCCCCTCAAAAAAGATTTTGAGGCCATTTTATCTTTAGGCAATTCAGTCATTATGTTTGGAGATTTTAACTCCAAGCATACTGAATGGACATGCCGCACTACGTCCTCTAGTGGCAAGATACTGCTCGATATCACGCAGTCTCTTGATATTACCGTCCATAGTCCTCTCGGTGTTACTCACTTTCCCGATAACACCGATCACGCCCCCGATGTGTTAGATTTTGCGTTACTCCAAGGAGTTTCTCTCAACCTCAGAGCAATCGAGACACTAGACGATCTAGGATCAGATCACCGACCGGTCTCCCTCATTCTTGGCCATCAGCCACCTCCGCCAACACACACGAAAACCTTCACTAACTGGAAGGGGATTCAAGGAGTCCCTAGCTAAAGCTTTGGACTCACAGGACTCTACCATCTCCCTACCGTCGGACTTAGATAGTCCCGAAAAAATCGACACCGCGGTCGATTCACTCTCCACCCTTATTAAATCCTCCCTTAAGGAGAACGAAAGGGTCGTCCCGGTTGCTAACAATAGTGGGCTTCCCCTACATATTAGCAACCTATTAAAAGCCAAAAAAAGCTGCTTTCCGGAGAGCAGCAAAATATTCCACCCCCGAATATAGGCGCGCGGCCAATCGTCTTCAACGAGAACTCCGCTTCCGCCTCTCTGAATTTCGAGACCTCGAAAAGAGTAAGCTCATGGAGAATATCTCTCCATCTCACACAGCGTACTATCAGATGGCTAGAGCCCTCCGCATAGACGCTATCACCCACACTCCCCCTATCTCCCGTCCCGACGGCACGGTTGCCTTCGAGGACGAGGAAAAGGCTGAGTGCTTTGCAGATAGCATTGCCGCTCAATGCTCTTCTAGTTCTCAACCCGTCGACCCCTCTCACGTCCAGGCAGTGGAGGATGAGGTCCGCCGCCGGAACTCACCCCCTACGGCCTCCGAACCTATCTCTGTGTCCAATGATGAGATTTCATTCCTCATCAAAGGACTTAAGCCCAAAAAGGCTCCGGGCGCGGATGGCATCTCCAACCAAGCCCTAAAACACTTTCCTGAGCAGGTGTTAACCTTTTTATCTATTATCTTCAACGCCTGCTTCAACCTCAGTTATTTCCCCACTACGTGGAAAGAGGCTACTGTGATTGGAATTCCCAAGCCAGGCAAGCCTCTCAACCTCCCCCTCCAGCCATCGCCCCATTAGCCTCCTCAAGGCAATGGGCAAGCTCTTTGAAAGAGTCGTCCAAACGCGTATGAGGCGCTATCTATTTCCCACAGACGGCGACCCTCTTATCATTCCCCATCAATTCGGTTTCCGAGCCAAACACTCATGTCTCCAACAAGTTCACCGCATTGTGGAATATATCCTCAGCGGTTTCCATCCTCGTCGTCATAAGACCATCGCGGTCTTTTTCGATATAGCTAAAGCTTTCGATAGAGTCTGGCACACAGGCCTCATCTACAAGCTTTACAAAATAGGTCTCCCCGATCGTCTAGTTCGTCTCGTGGCCTCCTATTTAAAACATCGTACCTTTCGTTTTAGACACGAAGGCACGCTTTCTTCACAGCGAACTATCAAGGTTGGTGTCCCTCAGGGCTCAGTACTTGCTCCTCTGCTGTACATCCTGTTCACCAAAGACATTCCCATCCCGTCGAAAGGTGTTCAACTCTCCCTCTTCGCAGACGACACTGCCATCTACTGCAAAGGTGTCTCACTACCCTTCATACGGAACAAGATCCAAAAGTCAGTTGATGACCTAGGAGCTTGGTTCAAAAAATGGCGCATCGATGTGAACCCGGAGAAGAGCTCCGCCGTTCACTTCGATTATAAACGACGCCGTCTCAAAAACACTCCACCAATACGTATGCTAGGGACCCCTGTCCCCTGGCATACGTCCGCCAAATATTTAGGTGTCACTCTAGACACTGGGCTCACTTTCAGACCCCACGTCAAAAGAGTAACTCGTCACGCACGGTTTTATCTGAGTAGGCTCAACAGTATGTTGGGCCGACACAGTAAAATGTCCCTTCGAAACAAGCGTACCCTTTACAAGGTCTGTATACGACCAGTCATGTCCTACGCGGGCCCCGTCTTTGCCCACGCAAACCCTAACATTTTAAATGAACTCCAAATAGTTCAGAACCTATTCTGTCGTCGAGCTGCGAACGCACCGTGGTACGTTCGTAATGCCGACTTTCATCGGGACTTAGAGCTCCCAACAATTCAACAATTTTTTAAAAACTCTCTGAGAACTTCTTCAAAGCCTCAGAGTCGCACCCAAACCATTTAATTCGTGAGGCAGCTTCTTATGCAGCCCCACCCCCCTCTCGCTATCGTGTCCGCAGGCCGAGAAACTCTCTCTCGGACCCGCCTAATAAACTGTCAAACGACCTGAACTGTCTCCTGGCGGCTCAAGCCAACTCTAATTAAATTAAATTATTGTAATAACTAACATTAATTTGCCTTCGTAAGCACTCCCTCAGCGGCACTTAGCCGCCTGCGCCCACTTTTCCCAAAAGAGGGTCGCTCATGATAAGGCACAATACAGCTTAATCAGCCGGTTGCCTGTCCCCAAAGGCGGTTTTTAGAGGGTATCACTTAGGGTCCCCGGTAGGACAGTGAGCCGCTCATAACCACGATAGACCGGCTATCGTGGTATGCGTAATGCATTTTCCGCCTCCCTACGTATAGGGTAGCCCTTTAATTGCTTCGGGCGCAAAAAAAAAAAGAAAAAAAAGTCGTGCGTCATTCCGAAGTGATCGTGCCAGTAAATCGAGCTCCGACAAAATGCCGAATTGCAGTGTATTTACATGAAAAAAACGTCGTCGATACGTCACATTGCGAAGTCCTAGGGAGAATTTGACGACAGCTCAACCCTGCGGACAGTTGCTGACGACAGCCGCTCAAGTTCATAAGGCGCCAAAGTGATCAAAATAACTTGAGGTTGCGAATCAAAATCCACTTCAAACCATTATTCAAGCGACAAAACAGGAGCGACAATCCGTCTACTGCCAAGTTCCCGCCAAAAACATTTTTTTAACGACTTGAAGAGCATAGATATATAGAAGAGCCAAGTATGTGTTTATCGGGATACAAATGAAGAAGTTGGGGTCAGAGAAACTGAATAAAAGGTTTTTTTTTTAATTAAATTATTCATTAGCATCAGGCAAATTAAATTTATATACATTTTTATTAAATAGTTGTTTAAATGTTATTAATTAGTTTTTTTTTATAGGAGCTGGGCCAAACCAGCATACGGCTTACCTAATGGTAAGTGATTACCGCGGCCCATTAACAACTGCAACACCAGAGGAATTGCAGATTCGTTGCCGGACTTTTAAAACGGAATAGGCTCTTTTCTTAAAGGTCCCTAAGTCTTATCGGTCCGGAAAAATCTCTGGTGGTAGTTGATCCTTGCACAAGGAAGTTGTGCGAGGAAGAAAAATTCTTATAAATCGCACAGTGGTGGATTGCCAATCATCCAGACGGTATGGATGGTATCGCGAGTTTTTTCCTGATGTCAGATGGTGAAGTCGTGTGGCTAGAATTAGTCCGAACAATTCCTCAGAGCACTCCCCGTGGTAGATGGATTAAAACACGAAAAGAGATGCAACATCTCCTCGCAGTGCCAGTGAGTCAAGCCAATCGGAAAGAGCTCGGTCGCCGACGATTCAAACTGCTCTGCGCTGGATGCGATCAAATGGAAGGAGCTGGCACTGGGGCGCCGCAGCCCAGAGATGAGAACAGTATTCCATGTGTGGCCGAACCTGCGCCTTGCAAAGTTGCAGGCGGTGTGCTGGCTTGAAACACTGTTCCTTTGCTGAGCACGCCAAGCTTTTTAGATGCCAATTTGGCCTTCACTCCCAAGTGATCACGAAACTGCACGTCACTTGATATGTCGACGACAAGGATTTCAATACTGGCTAAGGCAACAAGGAGAGTATCTTGAAACTCAGAGTATAAGACGAAGGAGTTAATTTTAGCGGTAAACGCGCAAACTTGTGTCTTCTGGGGATTAAACTGGACTGGATTTAGTCGCCCCGTTTAGTTTGTTCAACAAAGTCTCGACTTCAGACACAAGTTTGTCCCCGTATTCGGCGACGTTTTCTCGATAAATATTCGCACAGCCGGTGTATAAAGCATCACCAGTGCTGTCGTCTGCATAGGAATGAATGTTACCGGTTTGAAACATGTCATGTGAAATAGCGTTGGTACATATAGCACGCCGCCTTGTGGTGCACTAGTATTAATGGGCTTGTAATCGGAACACACACCGTCTACTACGACCTTGATGCTCCGATCAGCAAGAAAACTGGTGATCCAATTGCACAATTTCTCAGGAAGCCCGTTGGAAGGAAGCTTTGTAAGAAGCACTTTGTACAAACCCGATCGAAGGCCTTCGCTATGTCCAAACTAACGGCCAACGCCTCCCCGTCTCTACTTCCTCCGCCCATTTATGAGTTAGGTAACCCAGGAGATCACCAGACGAGTGACCACGACGGAAATCGCACTGGCGGTCAATAATCAGCTGGTGATCCTCTAGGTACCACATGAGCTGGCTGTTAATAATGGATTCCATTATATTAGAGAACAAGGAGATAATAGCGATAGGCCTATAGTTTTCAGAGCGGTTACCTTTTTCAGGGATCGGGGTGCACGAAGTGCGTAGGAGTACCGGAAAAGACGCGTTAAAACCGGTGCCAACTCCGGAGCACACGTCTTCAGCACAATATTAGGCACGCCATCAGGCCCACTCGATTTGTTGATGTCCAGGAAGAGGAGTGCTCTGCGCACCGAGTGTTGCGAAACAGCACATCCTGTATGGAGCACTTACACTGTGGGATGGTCGGCGGTGTGTTCCCCCCGTCATCAAGAGTCGAGTTGGACGCAAAGAGAGAACTTCGTAGATCGGCTTTGGGACATGGGCCAGTGAGTCGTCCTCCCTGTCCAGAGATGGGAGAGATGCCTGGCAGAAGTGCCCTTGTATGGCCTTGGCGAGAGACGAGAATGCATGTGTTCCCGAAGGAAGACGAACTAGTTTCTCGCCAATTCTGCCAATGTACTCTGACTTTGCCTTGACAATGACACTTTTGAAGGACCCGGAAGCAGAATTATACTTCTTTTTAAGAGTGCTGGTATTTGTATCCCGAGACTTCGATGACCTGGTAGCATTCTTGGTTATGATGTAATGAAATTTTGCAGGAGCGACCAAACCAAGGTTGGGTTCTGCCTCCGATAGGTACCACAGATGAATAAAAAGTTCAATTGCCTAAACCACCACATTAGCGACAGAATCAGCAGCAATGCTGGGATCATCTGGCGAGAAGCAAACCCGCCTCCAAGGTGAGAATGCAATAAAAGATCGCATACCGTCCCAATCGGCTGACCTATAATGCCAAACATGGCGACAACCTGCAGTACGCAACCGCGATGGGAGCTTGATGGTCCGAGGAGCCAAAAGGGGCATCAACGGAGAACTGATATCCATCCGGATGAGTTTAACTGTGTTCCTGTGTAGGCTTGACCTATTTTAAGCCACTTTTCGTAAAAAGTAAGCCTGTTAGCATGTCGGTGGAAAGTCTGTTTCTGATGTTAGTTTTCATCAGATTGATCGCAGAAAACAGACGCTCAATATTTGTATTGCCATGTGGCAATGTTATAAAATGTTGTGCAAATTGGGTCAATAAAGGAAACATTTAAGACGAATCGCCTTTTCTTATTTTTGAAATATTCAAGACGTTTCGTTTTACGCACTCACATGAGTCACAGCGCAGCTCTGTGGAATGCACACTTTGTCTTATTGTATGGCGAGCTGGTGAAGCCACTATGCGTTAGTACGAAACGGAAGGTTTTTTATTTATTTCTCGAATACCGGAAATGATGAATGAATTATTTATTTATTTATTTAAAACTTCATATACACAAGTGGTATATAGGCGGACTTAATGCCTAAGGCATTCTCTCCCAGTCTACCTTGGGATGATGCAGAGATAGAATGAAGTAGGTGTAATAAAAAGTTAATATGCGAATACTAAAATAAAATAACAAAAAAAATTGTAATACATGGAAATAAAATACATAAGATATAAATGGTACATCGCAGAAAATAGATAAAATTACATTAATAATCATACACATATATGTATATAAAATATATAATATACATAATTACAATAAGAATATATATATATATATATATATATATATATATATATATATATATATATCCATATAAACATACATATATACATATATATATATATATACATATACATACATACACACACATAAATACATATATACACATATACGTACACATACACATGTACAACCAGTGCGTGTTGCCAGTGATGACTTACGGATCAGAGACGTGGTCCTTCACTGCTGGCCGTATGAGGACGCTGGTTCTGCCAATGATGAGGATGATGATTCTGCCAATTTATTAAGTAAGTGTTCCCGAACCTTCATCTTGAACGCGTACCGATTGCTAGCCGTCCTGATTTCGAGAGGGAGTGCGTTCCAAAGGAGAATAGATTGAATGTGGAAAGAAGAATGAACAAGTCCAGAGCTATGGGATGGACATAGGAGAAGAAGGTTGTTCGTAGAGCGGAGGTTTCTCTCATGACTAGCACTAAGCAACTGAAAGTGAGGAGATAAGTAGGAAGGGGAAGTTGGAGACATCAGGATAGAATAAAGGGTGGTGAGTGCACGCAAACTACGGCGTTGACGAATAGGTAACCATTTTAATTGAGATCGATACGTGGATACATGGTCATACTTTCGAAGATTGAAAATGAATCGAATGCAGTTATTCAGAAGACGGTCATATTTGTTGAGAAGATCTGCATTCAGGTCGAAATAACACACATCACCATAGTCGATTAGGGGAAAAATTAAACTCTGCACAAGCATTGTCTTAATTTCAGATGGTAGAAAATTTTTTAGGCGATAGAGAGAACGCAGGGTACCAGTGACTTTCTGGCTAACGGTCGTTGTTTGGGCTTTCCAACTCAAAGTAGAATCAATTAATAAACCTAGGTCCTTCACAGTGGAACACAATTGAATCTCAGTACTATTAAAAAAGATAGGAGGTAGAGCTACTGTTTTCAATCTCTGGATCATCGGACGGCTACCAATTATTATGGCCTGACACTTCGAAGGGTTGACCATTAGGCCAAACCTGTCAGACCAGTTCTTAATGTACTCAATTTCTCAATTATGATAGTAAATGAATAATTTTGAAAAAAAAAATGATATTTTTAAATTACTCCGATATTTCATATTCAACGTCATGATTTGGTGAAATTTGGAGCGCTTTGCATTTAAAATTAGCGGTAAGTTCCAGGGATGGCCAGCAGGGTCCATCAAGTTTTTAGTTAGTGTATACTGCGTATTTATAAATGATTGAAGAACACGATTGTCTGCTACAAAAGTAGCCTAACTATAAAAAAATCATAATGTTTTTAAATATAAATAAAATATAGATACAAAAGTATATATAATAGTGTATGTAAATAGTTGATTTTTGTATATACAATCAATAAATTTTTAAATACATCTTAATTGCTTTATAATTTATATTATAGTCCGTTCACGTTAAGAAAATAATGAGTCATCGTTGTCCGCCGGCCTGGCCACGCCCCCCAGCCAATTAAAATGCAAGAAATTAGAAAGTCGAGTTCACAGTGACCACTTGAAGTCAGGCCTTCGAACAAAACGATTGTGTATTTTGCGCGTTACTCGTTCAACATTAAATTTTGAAAATGAATACCTCACTTATTCGAAAGAATAAGATAGGCTGCAAAGCAAAGGCAAATCCATGGACATGACTTATTTAAAAAAGAATTATTAATGAAAGTTGCCGAAATCGTCCCACAATATAATAAATATTTAATAGATGAGACTGAAGTAATGGCATTAAAATTCTTCGCCTACCGCCTTACCATTGCAAACTTCATCCAATTGAATTGGTTTGGGCCAAAATAAAAAATTATGTTGGTGCAAATAACTCCACGTTCAAAATGAGTGACATAAAAAATTATTAGATGACGCAATAGCATTAATAGACGCTAATCGTTGGAAGAAATGCTGCGACCACGTGACACGCGAAGAAAATAACATGTGGAATTTGGATGACATTATGGAACTTGCAGAACAAAATTCTTTCATAATTAATGTAACTGGAGAATCTAACGATACTGATTAGTGATTTAAGTTATTTTAAGAAAATTTGTTTCCATTAAACTCAATTAAATGCTTGAAAAAAAAAAGAATTTTTACTCCACTGTGAATACACCTTTACCCTGTAGTTGCACTGATGACTCACTATTTTCTTAACGCGAACGGACTATAAGGTTAAAATAACGTTTACATCGTTTATAGATAGTCGTAATCCGGAAAAGTATGAAAGAGTGTTCATTGGTTTTTCTTTACTACTTTATTTAAATTTAGTCTAAAATGCGACTTATTGTGAAATAATGTTCTCATATAATGCGAAGTTATAGAACGAATGAAAAACGCAACTTTTTTTTTATTGCAGTCTTTACCGGCGGGTGTAAGTACAGATAGCGACAGTGTGCGAGCGAGAGTGATTAGAAGCGATGCCATTTTCAATTCCTGTCTTTATACTCAACCCACTGACCTCTATATATGGACTGACTATACACCGTGACATAATGAGGCGATTTGATTTGCGCCATTTTGGCGCTGACTGCAGAAATGAACGTCCACGGAACTAATAATGGAGACAAGGGGTGGCCCATTGCTACGACAGCTTATTAAATTATTATTTAATTGAATTTGGCTATGGCCCTTGAGTTTAGGAGAAAAAGAGAAGAGAAGAAATAAAAAAAAACATTCGATATAATAATCCAATACTTTTATACTTACTGGTACTTGCACTACCAGAAAATATTGTCGGTATACTGCACTTTTTCAAAGTGGTGCGTTTCTCATGTCTAATAAAACAATCGTCTGTGAAATGTTGAGAACAAAGATGATCATTTTGTTTCAGATGCCAATTCACAATATTTATGCCTTTAAGCCATAATTTTTGTCTAGGTTCCGTCGAAAAGCTATTAATTAAGTAACATTTGATAACTGTCTATTTTCGGCGACTTTGTTTGTTAAGAGATATGCGTAGGAAAGAACATCGATGAGTATTATAGATAATGAACTCGACACGCTATTGAATTTTATTTGCAAGGAATGAGAGCAAAGTGGACTGTACTTAGGTGTATTTAATCTCGGAGAAAGAAGAAACTGAACTAACTAACTATAAACAATTTATTCTACTAGGGGCTGAGCTAAATTAAAGAATATACAGAAGGTAACACTAATTTATTGCACTATTTACAAAATTGCGGCAGTCTTATATTCTATCACTATTCTATAGCCTAATGGAACCTAATCTTCTCTCGAGGTAGACCGAGACTAACTTTCGAAGACCATGTGAGCAAATTACTCGTAGAAGGGAGGGTCAAGAGTACTCGGATACCTAGACGTGCATGTATGAAGAAGATAATGAACCTGAAAGAAGCGAAAGAGATATGTAAGGATCGTGACACTTGGTGATCTGTTCTCTCTGGCTACCCCGTTAGAGATTTTTTAAAAAAAGAATATTAACAATGCTATAAACATTATTAATATTTATAGCATAGATTTGAATCATTAGTATGTCCCTATATTCAAAATTATGCAAGACAGTTTATTACAGATGACCAACATGTATTTGTCAAATTTCGTTCGACTAGCTCTAATTTAGTCACGTTTGTTGAAACCTTGGTGAAAGCTGTAGACATGCAACAGCAAATAGATGTAATATATACTGATTTCAGTAAGGCTTTCGATCGAGTGTCACATGTTATGCTCTTAAGAAAGTTAGAAGCTTATGGTTTTGTAGGCCCTATTCTCACGTGGTTAAGGTCTTATCTAGAAGGTCGAAAGTATTTTGTTGTTATTAATGGGTTCAGTTCTGATGTATTTCACATCACATCCGGAGTTCCCCAAGGATCACATTGGGGGCCAATTTTATTTAACATGTTTATTAACGATATTCCTAATTGTTTTTTACATTCCAATTGTTTTATGTATGCTGACGATTTAAAATTCTGCAAAATCGTTAATAAATCGTCAGACATGATACTTCTTCAGGAGGATTTAATTAGACTTTCTAAATGGTGCGATCTTAATGGAATGAATCTTAATCTAAAAAAATGTGTACACGTTAAATTCACGCGCAAAAATAATATTTTTCCATCGGTTTATACCCTTAATGGAGTAGTTATTCAAGAAGTGGAAACTGTTAAGGGCCTAGGTGTAGTATTCGATAAAAAGCTTACATTTATACCACAACTAGAAAGTGTTAGTAAAAGATCATCTCAATCATTAGGTTTTCTTATAAGAAACAGTAAACAATTCCGTAATGTTACCACAAAAAAATACTTCTCAATTGTTAGAAGTATAATAGAATATTGTAGCACAGTCTGGCGTCCCCATTATTCTACACATACCCTACGGCTTGAGCGCATACAAAAAAGATTTTTATGGCATATTGCCTTTTCAACACGAAAATTGTATAAAAATGCATCATATGTTGACAGATTAAAGACATTTAAAATGGTCTCACTGCCTAAACGCCGGGATATTCTGGATTTGCAACTTTTATATAAAATATTTAGAAATAAGTTAGACTGTCCTTTATTACTAAGTAAATTTAATTTTCGGATCTCAATTAGATATCCTCGTAAGCACATTACTCCTCTTTCGCCGCCCCTTCGTAGAACTGTACTAGGATCTAATTCCCCAATACCCAGACTTTGCAGACTTTTAAATAATTATAATAATGTAGTAGATATTCACCACGACTCTTTTAATGTTTTTCGATACAAAATTTATTAAACTACTAATATTTCTTTGTAGTCCCTAATTTTTTTTGTATTAATTTAGTTTTTTTTTGTAATTGTGTATTGTATATTTTTAGCTATTATATAAAGGCTTGTAGGAAATGCTGTGAGCACTAAGCATGCGGTGTTTACCTATTATTGAATGTGGACTTAGTTTATATCACTGTCTTAGAATTAAGCAAATGTATTAGTGTAACATTTGTTGGTGAACCAAATAAATAAATAAATAAATAAAAATATTCCCCTTAACCACTCGTGGTAAGCTTAAATTGCATGTGTTACGAGTGGTTCACGCCAGTAGTCGAATGGCGGATTCGAACCCACGACCTTTTGAGTTCGCGGTCCGCGCCCTGTCATTAGGCTACTGTCGCTTTTAAATTGTGCGTGAAGATAAATAAGTAAGTAAGTAAAAACCTAATCTTCTTGCTTGCTTGTTCTTAACTTAAGCGTTGAGCTGCCGTGAATGAAAAAATCCCGCCGGGAGCACTTCTTATATTCCCGCTGCCGGGGTCACGTAAGCACCGATTGTGTGTAAGCTATTGGCTCCGCGGGGTTCTCGCTCTGATGCAGGATGCGGGAGACGTGTCAAAGCGGGTGAGGCATGCGGGGTGATAGGTGGTCGCACCCTCGCCGTCCGTAACATTATTATTTATCAAAACTCGGTAATATAGAGCCAAAAATGTTGCTAATTCTGATACTAAGATTAGTAACAAATTCCTAAATTTTAATTTGTTTAATATTAGCTGTAAATTCACTTATTTGTGGAATTTTATACCACTTTCCTTTTGGTAACGAGTTTTACATATACGCACACTCTCATTATTATTAAAAATAATTCTTATTATGTACCTAAAATTATACTCAATGAAACCACATAAAATACCTTCGTTTTTTAGTTTAAATGTTCAAAAAACACAGATAAGATTTAAATAAGACAAGAGACTTTGGCATATTATGTCAATTTTAGTTCCCGGGACGGCAAATGGCGCACTTCAAATCGGTACAGATATTTTGTACGACATAGACAGTACCATTTGTTATAGATAACTGGAGGAGCAAACCGTATTATCGCGTATCGAAGAAAGTGTAACGACTATCCAACCGCGACGACGTAGCTTTAAAATTACTAAACATTTTAAATAAACATATATCTGTCTCACTTACACAAGTTGCGAAAACAATATCGCCACTAATATTAGATAAAGATAGACACACAAACATGCAATGGCGGGTTGGTGTGGCTTACTATATGAAATTTTATCTAAAATACGCAATAAAAAGGAGTATTTTTTAAGCTGCAGTTAATTTTTTCATTTAAAAAACTATATTTTCTTATTTTATAGATCTTATATTAATAGAAGTAAGCATAACTGACTAAATAAAATATATTTTTAAGTACTTTTTTATTGTACTATTAAATCAAACAACATAAAATAGGTAATAAAATATAATTTATATAAAATTATAATTAATATAAAATTATTAATATAAAATGGGTAGTAAAATATATTTAAAATATATCATGAATAAACTAAAACAAGAATGGTTAATTATTTTGTATGAAAGTTAAAACGTAGTTTTCATTATATAATTTCCAAAATATTTAAAATCAGGGGTAACAAATTAACTTGCTCCATTATTTATATAGTATCCCATTAATGTGGGATAATCACAAAGGCGGAAAAGTGGCAACATTGAACCTAAATCGCAATATTCGATAACTTTATTTAAATAATTTGAGGTATAAACTTACGTGTGGAAAGTGATTCCTCTTGATTTATCCACTTGAACGTCCAAGCGACGCGGCAACAACACCCTTGAACGTCCCGGCCCCGGTCGTTGATGTTTTTATACGGTCGGATCGCGACCAGTTCGACTAAAACGGTTACCACGGAGAAAGTTCTTTACATATATCAGAATAAAAGTCACCCACAAAAAGCTAATGAAATGCAGAATTTAATTATGATAATAATAATTTACTCAATTGACATACAACAGGTAAAAAAATGTTTAATTCCAGAAATTTAGATGAAAAACCCTAAATTTTTTTTATTTTCTTCGTTAATATTGTAGCATCAATTTATTATTATGTAAATATATAAAGTACATGATCTACCCTATCCAATAATGCCAATAACGTTATATGAATTTTAAGTATTTCTAGGCAAAAATACCTAAAATATCGACATACTCAGTTCTAGAGTATGACCTCCCGGGCGGCTATAAAATGTGACAAGATGGCCGCCCGCTTTAAGGTCCGTATACACGATTATTTGAGCATGGGTATATATAAAATATAATTAAAAAATATATATATATATAATTAAAACATTTTTCTTAAATATAAATATGTAAATGAAACACGTATTTTTTCTTTCTTATTTTTAAAAATTTAGTTTAAAGTTATATGCATAAATAATATATATATATATATATATATATATATAAATTAAAAACTTTTACCAAAACCGTTAAATGTAATGAGTAATATCATAAAATAAAACCCATAATAATATGTTATAATGTTGCAGTGCCAAAACAAGTACCTAAACGCACCCACACCAATTAAAACCCATTATTTTCTTAATGTTTTACCATAACGGTTGAATGAAAAGAGAAATATCATAAAATTATACCTATAAACAGCAACCACAATTGTTATATACAACGCTATTTCAAATTAATTAGCGAAATTTTTCCAAAAAATTAAAAAAGAAGTTGGATCGATACTGATCCTATCGCCGGAGTTTCTGTAATGTTGTATAATGGTGCAGTACCAAATTAAATAAAAAAGCAGCCATATATTGTTTATTACTATACCTATAAACCTATGAAACAACAACCATTTATATGTTAAAAAGTGCAGTGCCAAATAAAATAAAAAAGCAAGCACGAAAAATCATGTTAAATATACACGTAATTTATGGTTTGTACGAACCCTTAATATGTCACATATCATAAACGTTACGGGCGGCTGTAGTCACCCGTACATTAAACCTGGGGAACAAAATACATAAACGTAAAATCCTTACTACTTTCACTATTTTCCTTTCACTTAAGTGCATTTAAATATAGTTAATAACCTGTTTTACTACTTATAAGGAATATTTTATTAAAATAAATAATATACAATACAAGAACTTAACGAAAGACCGACACACAAAGGCGAAGTTATTGCATGTCGACTTCATCACATATAAAAACATCATAACAGACTTTGGATTTATAAAACTTGAAAATAAACGAAAAGAAAACATCCTGAGGATTATTTTCATATACAACACTAGTACAAAAGTACCCGGACGTTAGAGTGGTTATTATGTTTTATGACCTTGACCCGCATTCTTTCAATAAGCATTTACCCATTTTTTAATAGCGGATCGTTCGGCTCAACTCGGTTGGCGTCACATTGAACACTGAACTGACATTAGACATATGGCTGTGGCCATATGTGGAGTGGCAACGCTTTGGCACGGTAATTACTAATCTAGTGCAATATATAAATCAATGGCCAGTCCAACGTATTTGTATATATAGAGGTCAGTGTATTCAAATAATCGACAAAAATATTCTTTGTTTAATTTAATTTTAAATTAAAATTCCTTAAATAACATGAATTATGAATAAATTAAATTCATTTTTCCTTATTTTGTCCAACGTAAATTTATGTAGGCAAAAACTCAAGGCCGCGAAAAAAACCATTACGTAATTTCAATCTCCCGCCATTTCAGGAGCTTACTGTGCGTACTTTAGTGATTTTGTATTTGTGTTATTATTTTGTGACTCGGATTTAACTTTTTAGGCTTTTTATTCTATATTCGTTGACCTTAGCGAGTTATATACTGGACTCTGATTAAGTAAGTGATCATAATGTCGAAAAGAAGACGTAGTTGTGGTAGTCGTACATTAAAAGGTCAGGCTCGTGCATTGGTGGTAAAATTACACGAATATTTTCAACGTGAGTCTCTAAACGGTGGGCCCCTTTTATCAGTGAAGCACACGAAATTGGCAAGCACACTGTTGCCAAGCAGTGAGAATAGTTTACTTCACGCGCCGAAAATAACGATAAAAGAACAAATTAATGATTAACAGGTGTCGATCAGTTCGACGCAGATGCTATTAAAAACATGTCTACGCCTATTTCACAAATGGTGAATATCCTACCGCGGTGAAGTTGCAAGTAAGTTTAGTAGATGCGGGTTTCTACAATGGTAGTGTAGAGTCATTGAGAACAATTTTAAAACGCATTGGGCTTCCGATACAAAAATTGATAACGCAAAATAATTATGAAGAGGCATGACATAGTCTTGCAAAGAATAATATTTTTAAAAGATATGAAAAATATAACCCATTTGGACGTCATATTCATTGATGAAACGTGGTTGAACGCCAACTACACTATGCCGCAACTATGGCCAGATGACACTGCAGCATCGTGCTCGAAGGCGCCCGTGGGAAACGGCGGTGGGGAAGGATGTAATATTCGAGGCAAACGTAACAAAATGACAACGGCACGCTTCACGCTCGTTGTGAATTAGTCCCCTGATTCATTGCCTAATCTGACATACGATGCTCATCACATGCTCATTGGAGGAGCGATTTTTAGGCTGCCACCATGAGTGCGTTATAAGTCAGCCGATCAGGATAGTACCCAGGCTCTTTTGCATCCTACCCATGAGGGTGGATTTGTTTCTCGTTAGACGATCCCAAAGTTGTTGCTGACTCCGTCGATGATGTGGTATTTCAGGGAATGGAACGTTTTATTGTATCATCTGTGGGGTCCTTCGGAGAAAGTCCCAAAGGACGCTCATATATAATTGCATCACGCTATAAGTGCAGCAGCAGGAGTGCTACCATACCTGGGCTGTGGCATCGATGTTCCTGGATGCAAACATCAGCACTCTTAAAACGAAGTATAATTCTGTCCCCTGATCATTCAAAAGAGTCATCGGCAAAGCAAAGCACATCGTCAGAATTGGCAAAACACTCCGTAATTAACTGCCAGCTCACGAAAATACCTTGAAGAGAATTAGCTGATAGGTGACTAATTTGTTATTTCACCGATGGGCGGAGGCAGTCGCGCCCTGGCTGTTAGGCACAAAGCGCTTCTTTCGTAGCTTCCCTTTCAGTTTGACAAAACACACCAAGTCTAGGATATGATGATATAATAAAAATATAGGAAAGGATGTATGGCCATTAATCCCTTTGCCCAACCTTTGCCTATAAATAAAAAAATAAACCGATCAGCTGCATAAATAGAATTCAAATTACAAATCAAAATACTCTTTTTTTCTTGGTTGAACTTGTTAATGTTACCGTGCAAGTGTTCATTAGCTTCGTTTGGTATTTCAAAGTAAATAAGTACCAGCTGTTTGCTACTGTTAGTTTGTAATAATATGTTGTTTTAAGCTCATTGTTTGTAAGTACTGCTGACATAGCGTTTTTGTGAGCTTGAGTAATTAAAATAGTTTCGGTTTTTTTACTTCATATTCTGTCCATTCTATGCAGGCATGCGAAGTTGGCTGCTCGTGCGGATAGTGCAGAATGTTTTTTGAATTACTTTTGTGCCTCTTTGTTGGCACAACCTTCGGATATGTGGATAAACGTAAGTATTATTTACCCTCAATGTTACTTAAAATCGTGTATGTTTTATATAAATATCTGGTACAAGTGTTATTAAAAATATAATGCATATTTAGATTCAAATTCATTCATTTTTAATTATGTATATTTTCATATTTGTGCTTGTGCACTTTAAAATTTATAAATATATTATCAATGTGCAACGAAAAGTAAAAAGAAATATGTGAGACACCTTATGACCTCCCCACCAGTGACTTACTTGTGTTTAATAAAGATTAGAAATAAAAATAATCTTGACCATCACATGCATCATTGCATTGTCATATTTTAATGTCTTTATGTTTAGGTATATCTACCACACATTGAATAAATCTGATTTCTTAAGTGTTTAATTTTACATACAAAATCTAATTTTATATTTTCAATACTTTACATGCTTTGATACTACTATCAGTTGTTGGACATTGATGTCATAGTAACTATTTTTATCTTCAGCTTGTAATTATTAAAGAAGTGTCTAGTTAATAAAAATATTGATTTTTGCTCATTTTTAAAATTTTCATATAATTTAATTATTTTTATCATCCAAATATGTTAAATTTTAAAAAATAAATATAATATTAAAATATTACACAAATCTTTGAATATGTTTACAGTAGGTGTTAGTGTGTTTGGGGTAGCTTTTGGTCCACCCTACTTTATAAGTATATAATTGTTAACCATAAATAATTTAACATAATATAATACTGAAAGAATTGAACTTTTTAATATTGAAAATTATAAATTAATACAATTTCTAAAATAGCGTAAACCCTACTCAATCCATCCCTCCTTGTGAAAAAGTATAGTTTATGAGTAAAGTTTATTTTTAACCAAAAAAGGA
This sequence comes from Parnassius apollo, assembly GCA_907164705.1. NCBI lineage: Eukaryota > Metazoa > Arthropoda > Insecta > Lepidoptera > Papilionidae > Parnassius > Parnassius apollo. Next base: position 2,472,807 of record CAJQZP010000758.1, read on the forward strand.
GTAGGGTTACAAATTTAGTGTTTTTTGTGTGTCAATAATACCTTTGTCAATTGTAAACCATTTTTGATGATTCTTTCCAATATTAAGTAGGTCATATTTCAGGGGTGGTCCCATATGATTCTGAGTTCATATACCCTCAGCACCCCTAAGCGTGGCACAATAGGGTATGAAATTTACAATGTAATGAATAAAACTATTATTTTAATGTTTAATTATTATTTTAACTTATTTTTATTATCCCGACGTTTGGGGTGCTTTACAGCACCCAAAGTCACGGGGGGAACTGTCCATAGCTCATGGGTGTAGTGATTAATTAAATTAATACCATGTAACTGTGGTGTAAGAATTTCCACTACCCCATATCATCCCTTGGGTGTCGTAAGAGGCAATAGAGGGAAACAAATCAGTAGATGGGTAGCAGCATTGGGTAAAGTATAGACATCCGGTACTCGCGTACGGTATTGGGAGGGGTAGAGGGGAGAGGGGGTCATGGGAAGCCACTCCTACCCTTCCCCCGTAGCGAAAATGTATAGTTTATGAGTAATAATTTTTTTTTGTAAAATCATAACCTCATTTTTTTATACAGGAATATTGACGCAAAGTTACTATTGCAACGGCTTCGGCACTGCGGGAAGTGCAGCCCCTTCGCCCTTGCCTAGCAAATCACATGCACTCATGCTCACCTACACAGCTTCGGCTTATTGGTCGCCTTCGGTGACCAGTCTCATCCGCTACGGCTCATTTAGGTGCCTGCGATTTGCTACAGCGGGCGGGGGCTGCTCTCCCTCCGTGCCTACGGCTTTACTAAAACACTCTAGGGGTACAGCAGACAAGACTGTGGAGTCGGGGTGTGCTGATTTGGTGTTATCTATAAAGTCTAGTTGCCCTAAACTCTGTTATGATAGTAAGTAGGTGGTCACCCTAAACTGCTATGATAGTAGGTAACTGAAATAATGTAATATGAATTGTTATAATTTTGTTTTCTAAAAAACCTATTGACTGCTTTACACTGGGACTCAATTTGTATGTATATAAGTCCCATTTCCAGCCACGAATGGATTATCTGGGTTCGAGTGATTAACTTTTTTATGAGTGTATCTGTGTAAAAAAAACAGCTTGACATATTTGCGTTTCGTTATATGCAATTTTAGTGAAATTTATTTTTATCGTAATTAATTCAAAAGGCATTTCCAAAATCCAAAAACAGTGTAAATGTTTCCAGCTTAACCCTGACAATCCTACTAAATTGAAAACAAAATTGAAAAATCAAGTAACGGACATCTACTTTATAATACGAGAACAAATTGACATATTTGCATTTCATTATTACACAATTTTTATTGAAATTTGTTTTTATCGTAATTAATTCAAAACGCATTTCCGACATCTAAAAACAGTGTAATAGGTTCAAGCTTAACCCTAACAAACCTTCTAGACTAAAAACGTTATCAAAATCAAGTACCGGATGTCTATAGGCAACCCGCAGCATTTTCCTCCTAATAATGTCCAAATATAAAAACTAAACTTCCCCTATATGAGGCTAAACATCCCCCATATGAGGCAATCTATTGGATAGGCCTATGTTCAGCACTATAATTTTATAGCATGTAATGATAATGGTAACGGTTTAATAAATATTGACTACGGGGGTAAATATAACATATCCCCCCAATAAAGACTTGAAAAGGGGACCATATTTAGAACAAAGACCCAACATTGGAGGTTGTCGCTTAGCCAATAAAAGAGTTGAGGTCCCAACAGGTGCCATGCTCTATTGCAGTTCCAGTAATCACAACCATGATATATAGTTGAGACAGGGGGGGGGGGTTGTTAATTAATACCCTATAATATAAGAGAGGTTTTGTTGCAGAAAATCCACCACAATGGAACAATGTATACACAGTGAAAGGTCTTTTGAACATCCCTTATGCCGAATTACATGAACCATTCTATGCTTGGTAAGTCTTATTTATAAGTATTATTACTAAAAGCTGAAATTCAAGCACCACATTTCATGGGAGTCTTACTGTTTTAAAAAATGGAGTGTGATAACCGATCCTATAGTCCACCTGATGGTAAGCGTCTACTGCAGCCCTTTGAACCTGCTAACTTTGAACAAAAAAGGCTGTAGACATTACACCTCATAGGAAAATCATTTTAAATGTGGTAAAGCCACACTGCAGTTATATTATGGTTGTAGCATACCACCGAGGTAGGACCACCTACCTCGGTGGAGCCAATCCATTAGTCTCACAGAATACTAGCATAAAATAGCAGCTTAATGCTGCTGTGTTTCGTATGATTAGTGTAGAGAACCGGAGACCCGTTTTACTGGGAATGATGCATTCCATCTCAGTCTTCAGGGGTGACAATGCATCTCCATTTTATTTCTTAATTAAGGATAAATGTAGATTTCTAGGGGTTACAGCACCGTATACCATCAGGTAAACTGTGTGCTACTTTGTTACCCATATTCTATAAAAAACCACTTTAGACTAAGATGGAACATTTCACAACATATAATTAGACTGTAATTAACTCCAATTGGTGCTATAACTTAGAATATTCTCAATTTTGTTTTTCTCACTATGTAACAATCAACTGTCAGATGGACTTGGGTCTTTACTTTGCAGGAAGGATGTGACTCAATCGTAATGCTAGGCAGCTTTTTACTCTTCTAATGAGGTATTCAGTCGAAGACAAATGTGCATATTGATTTTTAGTCTGGAGTATGTAATATAGATTTTATTAAGAGCCACAGCATCCAGTAATCATCAGATGGACTGTGTGCTTGTTTGCCACCCTTATTCTATTGTAAATTTCGATATTTCTCTTTAACATACTGTAGACTATTTTTCAAAATATAACATACATTTAATAATGCATTGTTTCAATTATTTATTTAAAATAACACTTGCGAAAATATTGAGTCAGCTGTAGTCCGCCTTATTGATTTTGTGTTAGCAATTTCGCCATGATGAAAACGAAGTTGTTGAGTATGTACTTTTATACTTCCTAGTCAGCAATGCATTTATAATATTCAATAAAATGTTTCAAATAATATGATATTCCTTTACTGAATTCGATCACAATGAAAATTTCTAAATACGTAAGCTGTTTATTGTGTGAATTTACAGTATCATGAATGTGTATATCCTATAGGCTATTATATGTTTTTCATGTGGTAGAGCCACACTGCAGCTATATTATGATTGTAGCACGAATGGGTTGGCTCGACTGGGGATGGACCACACTCAAAGAATACCAGCGTAAAAAAGCAGTTGTATTTTGATTGGGGGACCCTTTTTACTGGATACAAGGCATTCCATATTAGTTCTCTGGGGTGACAAAGCGTCTGAACTTTAATTCTTAATTGAGGACTGTGTGTTCATTTGCCATTCTTATTCTATAAAAAAAAGATAGTCACTGTTCTAATCTGCCCTTGACAGTACTTCTTCACCAACCCATAAAAGTGCACGGATGCACATGGGCCTTGCCGGTTGTATGTGCGATTTGCCTTAATCGCCACGATAGGCACGTGGATTGCAGATTGTTAAGAAGCTAATTAGATACTATATTAAAGCCTTGCTGAGCGTATTTATTTATTGCTAAGCCACTGCGCTTCGGAGCTCTTAAAATTTGTGCTTGTGTTGAAATATGTAACATTACATAATTAAAATATGACTTCGAGCTGTGGCGTACATTATTTTCACATTATCATGACCTCAATAGGGTGTTTAAACCCAAATTCAGCACAGAAGGAAATAATTTCTGCGCAGTAGTTGTTTTATTGTGACTAAACCTGTACAAATAACAAGTGGTAAAATTAAAAATTTTGTACAACCTACTTCAATATAAATAAAATGAGATCATCAATGTATTCGAAGTCTATTGAATATGCATTGTTAAGGATAACTCCAAAACTACTGCTCAGATCTTGATTTTTATATGGGACCATACGAGAAGCACCAGCTTTCAAATGAAAAAAGAATCATCGAAATCGGTTCGCATAGAAAAAAGTTTTGAAGGCACACACAAAATAAAACATAAGTACTGTCGAATCGGGTACCTCCTCCTTTTAGAAGTCGGTTAAAAGGCGCTGAATAATGGTAGGCGTTATTTTTAACTTCCCATTTATTAGTTGTTGCGATGGTACCGAATCACAAACGGTACAAACAATACATCTCAATGTTTTGAGCATATTTAGAAAAATGTGTCCGTGAATTTGTACAACTATAAGTTTATACGATCGTGAGTGAAACTTTTATATCATATCATGTCTCTCTCATAGCTGGAGAAGATATACACAAACTAAAAAATACATAAAGCACTAAAATATACATAAAACTAAAAAATAAATTACACAAATTGCTTAAATCGATAAAAAATACATAAAACACAAATATACGTGGTAAAGCCATGCTGCAGTTATACTAGTAGTATAGTCGTAGGACGAATGGGTTGGCTCGCCCGGGTAAGGATCACGCTCTCACAGAATATGAGTGTAAAATAGCAGCTTAATGCTGGTGACAACGCATTTACATTTTGATTCGTAGTCGAGGATAGATGTACAACAACCACTTACCATCAAGTGGACTGTGTGCTCGTTTGTCATCCTATCCTATAAAAAAAAAAAAACTCACGTCTGTCACCCAGAGATATGCACATACTACGGACTTTTTTGTCGCGATCCTGCTTCATTCTGTCGTTTCTTACACAGTCATATTATATTTACACAAGTTCGACTCAAGGGTATTCTTAATTTTGGCTCATTTTTAAATATATCGTCAATATAGCCGATAAACTATCATCTAGGAGACGCTTGCCGTCTCTGCCACACACTTCTGCAACATATTTTTTATATAAGATAGGGTGACAAACGAGCACACAGTCCACCTGATGGTAAGTGGTTGCTGTGGCCCATAGACATCTATCATCATCTATCCTCGATTACGAATCAAAATGCAGATGCGTTGTCACCCGTGAGAACTAGAATGGAATGGCACATTTCGAGTAAAAAGGGATTCCGTTTCTTTACACTCACCATACGAAACACAACAGCATTAAGCTGCTATTTTACGCTGGTATTCTGTGAGAGCGTGGTCCTTCCGCGGTCGAGTCGACCCATTCGTGCTACAACTATAATACTAATATAACTGCAGCATGGCTCTACCACACGTACAAATGCAGTAGTGCACGCACTCCCCCATAGATTGCGTCATAGGGGGGATTTTGCCATAGTTACCACGCTTGTAAGGCGGCTTGGCAACCACAGTTTGTTATTAACTTTGAATTGTTGTCACGAAGATGCAGCTGCCCATCTCTTTTTCCACTTTCACTCTATCGCCTCTTTCGACACCCACGGGACGATATGGTGTTGTGGATGTTCTTAAACCGCTATTACACGGTTCACATAGTAACTATTATTTAGATTGAGTGCAAATCAAATACTATATAAAGTAAAAGAAGCTCAAGAATAGCTACGTAAAAGGGACAAAGGAAGGTCAAAGACCACTTCAAGATATAACAATTTGTTTAGATTAACGAACAGTGTACTGAATCTTCGAACGAGAAACATCGAGGGTATCGTAGTGACCTCGCGATAAAGTTCAAATAATATAAACAATCTTTATATTTCTAAAGATTTAATTAATTGCGTCAATACTGTCAGTTTAATATTAATATTGATTTATTTGTTGTTGATGGTCTCCTAGTAGCTCAGAGTTACTCGTCGCAACTTTATGAGATAAGATCTGAGGTAGGTTAGAATGTAGAGCAGATTTTTTTTGTATATGTCAAACGAGTACACAGTCCTATTTGTAAGTAATGCTGTTGCTTAAAGCCAATACGTGGTTGTAGCACGAATGGGTCGGCTCGATCGGGGGCAGGACCACACTCTCACAGAATACCAGCGTGAAATGGCAGCTTAATGCTATTGTGGTTTGTATGGTGAGTGTAGAGAAACGGATACCCTTTTTACTGGAAACGAGGCAGAGGCATCCCGTATTAGTCGTCAGGGATCTGCATTTTTATTCTTAATCGAGGATAAATGTAGTCTATGGGCCACGGCATCCACTTACCATCAAGTGTACTTGTGTTCGTTTCCGGTTGTCTACAGCGGCATTACGAGGGCGGCACTGAAAATTTCGGGAATCAAGGAAGTGACACAACATTACTATTTAAAAATGTATTTATTGCTTTTCGAAGTATTCTCCGCGAAATTTGACACATTTTTCCATACGATGGAACCAATCATTGAAGCAACCATTCCATTCGGAAGTTAGGGTCTCCAAAATGGCCGTTTTGTAGGCGTCCACAGCTTCTTCAGGTGATAAAAATCTCTGTCCACGCAATTTATTCTTTATTTTAGGGAAAGTATAGAAATCATTAGAGCTTAGGTCGAGGCTGTACGGCGGATGGTCTAATAATTCCATGTTTTCTTGTTCTAAAAACTCTTTTTTTCTGTGTGCGGTGTGAGAACTCGCATTGTCGTGATGGAGGATGATGCGGCGGTTGCAGTTCTCTTTACGGAGTTCAGAAACCACCTGTGGCAAACAAATGCTAGCATACCATTCTGCATTAACCGTTCTTTGTCCCTCAAGAGGAATAGTCGTAACATGGCCGGTTTTGGAGACATACGTGGCCACCATTTTTTTTGCAACACTCCGTGAACGAACAATTTTTGTTGGCTTTAACTCATTTTCGAACACCCAAACTCGTGACTGGTTTTTGTTTCGGGTTCGTACGCGTATATCCAGGATTCGTCACCTGATACGATGTTGTATACAGCATTTGAGGATCCTGCGTGGAATCTTTCGAGAGTTCTGACGCACCAAGTAACGCGAGCCGTTTTTTGCTCTTCACAGAGCGAATGCGGTATTCATCGGAGAAACAACTTTTTTACACCTAATTGTTCATGCAAGATTATTTGTATTTGACTCATGCCAATGTCTAAAGTTGCCTGAATTTCGCGGTATGTCACATGTCGATCTTCCTCAATCAGCTTACGCAGAGCATCAACGTTTTCTTGGGTGACTGCAGTTTTTGGACGACCTTGACGGAGATCATCACTGAGCTTGACACGTCCACGTTTAAATTCAGCAAACCAGCGATAAATTGTGGTTTTGGATGGGGCTTCATTACCAAATTCAGAAATCATCCGGTCAACACACTGTTTTTGTGTTAAACCACTTCGTAAGTCATAATAACTCATCGCTCTTGGATTTTCTCGAGTCAATTCCATTTTCTCAACGACTTAACAAGTTTGACAAAACCTTGTGACAAGACCGAGATCTTAAAAAAAAAAAATTAAGGGCTTAAATAAAAAAAAAAAAGAAAAGGAATTTAATCCTACTTTATACACAAGGAGGAGACCCCACACCCGAGAATACCACCGTGAAACAGCATGATAGTGCTGCTGTGTTTCGTATGGTGAGCGATGAGTACCGTCTTACAGATTAACTAATAGTCCGGAGACCCTTTTTACTGGAAACGAGGGATTCATATACAGGTTGGGTAAAGAATCGATGGTTGAATTATAATTATATTTCAATTAAAATAATTTTAACGCATTTTATTTAACCGGCTATAATTAATTTAACGTGATTACGAATACCTAGTAAAATTTAATATAAGAAAATAATATATAATTTTTGTTTGTTCGTACTTTATGCGCTGCCGTATCGTTAATCAGATTGCGTTAAAACTTTGTCAACATATTACTTGCACTTCCGGGAAGGTTATGAGCATAATTGGACACGGTAGATGGTGCTGTTGTAGAATGCAGATGTCACCGGTGCGAAGCTGGGGCAGATCACTAATTATATATAAATAATAGGTCCTTACATATGAAATTGGCGTTTTGTACGGGCGGAATATAAAGTCAATTTTTTTTTGTAAAATATATTTAATTAATCAAACTATGGACCGTTGTTATCTATGCACTTTTGCTATCTCATAGGTAGTTCATTGATCCCTTTACTAATAAAACCATGGGGGTGAAAATCAATAAACTCTTTGAAGGCGGTTTGGACTGCCGCATCGGAGTTGAATTTTTTTCCTTGTAAGAAGTTGTCCAAATTCCGGAAAAAAATGGTAATCTGTGAGCAAGGTCCGGGAGTACGGTGGATGTTGCAGACATTCCAATTGCAACTCATCTAACTTAGTGGTTGTTTGTTGTGCAGTGTGTGGTCTTGCGTTGTCGTGAAGCGGCAGTGGCCTAGAGTTATTGACCAATCTTAGTTGTTTAGCAGCTAGCTCTTTCTTCATGGCTTGCAGTTGCTGACAATAGATATCTGCCGTAATCGTTTGGCCAGATTTTAGAAAGTTGTAGTGAACGACACCGGCACTAGTCCACCAAACATTCACAAGTAACTTTTTCTGAGTCAATTTTCGTTTAGGGCAGGATTAAGCTGGGTCTCCAGAGTTCAGCCATTGCGATAAGCGCTTCCGATAATCGTAAAGCATCCACTATTCATCACAAGTAATGATTCGATTTAAAATACCTTCATTTTTGTGTCGGTTCAGCAAAGTAACACAGCAGTCGACGCGTGTTTGCTAGTTCGATTCACTCAATTCATGAGGTACCCTTCGTTCAAGATTTTTTTTATTTCCCGATTTGATTCAAGTCGATTAATACAGTTTTGATCACTTACCCCGAAACCTGAAGCTATCTCTGATGTGCTTTGTGATGGATCCCCTTCCACAATAGCATTTAATTCTTCATTTTCCACTTTGGTCTCCGGCCGTCCACGGGGTTGGTTCTGAAGGTCAAAATTTCCAGAACGAAAACGTTGCAACTAAAAACGTACCGTGCTTTCTTTTGCGGCACCATCGCCGTACACATCATTAATCCTTCGAGCTGTTTCTGCAGCACTGGTGCCACGAAACTGTACTGTACTGGTGAACGAACTCCTACTCGTAAATATACCGATATTTCATGTTTTCCATTGTTCGGAAATAAGCGCCGCCAAAGAAAAAAATTATTAGCAAAAAATAAATGAATGATTGCTTTCAAAACTCAAATGTATCAGCTAAATGAATTTATAAATTTGAATTTGGAATTCTTAACCAAAGAGGAGATATTCCATAATGATTTCTTATATTTACGCGAACACTATACATGATTAAAACTACTTTTACGGATTTTATCGCGTTTATTTTACTTTTTATTTACTTTTATTTTGTTCCCACTTCTACTGATCAGAAACAAAAAAAAAAAAAACAACCGAAAAGAGTTTTAAGGAGATATTCCAGATCAAAGTGGTCAGTACGACAAAACGCTAATTTCATATGTAAGGATCCAATATATACTAATTACCGTATAGTAGCCGTGCAAGAGCCCATTACGAGATATAGACCCGTGTGTGTCGTTGAAGGCGACATAGGGAAACAAACCAGTAGATGGGCAACAACATCTTCATAACAACAATTAAAAAATATTAGGTCTTTACCTATGAAATTGCCGTTTTTAATGAAATAACGTGATTTTTTAAGCTATTGCATAGCTTCTATCGCGGGCCTTGAGCGCGGGGACCGAATCCAGAAATTCCGTAACGAAAAAAAACCTCACGCTCCCCCACTCCGACGGGCACGGAGGTGTGGCGTTGAAAGCCGTGCATCGTCTAACGTCGTTTCAGTTCGGCAGACTTCGGCACTCGGCAGACTTCGGCACGGTGTTTGTGTGCGTGCGACTAGACGTATGCGTGTACACTAGCTGCTAACTCAATGATAAAAATTCCTGAATAACCTACATGTATTGTAAGATATTAAAAATATTTTAAACAATATTAACTTCTCATTTATTCAATAAGAGAAAAAAAATTGTTTTCTTATCGGTCACCACGCTCAAAAAGTGTAACTTGATTTAATAGCAAAGACTTAACTGCATAAATAAAATAAATAAATAATTATAATTGCATAAGTTGATAAAAAATGCTATGCAATAGCTTTACCGCGGCAGTCACCGAGTGCCACACGTATTTTTTTTCTATATTTTTATCTCTATTATTCAAAGTAATCACCTATTCAATCGATGCAATTTTGGCAACGCAGTGGCAGTTTATTGATGCCCTTCTTGAAGAAATCAGAAAGACGGAAGTCAACAAATTCTTCAGACTTTAGCCTCTCGGTTTAAATTTTTACTAGCCAAGCACAGGTGCACTCTCTATTATCGCACTCTCATAGTTTTTTTTTATAGAATTAGGGTGATAGACGAGCACACAGTCCACTGGATGGTCAGCGGATGCTGTGGCCCATAGGCATCTATATTTATCCTCGATTAAGAATCAAAAAGCAGATGCGTTGTCACCCCTGAGTACTAATATGGAATACCCGGTTTCCAGTAAAAAAGGGTCTCGGATCTCTACACTCACCATGCGAAATACAGCAGTATTAAGCTGCTATTTTACGCTGGTATTCTGTGAGACGGTCCGTTATGGCCTATCCGAGGTCTCCCTGAAGGCCTCCTCGTAGATTGCCTCGTAGGGGGAATAACTTCCATAGCTGCCACGCTTGGTGGGCGGGTTGAGGGTTGACATCCACAGTTTTTTTATTTTTTTTAGAAGAATCTCCTGTCCATGTTGTTTGATTCCCTCTGTCGTTTCTTACAATACCCATGCTACGATACACGGTACCATACACGGTAGTGATTCTTACATCGTCACTACACGGTAATCTTTTAATATAACCCGAGTTAATTTTAATGCTGATGTTAGAAAAAATAAACTTTTTGTTACAGGTACGACGGCAAGAATGGCAAGTCCCGGATCGACTACTACGGCAACATGGTCAGGACTTACCAAATGTCTTCCTCCGTTTTCCCCAAGTATGGTACTTCAATCAAGGTAAGAATAAAAAAGCCATCCTAGTTGCTCCAGTAGGATAACATGTGGCTGTGTCACAAATGAGACCACGCATGCTTTAACTATGTCCGCACGCGTTCCTCTGGGCACTGCTGGTAAAGTCTGCAGGAAATCGCTAACAAATACAGTAACTCCTCCCATTTGACTATTATTATCTCCAATATCTTGTAAAGATCTATCTAGGGCTTCGAAACCCCCTTTATGAGCCGTAGTACTCTCATCCCAAACAATTATTTTCTTCTGCAGAGTACCTCTGCCACATTACTTTGTTTGGGTATATTGCATAGTAGGACTTCGGTTTGTATCAAATCGAAAGGGAGTTTAAACGCATAGTGTGCAGTTTTACTTGCTTCCAGCAGAGTGGCAGCAATTCCGGACGATGCGACCTCTCAGGCAATATCGGTATTGCTTTTCACTTTGGCCAACAGTAAATTTAATAGAAAAGTCTTGCCTGTTTCCACCAGGAGCTCCCAAAAAAGATATCACCTGCACCTGCGTCGATAATGGAAAGTATTGTATAATACATATGTCTTTATTCATTGGTTACCTACACTACTTGACACCAGTTCTGCTAAGGCATTGATATCGTAACTTGTTTCCTTAAGGTAGTCCCGGTTATTGTGTAAGCCTTCAGACCTTTGAGGCTGAGGCAACTCGCACTGCTGTGGGCTTTGTCCTCGTAATGCTAATACAGCTTCTCCTATTGTGAGCAGACATTGTAGATTTCATCTGCTAGATGTTCATCTATAATGCCAGAAAGCCTTTTAACTTGTCGTTTGTAGTCTTCTGATAGGCTATCCCTGACGCAGTGGGTCTGTAATTTGACAGAATGCCAGCATTATAGATAAAAGTTCACGCATTTTAAATGGTGACTCGAAAACATCAGGTACATTATTTAAGTTTATAACAATATTACACTTTTAAAACTAAAATTCCATTCGAAAGAACCAAAACGAAAATAATCATAGAAATCCCTGATTTGGTAAAGAATCATTTGCCCATATGTCGTGCTGATGCCTTTGTAAATTGAAGAGTTTGATGAATTTCTAATGAGTCTCACTAATGAGATTTTTACCATATTTATTTGAAACCACCACTGAGCTACTGATGATCCCTTTTCTAATAAGAAAGAAAAAGAGTCATATGAAACATCCATTCTGCGACCAATTGAGAACTTTAAAGAGAGAGAACATAAAGTTTATTTTATTTATTTATTTACCACTTATAAATATCATCACATATGTATTACCTAATACAATAATGTAGTTACAAACTTAGAAACGAAAACAAACATACATTATACATATATATTTTACAATAAGCGGCCTTTGATGTGTATTCATTCAGAATACCTATATTTAAACAAATCAGTCTGTTGTGAGACCACCTTAAGTGAACGCAGCGCGCGCATCAAAGTCGCGCGCTGTAGCAGTTACTTTATTCTATCTAATGAAACCAATCATCTGCTTTATAAACGGTTTTATAGACACTGTACGTGACAAAAATACAGCGGATTATAACGGGATGGAAAACGCTTCTTGAATATAGAAACCGGTAACGGTACAGACAGGTGTCAAGCTTCAAATAATTGTAATATTGCTGAGTTTTTAAAAACTGGCCAAGTTGCCAGTGACGTAGCTGGTTTGGCAATGGGCAATTCTTAAAAGATCTCATGGCTTCCGATAGGTGGTGGTATAACCCTCTCGATTTATCTTGACGTACAATACCCAGTCCAGAGACGGGAAACAGCATCAAATGTGCAAAACGTCTGGTACCACAATAGATAAACCACCTGCGATTTGGGCAAATATTTCCTTTAACTTAAGAGACCCATTTACAGCAGTTGATTTTTAAGAGCTGATTAAGAAGAAGGTAATACGGAAGCTTTTGTGAAGTGATTACTAAGCTGAAGTGGCAATGGGCCGGCCATATAGAGCTGAGTTTATACGTGGTAGAGCCATGCTGCAGCTTTATTATGGTTGTAGCACGAATGGTTCGGATCGACCGGGGAAGGACCACGCTCCTACAGGATACCAGCGTAAAATAGCAGCTTAATGCTGCTGTGCTTCGTATGATGAGTGTAGAGATCTGGAGACCCTTTTTTACTGGAAACGAGACATTCCAACTTAGTCCTCAGGGGTGACAACGCATCTGCGTTTTGATTGTTAATCGAGGATAAATGTGGATGTCTGTGAGCCACAGCATCCACTTACCATCAGGTGGACTGTGTGCTCGTTTGTCACCCTTTTTCTGTAAAAAAAATAGCTTGAAGGACTGACAATCGATGGGGAAGATAGGCTCTCGAGTGGCAGCCTCGTACCGGTATGCGAAGTGTGGAGCTAGACTAGATCATTAGATGGAGTGTTGACCTGGCAAGATATGCAGGAAGTCGATGGATGGAGGTGGCTTTGGACCGTGCTTTATGGCATTCCTTGGGGTAGGCCTATATTCAGCAGTGGACTTGTGAAGGGCTGTAATGATGATGATAATGATGATGATAGCGTGAAAAACTAAATGTTCCTGCCGATGCTTTCCAGTCATGCAATATATGGATTTGCAGTTTTGGTTTGCCGAGGTAGCTCACCAAGCTCCTTGACAGTTGTGCCAGAGTTGCGATTTTCTTCGAAGAAAAGTACACACAGCGCAAAGAAATTTTTTATGAGATATAGCTCACTAATTTGCACCTTCCTTAACTCCAGCTCCACAGGATTAAGGCCGTGCCTAGGCGACGTACAGATAGTCTGGGGGTAGCCCCGAAATGCCACCAAAACTTTCGCGAATCTTCTAGGTTGAAGGATCACGCATGTTTAATAAAATGCGAGACATCTTATTTATAAATGTAACGCCATCTTTAAAATAATGAAAAAGGGAAACTAAATCATGTACAAACTGGATTTCATAGACAACTTAGTGTCGCTACTTAATATTGCTAACACCCCCCAAGTCTGGAAATAATCCGAATTCTGAAGTCAAAATAATTGTGGTAATGACCTGATTTTAGATCAATACTTGCTGTCGTTGTTACAGGTAGCCCCCGTGACCACTGAGAAGGAGCTGAACAAGGAAACCTGCCTCCAAGTAAATGGCACTGAGGAAAACAGCATCAACATACAATCGGTTCTGCCCGACATGACGGACTTCAAATTTGTTGGTAAGTGCTTTTGGTTATTAAACTTTTTTTGAACTCTTTGAAGTCTTTACTTTTTATGTAAAAGTCCATTTTTTATTCATTGAAATGACTCATGTGGAATATCACAAGTTTCAATGTCATCTGATATAAAACTTTATCTTCTATATATCCACCCTTAGGGATGGGTTACTTTTTCAAAATTTTATGCAACCACCTCGGGAGTCTGAAATGAAAACAATTGTCGATGATAGCGCGTAATATACATTTAAAAAAAGAACATAGATTCGAATACGGAACCACCTCCCCGTTTTGAAGTCGGCTCAAAATGTTTGTCATTTACTGTATTGATTTTAATTTTGCAGGTACAGAAACGATGCTAGATTCGGAAACTGCAAAATGGAGGATGGTTCAGACGATTGGCGACAAGGTGAACAAGTACACCATGTGGGTGAAATACAGGAAGAGTCTCAAAGGAGATCCATTGCCAATTCCCGTCAGGTATGATTCTAAATCAATAAAATATTTCGAGGATATGATTTTTTCAAAATATTTATTTATTTTATTTTTATTTTATTCTTATTGGAAAACTTACAGCTAACATTAACAGTAAATAAATTAATAGCAACTAGAAGTCCATTTAAAAGTTTTCACCTATAGGCAATATGAACTTAAAAACAATAATACTAGTCGGTAAAAGATAAATATCGATTAAGACAAATACAGTAAATTAACTAAATTAAACAGAAAAACACTTAACAAAAGAATTTTTTCGCTAAAATATTTTTGATTCGAGAAACACTGGTACTAAACAGATCCAAGTCAACGCTATTGGAAATGTCATTAAAAGTTCTGCATGCACGTGCGTATGCGTATGGATGACAAATGAGTAGATATAGTTGCATTGTGGCTTTACCACCACATGGTTGTATCACGAATGGGTCGACTCGACCGGAGAAGGATCACGCTCTTTCAGAATACCAGCGTTAAATAGCACCTCAATGCTACTGTGTTTCGTATGATGAGTGTAGAGAACTGTAAACCCGCTTTACTGACAACGAGGCATTCTATCCTCACCGGTGACAAACGCATCTGCATTTTGATTCTTAATTGAGGTTAAATGTAGATGCCTATCGGCTATAGTATCCACTTAACATCAGGTGGACTGTGTGCTCGTTTGTTTATTCTATAAAAAAAAAGAAAATACAGTCCACCTGATGATAAAGTGGACGCTGTGGATAAAATGCGTAAATTACCATTACATTCGTTTTGATAAACCACAAATTCTCGCAAAAGAACACCGATTCCTACCAAGGATGATACGCGAGGCTATTGAAATTAAAAAACATCCAAATTTCAATAGAGAAGATGGATGGGTGCTGCAACCTGCTTGGGATCCTATAATTAACAAAATTAAACCCAAACCTAAGCATACCACTGCAGCCCTATTCACTTTAGACCCTATTTACTGAATTATCATAGATTGTCACCTATCCTATAAAAAAAAAAAAAAAAGACTTCATGATACTATAACCTCGTTTTGCGTAAATCGGACCAAAAATTAATATTCAAAAACTGAAGGTAGCCGGACTAACTATGACATTGGGACGTCAAATATCTCAGTCCCCCCCGTGACCATGGTTGCTGTAAAGCACCCGAAACGTCGGGAATTAAAAATAAGTAAAAGTAGTGAAATAAACGCGATAAAATCCGTAAATTTAGTTTTATTCAATATGCGTAAATTAGTTTTACTCAATATCAAACATTCGTGTAAATGTAGGACTGTCGTAATTGGTAAGAGATTGCAGGTGTCCGGTAGGCACTTACCGTCTGGCGGACTATAATAGCTTGATTATCGATTCAGTCTTATTAAAAACTTAAAGGCTCAATAAAGAGTATCACTGTAGCCTACCACAAGCCGACTGCTGAACAAAGGCCTCCCTCATTAATTGCCACAAAGTACAGCCCTGAGCCACCTGCCTTCATCGACTCTGGGTCGCCCAATACCGCGCTTGCCAGTACGAGTTTGCCATTAAAGAACCTTTTTTTGCCATCGGTTTTTTGTTCTTCGATCGATATGACATTGCCACTTCAGCTCATTGAGCTGACCCCTGTGAGATACTGTTCTTATGTGGATACCTAGGATATCAAATGAAGAGTACAATACCAATTATGATTTTCAGGTACGAGATGAAAGGATTCAATTCGCTGTTGGGTTCGCACTATGACCACTACTACCTCGACTACAGGGACTATGATGTTGACGATATCGACCCCAACGTATTTGTTATTGATCGCAGTAAGTAATTCACACATGCGCGCACGCACGCATATGCATGCATGCATACGCATGCACACGCACAAATTCTTTTATTATTTACAGCCTATTAAAATTTCATTCGGGGTCTTATAAAACGTTAAGATGCGTTACAGGAGCGGGGGGCTCAAAAACGCGGCATGTAACGTTTTTTTTAAAACTAGGGAGTTAAAATCTTCTAAGTTCGCAACATTTTTCGTTTATGTTTACGGGGAATCCATTGATGTAGTATGTCATATATGTTTGCTGCTGTAACAACCTATTTCACCGCCTATGGGATTGATTGATTAATTGAAATCCTTTCTTAGTCTGTGTGTGTGTCGAGAAAGTAGTATATATGCCACAATTCAAGTCAATCGGACGTATATTTTTGAAGACCTCGTGATGAGTGAGTAAGTTATTGGTATTTTGCTTATATATGCAAAACAATGCAATGAATAAAAAATGGAATGTAAATAAAATTTAAATAAAACATTTGAACGCACACACACAAGAATGTCTATGGTATTACAATATATGAATCAAGTCCGAGTATGGGGGTCGGAACACGTACTGTAACACAGGGTATCCTAGTACGGGTTCAGCTCTCTCACAATGGGCAATGTTGCAATAATTATATAATAAAAATAATAATATCTAAGCATGTTCTTATTTTATGTAGGTACCATTGTGGTTGGAAATAAACGTTATTAATTATTATATATAGTATATTAATTATTATTGTATATTCAGGTACAATTTTTGGTATTAAAATTTATATTAAATCATAGGTATGCAGTGCACGTCGTTCCCGGGTCCCGGGTCGCGCCACTACGCCACCTTCAACCCCATGAAGGAGTTCGTACATCCCGTGCACGACGCTCACGTTGACAGCGAATTTGACAGGTGACAACTGACAGTCTCATGATGATTTTTTACATTTACGCGAATACTACACATTAAATGAAACAAATTTTACCGATTTTCATTAGTCTCATTTCATAAAATGTAAGGATCATCTCGTATGGAGCTTAAACTGTAAATATATCCGACAAAAATATTACCAAATTAATGATTTAATTACTGGAGTGTTGCTAGTGCAATATTGGCGACAGAGGGTAACAAAACAAGAGATGAGCAGCAGCGTCTTATCATTACAGCCCTTCACGAGTTCACTGAACATGGGCACCCCCCATAGAATGCCACCAAGTATGGTATTGAGCCACTTGTATCCATCGATTTCCTGCATGTCTTACCAAGTCGTCAACACACACTTCGCCTCGCCTCGCTACACCGGTACGAGGCTGCCATTCGAGAACCTTTCTTCTCCATCAGTTGTCGGTACTTCGAGCTATGTTGTCGGCCCATTGCCAGAAAGTCCATCTCATTTTTGACGAACGTCGGGGCTCAACCAGTCCACTTTCTGTGGGGTCGCTTCTGGAAGAAAGAGTTAATCATATAGAGTCCCTCTTTTTTCCATAAAATCGGCTAGTTGCTGGCCGCTTGGATTTCGTTGCCCTACTCCGAATTTCGCTACTCTTATCATTATCTCACCGTTCAACCAGTCCACTTTCTGTGGGGCCGCTTCTGGAAGAAAGAGTTAATCATATAGAGTCCCTCTTTTTTCCATAAAATCGGCTAGCTGCTGGCCGCTTGGATTTCGTTGCCCTACTCCGAATTTCGCTACACTTATCATTATCTCACCGTTCAACCAGTCCACTTTCTGTGGGGCCGCTTCTGGAAGAAAGAGTTAATCATATAGAGTCCCTCTTTTTTCCATAAAATCGGCTAGTTGCTGGCCGCTTGGATTTCGTTACCCTACTCCGAATTTCGCTACTCTTATCATTATCTCACCATTCTCTCTTGTGCCTAGTTTTGCGTTGATTTCTCCCATTAACGCCGTATAGTGGGTTGTGGAAGAACTTATGGCTCTAGAGATATTCTCATACATTTCCTCCAACTCTTAAACGAGATGTGCAAACTTGGTACGTAACCCTGTATGTCCTTTAACGAATACCATTTGGTTATTCTGACTATAACGTTCGGCGACACACTCCAAATCTTTATAACGTTGTTAACGAGAGACTTGTGCACGATAAATCCGACACCTTGGAAAAGATGGTCGCCCTCCCAGCGATAGAATAAGTTACCGGATTCGAGTGTCCTCCTTCACTTCAGACCTCAGATCCCAGCGTAACTTGCCTATCTCTTCTTCCAGCTCCAAGATCTCGCAATCCCCAGGGTACGTGCGTTATATGTTGCCAGATGGAGTCGTCATAGGTGGCAACCGAATTTTCACTGGAGATCCATAGCACTCCTGTCCCGGCGTTACCATGGTCGTCACCTTAACTAGGAATAGCGGGGCCGCCTAGGACTGGAGACCGTCTCGTTATAACTGTCGCTAAGGGTTGCCAATATACCCCATATTACCATAGTTGCCATGCTTGGTCAGCGGGATCGTAACCGCGGTTTTTTTATTGTTATTTTGCTGTTCAGATCAAATCAGAAAGATGTTGCCCATCTCCAGCATTAGTATACCTTTGTCAGCGTCTTCCTAAGTACAACTAAGTAAAGTTATGAATAACTGGGATTGCCAAACAGCCTGCTAAGCATAGCAACTGGCGAAATTCCCCTTATGAGGCAATCTGTGGGTTATGTCTCTATGTTGAGCAGTGGACTTTTCATAGGTTGTAGCGGATAACAGATAATCAAGTTTGTATGGTCTCTATCGGTTTTCTGGCTTGTTAAGGTGGGCCCAGGCTGGAGGAGCCGAGCACGAGAGTAAAACCCACAATGCCGCTGATATGCCAACTTAGACTTCACAAGATAACCTCCTGTTTTGTAGTCTTAACCGACTACGAAAAAATTTACCAACTACGGACTGAAATCCGGAAATTTTTTTAGTAAATTAACAACGCCTTAGATAAGGCTACCAGGACCGGCCCATAGTAGTGGGCCGCGAGGATAGCCCGGGCAATGGGGGCATACCCCGAGGCCCGAGACCTGCAGGGCCTAAGCAGCTCTCTCTAAGACACCACTGAGCCGAGCACGAGCTGAGCACAAGCTGAGCCACTCTACTCGCGGTGTCAAGTGTACAACTTCCAAATTCTCAGCCTTCAAATCCCTTTGTGTTTATCAAAAAACCGACACTAGGCGGAGCACAGTCGAGCAGGAAACAAACGCTCGAAGCTCGCTCGTTCGATGTTTGTAAGTCGGTTCACACTACATGAATTTGTGCTCGGCTCATGCTCCGCTCGTGCTCGGCTCGTCTAGCGTAGACCCACCTTTAGATTTGGCACAGAGCAGTAATAGAACGTAAAAATCTATTCAAATATCTGCAGAACGGGTATGCTCTTAAAACAGAACCTATATCATAATTGGGTTACATATCTCGTGCTGTCTTAATTGTTGATTAATAAGGAAGAACTTTAAAAAAAATTGTACGTCTAATTGTATTCACACTTACGAAAACAAACTTCTTTACGACATGTCATTCTTTTATTTTATTACTCATGCGGCCCAGGTGAAACGTTACAAGAAAACGTGACTTTTTTTAAATACCGTACTAAATTTCTCCACTACATCAATAAAGAAGTTTCACTTCAATTATTAAATGCGAATTTTGTACTAATATATTGTTTCCTTTTTAGATTCAAGGCTAAACACAACAGACAATACGCCAGTGAGGTGGAGCACGCTAAACGCTTGAATATCTTCAGGCAGAATCTACGGTAAGGCCATTATATTGTTTGGGTTTTAAATACACTTGGTAGTAATTGGCACACCTGGAATCTTTCGTAAACGTAGTAATCGCAGTACCATGGTATTCATTATACATGTATAATAAATGTGTGATAATATTTTTGTAGCGATGTGTTTCCACACACGCGTTATAAGTACGACACTCAAAACGCTAATTATTATTGTCATACAGATGTTTCCAACACCCACAGGTTTCTTCGTATTTACTTCGCTCGCTTTCTCAGATACTGTTTAGTATCGCGTTTCCGAAATAAATGATTTTCCTAACAAAAAAAGTTGTTGTAACGATTTTCAGTTAAGGCGTTTTATACCATACAGACTAGTCCTGATGTGTATGTATTTCGTTTAAACTGGAATATCTCTAATTCCTGACTTCCTGCAGTAGTACGACCGAAGAAAAAATTTTCAGGATCTTAAACTAAATTTTTACATATTTTGCATTTGTAGACGCAAGAAAAAAAATCAACAAACTTATTTGTTTTATTATGATTCATGTAATTTAAGGAATTTTAAAAATAAAAAAATAATTAAACAAATAATACATAAAAAAATTAATGATTCGATTATTTGAATATTTTTAACGATTACTTGAATCTTTTTGGCGATTATTCACATATCAACGAATTTTAATCATCCAAACACTACGGTAAGACACATAGCGACATATCATTGAAACGACGTCACGTAAAAAAAGTTGATGCTGGTTATTTTTTTAATATTTTACTTTGTTTGAAAGATTCAAATTTAAATTAGCGATAAAAAATTAAACACGTTGTAATTATATATAGATAACTTCATAATTCTACGGATTTAGGTAAAAGGTTATTGTAAATCGTATGAGTACGCTTATGCAAAGTTATTGCGGAATGATTAATGTGAAACGTCAAAAGGTATTTCTTAGATTTGGTTGACTATAATCCAGTTAATAATAATTGTATATTACAATTCCAGCTTCATTCACTCTAACAATCGCGCGCGGCGTGGCTTTAGTTTGTCTGTGAACCACCTGGCTGATCGCACTGACGACGAGCTGGCGGCTTTACGGGGACGAAGATACAGTGGACTCAGTCCTTTGGGTAAGTGTTTTAATAGCCCAGTGGCTCTCAATTACTGTGTAGCTTCAAATTAAGATACAGTGGACCCAATCCTATGGGTGAGTAGAAAAGCTAGAGGGTGTTTAAATAGCCCAGTAGCTCTCAATTACTCTGTAGCTCTAAATTAAGATACAACGTACACTGTTCTATGGATGAGTAGAAAAGCTAGGGTGTTTTAATAGCATAGTGGTTCTCAATTACTGAATATTTCTAAATTTGGGTACAGTGGACCAAATCCTATGGGTGAGTAGAAAAGCCAGGGAGTGTTTTAATAGCCCAGTGGCTCTCAATTACTCTGTAGCTCAATAACCTCAGAAGAGAACAGCTATGTAGCTCTAAATTAAGATACAATGTATGGGTGAGTAGAAAGTTAGGGTGCTGTTTTATTAAACGAGTGGTTCTCAATTACTGTGTATTTCCAAATTAAGATACAATAGACCCGATTTTATGGGTAAGTAGAAAAGCTAGGAGGTGTTTTATTAGCCAAGTGGCCCTCAATTACTGTGTAACTAAGTTAAGGTACAGCGGACCCAATCCTATGTGTAAGTAGAAAAGCAAAGACTGTTTTAATAGCCCGGTGGCTCTTAATTACTGTGTAGCTCCAAGTTAAGATACATTGCACCCAAATCTGTGGGTGAGTAGAAAAGCTAGGGGTGTTTTAATAGCCCTGTGGTTCTCAATTAGTTATCCAAGTGTGTCACGAGGGGGTCATAAAAATTAGACAATTCACTATCACTACAGTCCATTACAAATTAATTGCTGTACATAGGCCTCACATAGATTGACCCAGTAGAGGTACTAAGCCATTTGGATCCATCGACTGCTTGTGTTTCATCAGGTCAACGCTCTTCTCGGAGGCACTCGAGCATTCACATGATTAATAGTAACCACAATATTCTACTCAAGTACCATTATTCTCAAGAAAAAAGGACTGCTGACTGCTCTTCTCAACCTGAATGACCCGAGACTTTGTTTAACAAGGACTCGACTTCGGACACACTGGTCTGGTATTTTTTATGTCTGGTGCAAACGAGATGATTCCATCGCTATCTGTCGCAAACTATAAGCCTTTTTTATTGAATAAATGACAAACGAACACACGGTCCACCTGATGGTAAGTGGATGCTGTGGTCCCTAGACATCTACATTATTATCTTCGATTAATAAAATCGAAACGTACATGCGTTGCCAACCCTGAGGACCAACATGGAATGCCTCGTTTCCAGTAAAAAGCGTTCTCTGGGACTCTACACTCACCATACGATTAGCAGCATTAAGCTGCTATTTTACGATGGTATTCTGTGAAAGTGTCGTCTTTCCCCGGTCGAGACGACCCATTCGTATTACAATCATAAAATAGCTGCAGTGTGGCTAGAATTAATCAAACATATACTACCTATATAATATAATATATACAATCGATTATGTATGCATTATTGTGCAGGGTTGACTTGTAGAGAATATACTTATGGTATTCTCTACAAGTCAACCCTGAAAGAAATGGAATTGAAAAAATGTTTGCAGGTTATTAACGGTCTTGCAAAATTACTTCTAGGTCTACCTTTCCCATACGGGGAATCCGAGTTGAAGGAGATGCAAGTGAAACTGCCCCCCGAATTCGACTGGAGGCTGTTTGGTGCTGTTACACCAGTGAAAGGTAAATCAATACGAAATCTTCTTTTTAAGAACATATAAGGTCGGGGAAAAGTTTCTACCTATTTTATATACAAATTAAGGATATTTTTAAGGATTTAATTATAATATATATGTGCCATTTTGATCGATAACTTTTTTTCTATTTGGAAGGTTTATGTAGAAATAACCCCGTTTGTGAAATCTGGATGTTGGACCAAAAAGCGACAAGTAGTTTTGACTGTCCCCTCTTTATGTTAACCTAACACTACTCAAAAATTTTAAAGAGACTAAAACAGATAAAAATCTGAGGGTGCAAGGTCAGAACTATATTCTGGATACATTTCACACTTTCCAAACAAGCTCTCTCTATTTTTGCTCAGTAGCCAAAGATGTGTGTAGTCTGGCGTTATCATGATGAAAGACCACTCGATTTTTGTTGAACAATTCCGGCCGTTTTTTTCTTAATTTCTTGCTTGAGTCTCATTAGTTGTTGGCATCGATGGTTTTGCCCCGCGATAAAAGCTCATAATAAAGGATGCTTCCAATCCTACTATATCCGCTCAACAGTGAAAACATCCATCCCGGCTACGTGTCTAATATCTATTGTCAGTAACTGTCATCCATTGCGGCGATCATGAAGGTTAGAGAACAGGAGAACGATCACCATAGAAAATAGTGTCCAGAAATATGGACACCATCAAGTGATGCACTGCGATCGTTCGACGTTCGGCCAATAAAAGTCATTTTGAATCTATTTTTCCGATCAGATGCTAAACCACTTGCACATCCACGCACAATAAAATATTTCGCCATTTTTTAATGTTTCTTTTTGTCAAATATTACAAAATTACGGAGTATGAAAATTTTCTCAATAAAAAATGAAATTAAAATTTGTACATTATTCAACTGACTTCATCTACTTGTACTCATAAACAGCTAACTTCGCAGTTACTGCTCACCGACGTCAGCGCCGCTATATATTCTACAATTTTCAAAGACAGGCGGGCTATGGTTCTCCTGTTCTCTAACCTTCATGGCGGCGATTCAAACCCCGCCATTTTCCGCCATTTTTTAAAATACTTTAATTACTATTATACTTCGCTTTTAGCACTAATGTTATAATAATATATAAATTTAGATGAGAAAAACATGTTTATTATATTTTGTTGTATAAACCATAACATTATACCCATATATTTAAAGAAGAAACGAAATTAAGCAAATTATTTCTCCCGGGCAGTAAATACAAGCCCGCAATGGTTGCAACATATACGAAATGACGCCATTTAGAAAAATACTGTTGAGGAGATAGACACATCAATATTTTCAAAAATGGTTCGGTTTCATTACGTTTCAATAGAGAACCGCAAATGAGTACACCATTCATTAGGTTTCTTTCAGTGAGCTCATGTGGTACTTTTTCAAAAATGGTATCGACTTTATCCATATGACTAGAGCGAGATGCATCTTTGATATCAAAATTCCCGGTATTTTTTAAAAATAAAACAAGTTTAAAAAAATATATATTGTCATGGCCTCTGGGCTTTTAAGTCATTGTTCAACGCGTTCCGTCTCCAAATGTCTATTGAGAATGATAAACATAGTAATATTACTTTTTTCCTGGGTTTATTAGAAATTTCAATTATGCGATACGAAATAAGCAAAATAAAGGCAATTTTTTAAGATATCACAAGATGCGTTAGAAAATTTTCTCCATATTGATATTATTATTTAAGATTGAAAACGCTTGTACCAACTTTGTGCTACTCTCACTGACACTGCATTAGGTCCATAAACATCACAAATATTATCGCGGCTTGAGTCGCATATTTCCCTTTTTTGTAATAAAACTTCAGAATGTATTGAATTTCTTCATTAGATTCACTCATTTTGGCGGACAACAAAACAATTGAAAAATGGCGGGAAGGTGGTTTTTTACGATTTATTTTTCTTTTCCTTCTCCATATTGATATTATTATTATTAATAACAATAACAAAATCTTATTTCAGACAAAGGTCCATAAATTGGTTAGTAACATTACATTATTTTATTTTATATTCATTGTTGGTTAGATTGCTTACAATCTAAAAATAAAACAAAAATTATCAAACATTTTAAAAACAATATCCAATATTAGTAATATTATTAATAAATACATTTTATTATTATTACTTCGATTTTAAATTTTCATGCTTATGCATGCAGGCGAATCTAGTGTTTTAAAAGCGGACAGTCCCACCTATCGACTAGTCTAATACGAAAAAGAAGCGAGTAGCATCTATTTTTCATTGTAGCATAAAAGTGGTCCGTACGTGCCTCCATGAACATAGTAGCACTACTGGTTCCATTAAAACCCTAAACGCGTTGTTGTATTGAACGCGCAGTGCACTATACGTCCGCTGCTTGTACCAAACCCACATGCTACATGCATAAAAAGTTTTACAGCACATGCTCAACACACTCGGCGGGCGGTGCCACTTTACAATGAATATTTGACAGATTTCATAGCGGGGTAGATCAATTCTTAGGAAAATATAAGGGTTAATGTTTCTTTCTTAGTTATATTTTATATTTATTCACTCTATGCGCGAAATCTGTGTTCAGCAGTGGACTTTAATTGGCTGTAACTCAACAATAACGAACTTAAATTGAACTCTATGATATAATGATATCATGATTTCTTATATTTACGCGAACACTATACATTGATTAAAACTACTTTTACGGATTTTATCGTGCTTAATTTAAAGTCTTCAGTTTGTGATCATATCCTAGGCGGCCCCAACAATTACATCAGATTTAATAGACCCCAAATCCTCGCGAAAGAACATCGATTCCTACCAAGGATGATATGTGAGGCTATTGACATTAAAAACATTCTAATTTCAATAGAGAATGAGGCTGGGTACTAACACTTGCTTGGGACCCTGTAATTAATAAAATTGAAACTAAACCCAAGCATACCACTGCAAGACTTCAAGGCACAATTAATTCATTCTGCGTGGATCGGACCATAAATAATAATTAAAAAGCTGAAGGTACTCCGAATTAACATTGTCATCGAGACGTCAGTCACCTCAGTCCCCCGTGACTATGGGTGCTGGATTGTTTTACATCACTACACGGTAATAAATATAAAAAAATTAAATACTTATATAAAAAACCAAAACTTTGCAGACCAGTCGGTGTGCGGCTCGTGCTGGTCGTTCGGAACGGTCGGTGCTGTAGAGGGCGCGCTGTTCTTACGCAACGGCGGCCATCTTGTTCGTCTCAGTCAACAGGCGCTCATCGATTGTTCATGGGGGTTTGTCAATTTTACTATTTTTAAATTATAACTAACTATGCTCAATTTTTTCCTTTCTTCATTGAAGAACCAAAATTTTTGGTCGTTACATTCCTTTTTATTTTCATAGTGGTATAGCCTATATTAAACATAATATAGAGAGTCGACACCCGTGCACAAATTGTATACGCGTTCCTGTGTACGCGTAACCGACTACGTGTACATTGGAACACTTAGACCGTACAAGGCTTTACGACACCCAAAGTGTGATATAGGGTAGTGAATTTTCTTACGCCGCGCCGTCACTACATCGTAATAAATTAATAATTCACCTTCTTAAAGAAGTTGATATTAAATGTAATTCAATTTGTAAATATATAATTTAACATTTATCGTTACACATATATGGCTAAAATTATCCGCCCATTTTAATATCCGTCTATTTCGCCTACCTTAAGAACACCAGCCGGATAAATTCGAATAATGTGGATATCTTAGATACCTTTGTAAAATAGGAGAATGAAAAACTAATAAAATTGTTATCCTACATTTATTAAGTAAACTGCGGCTATATTGTAAAATGTTACTTGTTGATGATCTTGATGTAAAAAAAAATAGAAACTACTTGTGTAGTACAAGTTACTAATTACTTACTACTACTAATACAGCCTAAAAAAATCCACTGCTGAACATAGATTCCCTCCTAGGGAAGATTCTGCCATATTTGCCACGATTAGCAACTTAGCTTGGCTTGGCAACCGCAGTTTTATATTATTTTGAGTTGTTACCAAGAAGATGCAGTTATCCAGTTTTCCCTCTGTCGTCTCTTACAAACACCTACGGCAGGGGTGGCGAACCTTCATGTATCAACGCGCCATTTTTCTAAAGTAATGTTTAATTACGTAATATACATCATCATTACAGCCCTTCACAAGTCCACTGCTGAACATAGGCCTCCCCCAAGGTATGCCACATAGCACGGTCCTGAGCCACCTGCATCCAACGACTTCCTGCATGTCTTACCAGGTCGTCACTCCATCTAGTGGAGGGTCGCCCTACACTTCACCTACCGGTACGAGGCTGCCACTAGAGAACCTCTTTTCCGCAACGGTTGTCGGTTCTTTGAGCTATATGGCCGGCCCATTGCCACTTCAGCTTACTAATAATAGACTTGCCTTAAAATAATTTTGACTTCGTGATTATGGGGAAAATAATAGTAATAAATATTATCGACTCAAAACTCTTTATTTACTATAAAGAGTTTTGAGTTGAGACATAAATTGTATATTAAAAAATGTTTTAGTTATACGCGTAATTAAAATTAAAGTAACATTAGTGTAACTTCTGTTGTTGCAAATTAGATGACAAATAATTTATATTGGGGTTGTAAAATTTGAATATAACACAAATTAATTACGAAATACAGTTGTGTCTACTGGTCATGAGGTCCTGAGTTCGAATCCCGGGTCGGTCCCAAAAATCAATTGTTGAGTTTTTCCGTCAAGAAATTCTCAATAGCTGCCCGGAGTCAGGAAGTTCGCGATGTCTCACCCCCGTGCCTCGGAAAGCACGTAAAGCCGTTGGTCCTGCGCCTGATCTCTATCCGGTCGTGTCGGTTTACCGTCCCATCGGATTATGTGAGTGAGGGAATAGAGAGTGCACCTGTGCTTGCGTATACACTTGGGACTATAATCCTGTCCTGCGTCGATGGTTAGCCTCCGTTGAGGCAGGCCGCCGTGGCCGAAATTCCGTCTGGAAGACATTATTATTATTACTTCATAGTGATCTTTGTGATCGGTGGCGTGCCCAAAATATTGCGTCGCGTGCCAACGATGGCACGTGTGCCATTGTTTCGCTATCCCTGACCTATGGGATGATATGGGGTAATGAAGAAAGATATAAAATGTGCTTTAATAAAAAATAAATATCCGGATTGTTCGTTTTATCCGGATACTAAAATTACTGATATACAGATATAATATTCGACGTATATCCGGATAATTTGAATATCCGGATAATATAACCATACTAATAAAATGAATCATTTTATGTTAAATTTCCGCTATCAGCTTCGGTAACAATGGCTGCGACGGTGGCGAGGACTTCAGGGCTTACCAGTGGATCATGAAGCACGGTCTGCCCACTGAAGAGGACTACGGCGGTTACTTGGGACAGGTTGGTTTTTTATAACATGGGAATGATAAACGAACTATGGTCCAGTTCACCTGGATGGTTAGTACCTACAAAGATTCAAAGGTTATCGATGCGTTGTCACCTTTGAGGACTGTGACTTTGTGACTGGAAGTTTGTGAAAAGTTAACGTCGCTCTGATAAGCTTCATTTAGTACTAAGTAGAACTGTTTTTTTTTTTTACAAAAGAGTATAAACGCAATGGCACCAAAAGTATATAACAAAATACCTGAATGCATAGACATTAATATTTAGGGTATGTTTCGAAATGTTTCCAGTATACTGGCGAATGCAAATGACGTCATTAATTGATATCAAATTCAGCCATATTCGATGCAACGAATCACCGGTATGGCGTCGATTTATGACGTCATTTGCATTGGCCAGTGTACTGGGTTCTATTTCGGAACATACCCTTATAAACGTAAACTTTATATTATATTATTAAACTGTTTTTACTACATACCTACTATGAAATGTGCCAAGTAATACTACATCACAATTAGTCAAAATGAAGACAATTATTGTAAGTACACCTTTATTATCTTTAAAATTTTCCTAATTATTAATATATTATTTAATTTCAATTACAAACTGACATTAGAGGAGAAAAAAATTATGTTATTACTGAATGTTGCACTTATTATTTTATATATTGTATACCTACTGGCGGGACATAGAGAACTTACCTTATATTTTATTATGTATCGCGAGATCTGTTTTTTACCTATTAAGGCCGAATACGAAAAGAACTGGCGAAATTTAATGTATTTCTCTTCACTACAACTTTGACCTGAAGTAATTCTAAGCATTAAAACATTTTTGTAGGTTTGTTCGGTTCCTTCACAAGGTGCCCACCGTTTTAAAATTTTAAAATAAATGAATATACCAACAAATAAAAAAATGTTAAGAAATTATATTTAAAAATGATTGTTCTTCTAAAACTCTGTGAATTTTAATTTAGGAAAATATCTTTTTACGTAAAAATGTTTGTATCGTGATTCCGAAGGTGCCTGCCGTCTTTATTTTCGATACAAAATATTATTTATTAACATAATTCGTTTTAATTAAAAACAATATCTGCTGCCTAATAGGCTGCATTTTTACTCATTTACAAAAGCCAAACTGATCAATTATACTTTTCTAGGCAAGTGAGAAACACTAAAAATGTAAATATCACGACCGAGTCGGAAAAGAATGTACAGAGTAGTGCAAGCACAGATACCGCAAATAATGTCATAGTCAATGTTTATTTTTTACACATTTTATTTACATACACAGTACCTATCCCCACTATGGGGCAATCACCGACTTTTTAGTTTTTTTTTCTTTATTATTTATGCAATTTGCATTACGGCATCTTGTAAGACTCACAAGAACAAACATGTTCAGTTATGTGAAGTAATTTACGTACGATGCACCAATTAAGAAAAAAAAATCCACATCAATTCAATAACTTTTCGAACAATATTTTATGACGAATAAAGTACAGAATTTATAATCTATAGGAACTAATATTATAAATAAGAAAGATTTAATTAAAGAGTAAGCAATGCTCTCTGTGTTGTTAATTACTCTGCATACTGAGTTAGCTCAGTCGAATATAATATAATCAAAGCCCGTACGGCTTTGATTATATTATACATGTCTATATAAACAAAGCGTACGGGTAACACACGTGATTATCGATAGACGGCGCGTGGTTTGCTGCGAAACGAGCAAGGTCAATCGCATCGTATTTGGCCTTAACCTATGTTCACAAAATAAACAGATTTGATTTGACTATGATGATTTGCTGCTCAGCCTGTAATTATGCTGACTCTCTATACCTTTTAAAACCGAAGTTTTTTAAGTTATTTAACGCGCCAGAATTAGGTAAATAGTTCTTCTTCTAGGCGAAAAAAGTGCTTTTGCTCTCTAGTAATAAGTTCGTATTATAACTTAATTTATCGCTAAACTTTTTCTAAAATTTTCTACATTAAGATGTTACTAAGTAGATTTAAACTTGCATTAACTTCTAAGTCAGTTTCCTGTTTCAAGACAGTCGCTAGACGGAGGCTAGGCTGAGGGTAGACGGAGACTACCGACTGCCACGATCTTGACACATGTCACTCGCTTCTTTCATATAGATCTATTGGTGTCATTGTCTGTATGGTTTGTAAGGCCACACACTTTTTAAAAGTAGGGTTGTAGTTGGTTGTAGTTTTATTAAAGTAAAATAGTTATAAAGTTAGAGTGGCAAATCTTTCCTTGAGTAGTTGGTGTTTAGAAGGACGCTTGTTGACGTACTACTGATTGTCTGTTTGCAATTAAATAAGTAAATTTAAATACACGCGACGCCCGGCTAAAAGTATGTTGCAACATTTACTAAATAAAAATGTGTGCTGTAACCATACATTCTCTATTAAATTAAATTATTTTTATTTTTAAATCTCTGAATTATACTTTATTATATTTTTTATTTGTAAGTAATACTAATATAATTTTTCTGTCACTAAATATATTATTTTATCATCCATTATTCAATAATTACAGCCCTTTACAAGTCCACTGCTGAACATAGGCCTCCCCCAAGGTATGCCACAAAGCACGGTCTTGAGTCACCTGCATCCATCGACTGCTGCTGCCTTATACTTCGCCCACCTACGAGGCCTATATGGCTGACTCATTGTTGCTTTAGCTTACTAATCCATTGGGCTATGTCGGTTACTCTGGTTCTACTCTGTGGACGTCCTCATTTAAGTCTATAACGTAGATAAAATCCGAGCATAGCCCTCTCCATAGCTCGCTGTACGACCTTGGGCTTCTGAGTGATCTTGAGTTGAATATAAATAAACTGCAATAAAAAGACTGCAGTTGCCAACACGCTTGCCAGGTGTGCCAACTACGGTAAACAACCTCCATGAGATATATTCTTTAACAGAGTATATTTGTTATTATATCCTACTTCAGGTACAGTTATTGTGGACTATTTTTGGATTAAGGAATTGTTTGAATTAATTGTATAGTTATAATCATAGAATACTATAATACACAATAGAATGGCTGTCAACCTTATTTTGTACCGAGGTTCGGCGTCGCCGGGAGCACACATACAAGCAATTGCGTCGTATTATCAATTAATCACTACTACAAACTCGATTCGCTGTGTTGAAAGACGGATTTTAATACATATTTATTTGTAAATAGCGTGCAATTTAGCATTTTCTAAATAACTTGCATGCGAAATTTGGAAACGATTGTAACGTCAAAACACATCTCGTGTCGACATTTGTACGTGTGAATTGACGTCTTGTGGCATTTTAGTGGCTACACGGGCTCCACCCACATCCCCGTTCTATTATGTATGTATTCAATGGTTATAATTAAATAAAAATGAAATAAACGAATAAAAAAAAATCTTCCAAAAAATTTCTTCCAGGACGGCTACTGCCACGTGGACAACGTGACACTGGTGACGACCATCAAGGGCTGGGTCAATGTCACCACAAACAATGAGAACGCCCTTCGTGTAAGTAAAAATATCGAACCAAAGTTTTATTATTTTTTTTATTTTTTTATTCTTAGAAAAAGGGCTTTCTTTTTTAAGTTTTTCTGTTTTAAGTTATTACGTAATTAGTTAACCTAACAACATCTTATAGTGACCAAATTATGTGGGCTCCAGCCAGAGGTTGCAAAAAAAAGCAATCTTTATTTAAAATATATTTAATTTACAATAATTATTACAATTAATTATTACAACTAAAAGAGGTGACTCTAATTCGAAGTTTGAATCTAGAATGAATTCACACGGTAAAATATCAGAACCAGGTAATATTACACAGTACACACGTTGTGCTGACGCGGTGCCCCGTGGTTGTCGTAAGCTGATGCAACGCTGCAGATTGCCTAGATTAGGGCTGCGTAACAACCACATCAATGTTAAAAATATTTTATGTTTTAAATAAATAGATTGACTTGGCCAACGCATGAAAACACAATGTATCTCACAAGTAATTAGATTGTTTAGTGCGATTGCCGACGATAACCGACTTGGTATTACACGGATCTCACAACTTTTTACGGTAGAAGAACTGAGTTGCGAGACTTGGTTTTTTTTACAAGTTATGTTTTTGATGGCATCTCATTTCTTTTTGTAGATAGTCTAGTACTTCTTGAAAACCAACAATGTACCTATCTACACCTATTATACATTACAAAGTTATTTATGCAGTTAGTGTATCTAGAAAACTACACCGAAATTGAAAAATATTTTAGTATTTCCTTGATTTATACAATAAACACTAATTGTATTATAAATTAGAAGCTTCTATGTCTGCTAGAAGTGCCTTAGAGTTTTGATGATCGGTCTGAATCATGTATACTCGACTCCAGTCTTTATCAGCCACATTTGTCTAACAAGGAGTGCATCAATCTAATAGTTATGTTTTGATTAACCCCTCAGCCCCCAAGCGGTCGAATTCGACTGCTGCACTATTCCATCAAAATTTAAGCGGTCGAATTCGACCCCACACACCCACAGCACTTTAAACCATTAAAACTTATGTTTAGATACTACTTTTCTATGAAGAAGTTTGGCATTATATAATCAATATGAAATACTCTATCCTCTAGTGCAATAAAAAAAGCTGTTATCCTATGATTATTTATTTATAATCTACGTTCATTTCGTACGCCGTTTTCGCGTGAATGTTATTGTGTTGATTTTTGGATTTTTCTGTTTTTGGTATAGTATTTTATTATAAAATTGTAATGAAAGTTTTTGTGTGAATATAATTTATCTTTTTACGTAAATAATTTCGAGTAATATAAATTGAAATAATTGTGATTTTCACGCTGCCGACATTCGCTTGGTATGTTTTGTTTTTGTTATCAAAATATAATAGTCTTTTTGTGATGAAGTAAAACCTGACTTTTATATAGAGAATTTTGTATAGATTTTATAATGCCAAACTTCTTCATAGAAAAGTAGTCTCTAAATATAAGTTTTAATGGTTTTAAGTGCGGTTGCATGCGACCGCTCAGGATTTGCCGGCGTATGCGACTGCATCGGATTTTTAGGGGGATCGAAGGGTTAATACTCATTATAATACTAAATAATATTATTATAATATTATGTATGTTTTGCATATAATCATTGTAATAAGGTCACCTGGGGCAAGTGTGACATAAATTAATTAAAACTATAATCGACATTTAAATACTTCTACTCTGTAAGGATTTAATATAGAAAATTCCGTTTCATAACATCAATTATTAAGTTGTTATTTAATCAAGCTAGCTCTGGATGTTTTGTAAGTATAATAAAAGCAATGCCAAGTGCAAAATAAAATTTAATTCAGAACGTTAACAATTTATAATAATATAATCATAATAAACGTGACACTGTCACAATTACCCCGATCTTAGATATTAGGTGAGGTAAGTGTCACTGTATCCGTATTTCAAAGAATAGTGAATTTCATGTCGCCGAAACATATTACTCCATAAGTACCAATATTATTCTTTATCACTCACCTTGTATCTGGTTTAAAATAACTTAACGACATATCGAAACACTTAACTTCACCTCTTAAAATTGCGCTGTCTGTCGCCAGTTGAGTAGTTTTTAAAAATAACGTCTGTTGATAAAATAGTTCAAGCTATGTACTTAACTGTCAGTTTAGTCAATAGCGTAAAATTTCCTGTGTTGTTTAATAGATGGAATTAAACCAAAAACCGTGTTTAGGCCGCATAATTTGCATTTGTTACACTTGCCCCACTGTCACACTTGCCTCGGGTGACCCTATTTCAAGTGTACATATTGGCAGTTCTTTTAAAAAAATGGAAAATCAGAAGTTTTTACTTCCATCGGGTGTTCAAGCACACAATCTTTTTCGGCGAGTTAGAAATCTAATAATATCTCAAAATTATTTTATGACAGTAAACTATCATTTATAAACCTAGAGCAATTTTGTTGAATAGCATTTTTTTTTACAGCTGGCGATCTTCAAGAACGGTCCGATATCGGTCGCGATCGACGCTTCGCACAAAAGTTTTAGCTTCTACTCGCACGGAGTATACTTTGAACCAAAATGGTAAGGTTTTGCAAGGGATAACTTGTTATAACGCATCACGATATTTTATACTGGACAGGAATGACAGAGTTGGCAAGAGACCCCCTTGATGTTTATCGACTGAAGTGACAATGCTCATATAGGCGAATGGGAGGTATACATGGGATGGGAAAGAAACAATAGAGGTGTGACAGGATTGAGCCAAATGTAATTACGTAGTCTCTTAATGCTCGTCGGTATGTGAATGCTGTGGCCCATAGATATCAATAATAGAATACTATAATACACACATATATAATAGAACGGGGGAGTGGGCGGAGCCCGTGTAGCCACTAAAATGTCACTAACGTGTCAATTCACACGTATAACTGTCAACATGAGATGTGTTTTGACGTTACAATCTTTTTCAAATTTCGCATACAAATTATTTAGAAAATGCCAAATTGCACACTACAAATTAATATGTATAAAAATTCAAACGATTTTTTAAATGATGATCTTGAACTTAATCAAAAGTCTAAAATGATTTTATTTACTCAGTCTGTCAACCCAGCGAATCGGGTTTGTAGTAGTGATAATACGACGTAATTGCTTGTATGTGTACTCCCGGCGACGCCGACCCTCGTACAAAATAAGGTTGACAGCCATTCTATTGTGTATTATAGTATCCTATGATATCAATGTTTAGCCTCGATTAAGAATCGAAATGCGAATGCATCGTCTCCCAGATGGATTGTTTCGTTTCCGGTAAAAAGTGTCTCCGGTGCTCTACACTAACCGTACTAAAGCAACATTGAGCTGCTACTTGGCGCTGGTATTCTATAAGAGCGTGGTCCTTCCCCGGTCGAGCCGACCCATTCGTGCAACAACCATAATATAGTTTACAGCATGGCTCTACCACGGGTGACGGATTCTGTTATGCAGTAAACGGCAATTAATCTTTATTATCTGTGAAAAGAGCCGTGGTAGCTCAGATGATTAACGCTCGCTGTAAATATAACAGAACGCGAGTAACCCGGGTTCGATCCCCGCCAGCACCAATGAAATTGTTAATTGCAATTTTAAGTGCTGATTTACCACGTGCTCAGCGGTGAAGGAAAACATCGTGAGGAAACCTGCATGTCTGAGGAATAAGAAAAAATATATTTCGAAGACATGTGAAGTTCGCCAGCCAACACGCATTGAGGCAGCGCGGCGGACACTTCCTTGCCCTAAAATCCTCCCCGAAATGAGAGAAGGCCTGTGCCCAACAGTGGGACTTATATAGGCTGTAACTTAACAAATTTTAACTTTATCTGTGAAAATTCCATGTTAAGTTATTATTCCATGTGAAATATATTTTTAGTTTAATCCATTCGGGAATTTTTTTACGATTCAAGTTTGTATTTTCGTATGGTTTCAGTGCACTATCCAAAGTAGCAGATGAGATACTATAATGCGCATAACTTGTATACTAATTAAGTTTTTTTTTTCACCAGCAAAAATAAAATAGACGAACTGGACCACGCTGTCTTAGCAGTTGGGTACGGCACCCTCAACGGACAGAAGTACTGGCTCATCAAGAACTCCTGGTCGAACATGTGGGGCAACGATGGATACGTGCTCATGTCCTCCCGAGACAACAACTGTGGTGTGGAAACCGCACCCACCTATGTACTCATTTAAATTGTAGTTGCAATATGAATCTTATTTCGTAAGTGTAAAAATCTTATTAGAGTAAATGTTTTTATAAAGATAATTGTCACTGCATATAACACGATATTATCATTTTAAGTTAAGTAATAAAGAGAAAATTTATATTTCGCAATGGCTCTATATTCTATGTTCTTTTGCCCTCAGCTTGTAGATGAAAAATATAGGGTGGCGATGACGATTCAACAGTATCCAAATAATTCGATTACTATTTTTTACTTTGTTGGCAGATTGTTGATCTTGTATTATCGCTTGAATAATGGTTTGAAGTGGACTTACATCAACTACTGCTGGGTTAAGTTGTCCTCGAAATCTAAAATTTTAAAATGTCGCACATCAGAATAAAATAAACGTCAAATAGGCTGTAAGGTCTAAGACATTTGCCTGACTTAAGAATCGTAACTTGGACAAAATATCAAAATGGACGTAGTCATAAGACGTTTCTGTTTATATATAACCGTGTGTCTAACTTGTGGATCATGTCTACTTGTCTATTCCACAAAGTCTAGGTAGCACGAGTAAAAAAGTAATTTCATATAAGTTTGACAACGCCGCACTGTATGTGTAAGTCGTGTCAGTTCGTGACCGACTAGAACGTTGCGGAAAGTTTAAACAAATATCACGAAATCGTAAGAAATTTGTGTTTTGCTAAAAATTATTTGAAAAAGTGAAAATAATTCGTGTTCCGCAGCTGTGTCTTGTACATCAAGAACAGCAAAAGGAAGAGTTATTATTTACATAGAATATTGATACTTATAATGTTATACTTTTATTGCGACTTTTCGATAGGTACTAGTGTCTGAAGGCCGGTTTCTGGCTAAAGCCGATTAATCGGCTATATCCATAATCTTCGGCCGGAGCAAAAGGCAAAATTAATGCTTTATGTAATAAACTAAAACTTTTAAATTAAAGTTTTTTTATTGTTTTTATAATATAAAAGGTTAATTTTAATCATGAGATGATACAAATTGCGTCGACATGTCCTTCCACGATCGATAAAAATGGCTGTTTGTGATTTATATAAGTGTTAAAAATTGTTTTTAAATCTCCATAATTGTTAAAGCTGTATGTGGCTTGGTATAATAAAATAGTTTTTTTTTTACTATTCATTAGTAAACACTGGCTGTGGTGCTTTGAAATAAAGTAATTTGCTAAATAACGTTATGTTATTTCATCGACATCTTAATTTTTTATCTATGTGTTACGAGATTGGGGTTCAAGACAACTAAAAACTGTCGAGTAAATTACCAAAATTGACACTTTAATTACAGAACACTAATTACAACTTAAAACCACGCTAATAAGAAAACACAATTGTGCTACTGATAACATTAGTTCGCAGTTGTATCGCTCCGAAGTATTTGCTTGCATTGCCAATTCAATACTGACCCGGTTCGCGGTTTATACCGGCCTTATATGGGGCCTCAGAATATTCCAGAACCTTCTATTGTAGAAACATCTAGAATGTTCGAGTACATACCGTTACTGACTGATCAGGTGTCCATAACTCTAGAGAGTTCTTCCACGGAAATTTCTAGAAGGATCTTTACTCTCCTAGTTCTGCTACTCGATACTAGAAGGCGCTAGTTGTTACTAGTGTAACAGTAACATTAACGGGCATTAATTGTGGCGTGCAACATATATTTGGCCGTATGATTACACTGTGGTGGCGGCGTAACATAACACCATCTTATATTTTCCCATAGGTATCGGAAGCGAAACAACTAAATATACCCTCAATCGTATGTCACAATCTATTGGGGAGGTATATATTTAGCAGCAGACTTTTGATAGGCTGTTAAGGTGCCGTGTTCGAAATCGGCCACAACAAGGGCACGTAATTAACAATAAGGTTAATTACCGTAGAGCCGGCGTCGCCGTCCACTACCATCTCGAGACGGCGAGGCCGGCTCTGCTCTTTCTGACCGAGACGCAGGTGTCCTCTCCGGCTGATGCTTCTTATCTCTCCTACCGGGGTACAAACTGGAACACTCCTTTGTGCTTCGGGCTGAAGTTTGCGTTTACGTCAGAGAGGACATCTGTTCTTGACGCCTCAGCAGTCTCGAAGGTTCGGATCTGTCTATCCTTTGGCTACGCGTAGACAGCGACGACCATCCGCGGGTCTACGGGTGCCTCTATATTTTTTTTATTATTATTTTAATTTCAAGTATCCAGGACTTATTTTTATTTACATTACTTTTTTTCCAAATTATAATTATTAAAAAAAATTAAAATCAAATAATCTAACAAAATATGATGAGACAAATATATTATACGTAGACAGAGAAACCTATAGACTAGTGATTAGCGTGGCCTCGAGTGAGAAAGGACGATAACGTAGTTTTAGGTTATACAATAATTTTTATGACTTTTAAACATATTTAGATAAAAATTTTAATTGTTCTAAGAACTGAACTGAACATGATTCACCAATCTTAAGCTCACAAAACACTTTTTTCTCACTTAAACCAACTTGTAAACTCCTTAGATCGCGACGAACTGTCAAAATTGTTTAGCAAAGTATAGTTTGCTAAATAAAGAAACCGGCACGGAGAAAGGGACGAACAATCACACCGCTCTGTCTCATTTCTATGCAAGACGTATGCATAAATCTATCTTTTTCGTGTGCGAATGCGAAGGAATGCGTCAATTTGTCTATAGGTTTTTCTGTCTACGATATTATATCTATATAACTGCAGAAACAAAATGTTAGAAAACAACTATTAACTATTACTTAATGCTGTAATGAACATAAACAGCAGTCAAATTAGCTGCTGGGCATACGCAGTCTACAACAATGTTGCAGATAGGGACAGTTCACTATGTCACCTATCATTTTAATATATAGGTCTCATAGCGATAATGCCGAAACAGACCGACTCTTCGACCACGTCCAAATAGCTACAGATTCGTTGCTACAGCAGATTCTCTCCGCAGAGATC
The DNA here is from genome assembly GCA_907164705.1 of Parnassius apollo. NCBI lineage: Eukaryota > Metazoa > Arthropoda > Insecta > Lepidoptera > Papilionidae > Parnassius > Parnassius apollo. The sequence goes on from CAJQZP010000758.1 coordinate 2,511,747, forward strand.
GTGATCCTCGGCGACTTTAACGCCCATCACGCCGAATGGCTTGGTTCACGTTTAACCGATCATGCGGGGAGATCTGTTCATGATTTTGCATTGGCATATGGTCTGACACAACTGGTTACTTCGCCTACGCGGATTCCAGATGTGGAAGATCATGCCACCTTCCCTGTTGGACCTTCTGCTGACCTCTCATCCGGACGGATATCAGATTTCCGTCGATGCCCCTTTAGGCTTCTCGGAGCATTGTCTTGACCGGCGTGTGGTGCCACTCACGCTGAAATCGCGGTTGCATTCTGCAGGCTGTCGCCGTGTTTGGCACTATAGGTCAGCCGATTGAGATAGGATGCGGTGTTTCTTTGCATCCTATCCTTGGGGGCGGATTCGCTTCTCGCCGGACGATCCCAACGTTGTTACTGATTCTGTCGCTGATGTGGTACTTCAGGGTATGGAACTTTTTATTCCTTCCTCTGTGGTGCCCATCGGTGGCAAATCTCAGCCATGGTTTGGTCGCTCCTATAAAATAGCATCATGATATAAGCTGGAGTGCTACCAACCCTGGGCTGACGCATCAACGTCCCGGGATATAAACACCAGCTCTAGAATAGAAGTATAACTCCGTCTCCAGGTCCTTCAAAAGAGTCATTGCCAAGGCAATGTCAGAGCACATGGGTGGAATTGGCGAGAAACTCGTTCGCCTTCCTTCTGGAACCCGTGCATTCTGGTCTCTCGCCAAAGCACTCTTCTCCCTGGACATCCAGAAGTCGAGTGGGCCTGACGGAATCCCCCCATCAAGGTCGTTGTAGACGGTGCAAGCTTTGATTACAAGCCTATTAAAGCTGGTGTTGCACAAGGCTGAGTGCTATCGTCAGCGCTGTTTCTTCTGCATATCAGTGATATGTTGCAAACACGTAACATTCATTGCTATGCAAATGATAGCACTGTTGATAATCTGTACACTAGCCGTGCCAATATTTCTCGGGAAAACGTCACCCAGTACCGGGACAAACTTGTGTCTGAAATTGAGTATTTGCTGAACAAAGTCTCGGATTGGGGGCGACAAAATCTAGTCCAGTTTAACCCTCAGAAGACACAAGTTTCCGCGTTAACCGCTAAAGAGAACCCCTTTGTCGTATCTCCTCAGTTTCAAGGCACTTGTTTGTGCACCTTGTTGCCTTAGCCTGTATCGGAATCCTCGGCGTCGACATATCGAGTGACGTGCAGTTTCGTGGTCACTTGGAAGAGAAGGCCAAATTGGCCTCTAAAAAGCTTGGCGTGCTCAGCAGAGCGGGAAAGTATTTCATGCCGGCATACCGTCTGCAACTTTACAGGCGCAGATGCGACCGCACATGGAGTACTGTTCCCATCTCTGGTCTGGGGCGCCCTAGTACCAGCTCCTTCCATAATAAATATATAAATAATTATAATAAATAAATAATTATAATTGACCGCATCCAGTGCAGAGCGGCTCGAATCGTCGACGACCAAGTGCTTTCCGTTCGGCTCGATTCACTGGCGCAGCGAAGAGATGTTGATGATCTCTTTGCATTTTCTTTCGAATATACTACGGGGAGTGCTCTGAGGAAAAGTGCGTGGTCACCCCTGAGGACTAAAATCCAGTAAAAGGGTCTCTGGTTGTCGATATCGCATACGAAACAGCAGCATATAATGTCGTCCTTGCTCGGTGAAGACGACCTGTTTGTGCTGAACCATAGCGACAAGTGTTGACCGGGAGCCGGCCGGCAGCGCACGTGTGAAAGGGAAGGGTAGAGTGAGCCGTGAGAGAAAATGTGAGTAGCTTAGGTGTAGTACAGGAATTTCTAATATATTGTTCGTACCGAGCTAGATAAAAGAGTTCGGCGTCTGCGCGAATATTGACTCTATTGTCAGCTCAGATTGTGAAATGATGATTTTTTTTCATCGATATCGATTTTCTTTCTGACTCCATCGTCAAAGTATCGTTAGTACTATCGTCTGTCTTTGTATTCGGGAGCGTTTCACAAACACATATTTATATACTGGGTAATATTTTTAGAAGCCTTTGGCACTGATATTTTTCTTTTTAAGCTATTGCATAGCTTCTATCGCGGGCCTTGAGCGAGGGGACCGAATCCAGAAATTCCGTAACGAAAAAAACCTCACGCTCCCCACTCCGACGGGCACGGAGGTGTGACGTTGAAAGCCGTGCATCGTCTAACGTCGTTTCAGTTCGGCAGACTTCGGCACTCGGCAGACTTCGGCACGGTGTTTGTGTGCGTGCGACTAGACGTATGCGTGTACACTAGCTGCTAACTCAATGATAAAAATTCCTGAGTAACCTACGTGTATTGTAAGATATTAAAAATATTTTAAATAATATTAACTTCTCATTTATTCAATAAGAGAAAAAAAATTGTTTTCTTATCGGTCATCACGCTCAAAAAGTGTAACTTGATTTAATATCAAAGACTTAACTGCATAAATAAAATAAATAAATAATTATAATTGCATAAGTTGATAAAAAATGCTATGCAATAGCTATACCGCGGCAGTCACCGAGTGCCACACGTATTTTTTTTTCTTTTACATTAACATATAATGACCTTTGCAGCATATGTGCGGGTTGCTCTCGAAATTTAATTTTTCTAAACTAAAAATCCGGACTCTTTAAGTTATAAAAATGTGTTTAAATGAAACATCACAGGTTATAACATACCTATAAAATATGGAGTACAGTATTCAATTCGTTAATTTCTAACTATTTCGAACATTATTTTGTAAACAAGTGCAGTGACGAAAATCATTTTGTGCGAGTGGCGAGAGGTGTCGTGCGGCGCATCGCGCTCTTTCGCTCTAACGGGAGCTAGCTTTATCTGTTTTTGTCGCATGGTGTTATTATAAAATTCGTGGAATTCAGAATGAACTGTCAGGAGATGATTAAATGTAATGGATGCAGGGTAGGATACCATTATAGATGTGTCAATACTCCTCGGCTGCGTTTAGAGAAGAATAAGAACATTTGAAACGTACTTCCAAGTTTGATTTTTGCTTAAACGTAATCTTGCGTATACGGGTGACAGATGACACACCAGTACGTGGTGTTCGCACCGCCGCCCCGTTGACCAAACCAATATAAAGGGAAATCTTTCTCAGGCGATAGCAGAGTCGTTGGCATCGGACGAGATAATAGATAAAGTTGAGAGAGTAATCATAGCAAAAATTTGTGCTTTTGAAACCAATATTATACAGGAAATTAAAAACACTAGCAGTACTTGCGCTAGAAAATAGTGAATTAAGGCAGGAATTGAAGGAAGCTGATATGAAATGTAATTATTATGAATAACAAATTAAATTTTTAAAAATTGAGAGATAAGTGTTATAGAAAAGTGAGAAAAATGAAAGTTATGATGCCGGTACCGAACGCCAAAATCGACGATTAATATCTACAATATCAGAGTGTACTGAACCGGCTACTTCGTCCAACATCAACAATAAGGGCAACTATGGGCGGGCGACCGTACTGTCCAGGTCCGCGGAAACTAATTATGCGGCGGCGGCCAGGAAAGCAGTGGATACGAAAGTCAGCGAACGATGGTAATGATTAGATAGAAGTGTAAAATAAGATTAAAAAGAGCAGAAATATTATACAAAGAGGAGGTAACAAATCAGTGGCTTTTATAAAAGCAGTTGAACGTAGGAAATTTTTTCATGTTTAAAAAATGCACAGTATTTGTTTGAGTATATCAAACAAATACTGGGAAACGAGTCTAAAATCGTTATTGAATTATAAAATATCAGAGGACTGCGGACAAAGATTAGACAATATTTATCATTATTAGAATCATCAGAGTCTGATCTATTCCCTATTACTGAAACTGGCTTAAATGAAGTATCAAAACTCAGAATTCGTGCTCCCTGGACACCAAATATTACGATGTGATCGGGCAGATAGGCGCAAACTAGGTGGCGTACTTTTAGTGGCCACACAGCGGTTCGAGTTGGGAACGAGTGACTCAGGTGATTTTAATATTGACAGTCAAAAGTTTGTGTTGCTGTTTATATTCAAAACCATTTTTATTCACTTGTTGTGCCGTGTATATACCGCCGCAGGCTGACGAGAACGAATGTATATATATATATATATATATATATATATATATATATATATAAATATAAGACTAATTTAGTTATATTAGGGGACTTCAATATGTTCTCTTGTAATAAAATAACGACGGGTTGCACTCCGGGAGTGCCGGCAGAAGTGAAAACTTAAATATTAACGTTGTGCATTTTTGATATTTTGGAATGGTTAGGGAATAATTTTGCACGAATTGCTTTAATTATCAGTATAAGAGTACTATCATTTATGTGGTAAAATACAATATTTATCTATTGCGCTATCGTGCACAAACATGACAATTTATATTACTTTCTCGCAAGCGCCCTGCACCGCCTAAACGGAACAGCAGACGCAGGCACACATTTTCGCCGCGCCGTAAAAACGCCGTCCGTCTTACGAAATTTCGATCAGGTCACGTGTCGCTGCTAAAGAAGTTTTCACTTCAATAATATTTCTTATTATTATGAATATTGCGTGACCTTCTGCGAGTTCACTCAGTGTAGTGCCATAATTGTAACAATAGGCAGTTGGACCTCATGCTGTGCAATAGCGGCGGCGTCTCGGTGAGAGTAGCGGACGAGGATCTACAGCCCGTGGACGTGTAGCGTGTACCATCCACCACTTGCCGTGCGCATCGAGCTCCCCCCGCAACCACTATACCTTCTGGATCGCCGTATATACGATACCCGTGCTCTCTATCCCCGATAACTCGAAAATTATGGAATATTAATAAAGCCGACTTTTTTTCGTGGTAGAGCGATGCTGCAGCTATATTAATTGTATTGTTATAGCACGAATGGGTCGGCTCGACCGGGGAAGGACCACGCTCTCACAGAATACCAGTGTCAAATAGCAGCTTAATGCTGCTGTGTTTCGTATGGTGATTGTAGAGAACCGGAGACCCTTTTTACTGGAAAAGAGGCATTCCATCTTAGTCCTCAAGGCTGACAACGCATCTGCAATTTGATTCGCAAACTAGGATAGATGTAGATGTCTATGGACCACAGCAAACACTTACCATCAGGTGGACTGTGTGCTCGCTTGTCACGCTTTTCTTATAAAAACAAATATTCTATTATACAATTTATTTGCACACATACACACTACTTGGACGGCGTTTTAAATTTATTTTATGATAAGATATATGAAATTTTTGCCAAGTGTCCTCCAAAAAATATATAAACTTAGTAAATAGGAGATATACTTATCCGGTGTGGTTCTCTCCATCCGTCTTACGCATTTTCGATCAGGGTCACGTGTCCTGACGCGAGTTTAACATTTTTTACCCATTACAAAAAAGTGTGCAATGCCGCTAAAGAAGTTTTCACTTCAAAAAAATATAAATCTAGTAAAGCGCGCAGTGATTATGAGGAGTTCTCTCGATGTAGGGCAAGAGTTATAGCCGAGACTGCACGAGCACATGACCAGCACCGCGACCGCGTGCAGGGCACATTTGGCAAAGGATCCGCGAGCTTTTTAGAGGTACATAAGATCTAGGAAAGGCGATTCGAATCATCGGAGTCTCACTCAATTCCAGTCAATACTCGTCAACTATGACGTCACGACTACTTCAAGCAATTCACGGCAACGGCAACAAGCATCAATACTGCGCAATACAATATTGAGCGATATGGCGCAACTTCATCAACTACGCAATACTGTCCTACACGAGCATTTCAGTATTCGCACGCTATGGACGACATTGTTCTTGCTGAGGCGGCTTGTAGCGCTTTTTTTATTATTAATCAAAAACAAAAAAGAAAGAAAAGGAATAGGCGTATCTGGGTGCGACCGTTTTTGGCAAAGAGGCCACAATTTTCATTGTGTAAAGAATTAGATGATATATTATTCAAAAACTTTACTAGAATGTCACGAACAGACTTTGAATTACTTTCGAAAAAATAAAATTTGAAATAATTTTGCGGCTTGCCGTCTTGCTCCCCGCGGAAGCAAGATGGCAAGCCGCAAAATAAACAAGTGTAAATGAGATGTATACAAAAATTGCTAGGAATTTCCAAGCCCATTGGATATTCGTCAATTCGTATCTGCGACATTGAGCGATATGAAATATCTGGAGCAATTAGAAGCAATATCGCCGAAATAATTGCCGCAATTTGCTCTATTGCTTTGAAATAGCTCCATTAATTGCTCCAGATCGGTCCATTTGTGTCGCCGAGCAATTATTGCCCTCGTGTAAGCGCACATTTATGCTGAGCGTGGCGGTGGCAAGCGCGGATGCAGTGACGGGCGCGACGACGGGCGCGTGGGCGCACCTCGCGTGCTCGCGCCCGCAGACGTGCGGCGCGCACTTGCGCGTTTACCGTCTAAGTCTTCGGTGGGGCCCGATGGTATTCCGTCGTTTATTCTTAGGGATTGTCGTGCAGTGTTAGTAGAGCCGTTGCTACATATACTCAACTGGCCCTGCTAGGAACGAGGCTTCTTAGAAGGTCATTATAATAAATCAGTCATTTAACACTAAAGTTTAATAAATATCGATTAAATCTATAATAAAAAGGAGTGGTTTATATGTTACGTAATAAAACAAAGTATTACTTTATATATTATATAAATATTTGTTAGTTTCATTTATCCAGTAAATAAACGAATAATAACTGTTTATTTGTTAGAGTGGCCTTCCATGGTACACCCACCTTATCTTAAGGTCGTCGATTCCCGAAGACAATGAAGCGAGGGACTGTACTGGCAAAATAGTAGCGTGAGCGATTCGCCGCCACGTCTGTGTTTTTCAGTTCGATAGGTGTTTGTGTACGTAGAAGGAATTTGTCATCACATGGCAATAACTATCACATTTTAATAATTGGCCTTCGAAGGAGCATGGTCTTCCATGGTCCACCCATCTTACATAGGGTGTTACATGTGAACGGAATATAAGCCTATGGCACTGATATTTTACAAAAAAATTAAAACAAAAACTTTCAAATAAATTTTTGAAATAAGAAGTAAGAAAATAGAATTTACCGTTTATTATTTTTTTCATTATCGCAGCCAACGTTTATACGCAACACTAAAATTCTCTATGCTTATTTGAAAAAATATGAATGAGTGATAGTTGCATTCATAAATAGAGATGTATGTAAACGTTTGTGGCTCTTAATGAGGTGGGGTATTTATGCACATTCTTCCATTAGCTATCAGCAAACCGGGGCATTCGTCTTGATATACCGATTTCTTGTACTGCAAATAGATATTTTTTTAGTTTCAATGTGAAAAAGTATAATTAAAGCATCCCTTTAAGTATCAAATTTGGCGTGGTTAGGTTAGGTTAGAGGTGACCCCAGATGAAGTGCCGGCTCGAGGTGGCCACTCCGTGTGTGCTTGGTGAGCCCGCTTCGAATGTGTCTACCACCGCAACTGAGGTTGAGTTGCAGGGAAAGAGGAGTGTTGGTAATTGTTATGGTGATACGCCACTCGCTGTATCCTTCGCGATTCTGGTGGGTTCGTAACGCTGATACGGTGGTGGTGGAGGGAGAGAGGAGTATCGATATTACGAGGCGCCGCTTTCTCTACCTTCCACGATTAATCGTGGTCGGCAGTGAAGCCATACGCTTGATCTGACCTCGGAATCAGGTGGGCTGGAGCTTCCAAGTGTTCGTTATATCTGGCTCCATGGTCGCCGCGTCTTGGACTCGAGGGGTTCGTTGTGCAGGTGGAGTTAGAGACCAATTAACGAACTAACAGATCACCTGATAGAAAGTGGCTTCTGCATTTCACGGAAAAGCTGCAGATAACTTCAAACAAAGAAATCAACAGTTGCGTTGTCACTTTTGAGGACTAAGGATGCTTCATAGCCTATATACTGGCACACTATGTGTAAAGTACAGACCGGAATACGACATTGCAAGAACTGCTATTTGGCGACAGTAAAAAAATTGAGTATTATACATTGATTAAAACTACTTTTACGGATTTTATCGCGTTTTATTTATATTAATTTTAATACCCAACGTTGCGGGTGCTTTCCAGCACCCATGGTCACGGGGGACTGAGGTGACTGACGTCCCGATGTCAAAGTTAACCCGGAGTACCCTCAGCTTTTTAATTATTGTCTTTGGTCCGATCTACGCAGAATGAACTAACTGTATTTTGAAGTCTTGCAGTGGTATGCTTGGGTTTAGTTTTAATTTTACTAATTATAGGATCCCAAGCAGGTGGTAGTACCCAGCCTCCTTCTCTATTGAAATTAGGATGTTTTTTAATTTCATTGAAATTCAAAAACATCCTACAACACAAAATACTAAACAGTGTTCGCGTAAATATAAGAAATCATTGAGTACTATAGGTAATTCTTAATCGGGAATAAAGGAAGGAGTCAACAGGACATAATATCCATTTACAATCTAGTAGACTGTGTGTTCGTTTTTGATTTTTCTATAAAAAATAGGTTATCGAATTCAAGATCTTAATCATAGAAGCCTTAGGTTGTTATTGACGCTGATGGAAAATGATTTCTTATATTTACGCGAACACTACACATGATTAAAACTACTTTTACGGATTTTATCGCGTAAATATAAGTAAGTAAATATAAGTATCCGTAAAAGTTTTAATCATGTGTAGTGTTCGCGTAAATATAAGGAATCATTATGTAAACCAGTACGGACTGGAAATGGCAAACGCGATAAAATCCGTAAAAAGTAGTTTTAATCATGCTGATGGAAAACTTTTAGTTTATACGTAGGACAGCCATGTTGCAGCAAAGTTATAATTGCAGCTCGTATGAGTCAGCTCGACTAGGGACGGATCACGCTCTCATAAAATACTACCGTAAAATAGCATAATGCTTCTGTGTTTCGTTTGTAGAGAACCTGAGAGACACTCCATCTTAGTTCTCAGGGGTAACAACGCATCTCCATTTAGATTCTTAATCGACGATAGATGTAGATGTCTATGGGTGCATGCTGGTGGCTATGCAGGTGGTCTCTGTACTCGTTTGTCACCCTTATTCTATGAAAAATCTTCAACGTGCTGACCACGCCGTAAATGGGCTGATGCGAAGTTAACGGTAAAAATTTACGTTATGTTCTTATATATTTTTAATTTGGCACAAATTTCCTATCCCTCCATATGATGAAGAGTAGAGATGAGACTACCTATTCTACCATTATAAATGGAATATGTAATTCGTAATAAAGCAAAAGCATATTCTTATTATTCGTAGTTCGAGTTACAATAAAAAGGTTTCTTTTTTTTCTTTATAGAAGAGGGGGCAAACGAGCATACGGCTCACCTGATGGTAAATGATTATCGCCGCCCATGAACAATTGCAACACCAGGGGAATTGCAGATGTTGCCTGCTTTTAAAAAAAGAATAGGCTTTTTTCTTGAAGGTCCCTAAATCGTATCGATCCGGAAAAATCTCTGGTGGTAGTCGATTCCACAAGGAAGTTGTGCGAAGAAGAAAACTTCTTTTAAATCGCTTAGTGGTGGACCGCCAGTCTTCCAGGTGGTATGGATGGTATCGCGAATTTTGTCGCGATATGCGATGGTGAAACTGTACGGCTGGAATTAGTCCGAACAATTCCTCAGAGCACTCCCCGTGGTAGATACGATAAAATACGCAAAGAGATGCAACATCCAATTGAAGAGTGCCAGTGAGTCAAGCCGATCGGAAAGAGCTCGGTCGCCGACGATTCGAACTACTCTGCGCTGGATGCGATCAAAAAGAATACGAAGGAGCTGGCACTGGGGAGCCCCGGTCCAGAGATGGGAACAGCATTCCAAGTGCGGCCGAACCTGCGCCTTGTAAAGTTGAATTTTTTGAATAAAGGCCTATACACACCGTACAACTTTCATTGTCATTTATGATTCAAGAAGCTTGCACTGTGTAAACGCATCAAAACGGCGATAATTGGTTTGTATTATAATTGGGTTTCCTTTTGCTTTATCACTATATTAATTTAGAGTTCAAATTACTAACCCAAAGATAAAATTATTGCTTTAACGTTATTGTATACAACAAGCAAGAGTCTTGTACTGTGCAAATGGGTCTTAAAGAAGATACAATAATCTAATGGTACTGGGGAGTACAAAACGCAAAAAAACTCACGTTCCAGTAAGTCCACGGCGGGTAATACGGTAGCCATACTTTCTGTCTTTCCGTTGTTGTTTCTGAGGTTTCAAATTTCTTACCAGGAGCTAAAGGGTCATGAGCTTCGCCAGACTTTTCAAACTTCCTTGTAAGAGTTTCGTCATTATCTACAGGTTGTGGTTTCTTAATAACAATTTTATTTAAATTTAAAACTTTCAGTAATCTTTTCACCAATTTGGTTAACTCTTCAATTTCTTCTATGGAACTCTTCAGATACAATTTTCCTGATTTGTATTTGAATGGTTGCAAGAAATATTCATTGTAGTATTCTAGACTATTCGGTTGGTAATTATTAAGTTTATTTCTTTTATTTTTTGAAGTTATAAAATGTAAATAGTTATTACCAACACTATGTTTGTTACTTTTCTTATAAACGTCTAATGCCTTGTTATTTTTGTGAATTCTTGTTAATGGCTTATAGTAAGTCTTATGTTTAAAATCATATACGAAATTGGGAGTTTCTAAGCCGTGTGGAACAATTCTCTTTACCAATATTCTATTAAAATAATTTAGAGTTTGATGTTTCTCCTTATCGTCGTTTAAATTATAGCTATCTTCAATCGTGTTAGCTTTGTTTTTGACAATATTTTCTTCAATTGTATCTTTTTGCTCTCTATTTTGATGTGTGAATCTTATTACTTGTTTTCTCTTACCGTCAAGGAATTTTGTCAGCTTCCTTGCGATTTGTACATCAGATGGATTATTTATCTTTCGTATTTGGAGACTTGTTCCAAAATAAATAAAACAGTTTATCCAAATTAAACTTTTTAGAATTGTTTGAAGGAGTTTTTGAGGAATCATTTTTATTTACGAAATGGGCACTTACATTCTGTAATTTTATTTCGCTCAGCCGTATTTCTTATTTCCTTATTACATCAAGCGTACAATTTGATTAACATAAAAAGTTAATATGCGAAAATAATTGTAAGGTTAGGAAAGAGAAAAGTAATAGGACTGTGCTAAGACATAGTGAATAGAATTAACCTATTCGCTGTCCCGTAAGTGAAAACCGGACCGTGAAAGTATTAAAGTCCCGACTTCAATATGTTTTTGTTTCCGTAATCGTTACAGCCTGTTATAAGTCTACTGATAAACGAAGGCCTTCCTCATAAATTACCTCATAAGTGGGATATGTGCCATAGCTGCTAGTCTTGGCAAGCGAATATGCAACTAGAATTTCTTATTTTTTTAAGACGTTTTTAAGTGTGTGTGTGGTGTGTGTGTGTGTGTGTGTGTGTGTGTGTGTGTGTGTGTGTGTGTGTGTGTGTGTGTGTGTGTGTGTGTGTGCGTGCGTGCGTGCGTGCGTGCGTGCGTGGGTGCGTGCGTGCGTGCGTGCGTGCGTGCGTGCGTGTGTGCGTGCGTGCGTGCGTGCGTGCTTGCGCGCGTGCGTGCGTGCGTGCGTGCGTGCGTGAGCGTGTGCGTGTGCGCGCGCGTGTTGCGCGCGCGCGTGTGTGTGCGCGCGTGTGCACGCGTGTGTGCACGCGCGTGTGCACGCGCGTGTGTGTGCGCGCGTGTGTGCGCGCGTGTGCGCGCGCGTGTGTCCGCGCGTGTGTGCGTGCGTGTGTGCGCGTGTGTGTGTGTGTGTGCGTGTGTGCGTGAGTGCGTGTGTGCGTGTGTGCGTGTGTGCGTGCGTGCGTGCGTGCGCGTGCGTGTGCGCGTGCGCGTGTGTGTGTGAATATTTTGTGATAATTAGCTGAAAAATATTTAATCGAATAATTGTATTTTGTTTTGGAACAAGACTGATTGACAAGTTCTGGACTGTTAAATTCAAGTGAACTTCAAAATCTGATCGAGGAAGATAATATTACAAATGTTATTCTTTTTGGGTGACCGTTAAATTAAATTAAGTTTGAAAACTTTCAAATTTATTTGTTTGAAACAACGCCATGATTCTAAAATCATTTATAGACATTTGTTACTAAACCGATCAGATCACAAGTCGATAAAGTCACCGTTTTCATTTGAGTTGCATACGTGGAGGAAGGGATGGCGCCACTAGTACCAAGTAAAATTTAATGCAATGGTTGTTCGCAGGAAATAACCGACAAGCAATATTTAAAATGTCATGTTTGTTGTAAATATTATGATCTTCCTTGCACAAACGTGTCAGAAAAGCGGTTTTATATTATGTCAGCAGATAATAAGAAAAACTGGAAATGTCAGGAATGTAGAAGCAATGAACCTAAGACTGACAATACCAACACACCAATAAAACACAACCTGCAATTGTCACCAAACAGCAACCAAGACATCGGACGTACAAATGTGACTCTGCGTAGTCGCACGAATGAAAAGCTGAAATCTACGGCCATTTCAACATCCGCATCATCAACACCTGATTTGCCAACTAGTGATCTAGCAAATGAGCTAAAACTATTGCGCCAAGACATCAAAGAAATGCGTAATGATATGCAAGAGTTTAGGAAAACGATGACCAACCTGCTTACCGCAATAAATGCGTGCAATCAGCGACTTGACTGCCTGGAGGCACTAATGGAGGTGGTGGAGAAAAATTCGCAGATAAAGACGTCCAATAACATATCATTTTTCGAGAAAACGATTACGGATCTCAAAATTGAGCTTAATGACCGTGACCAGGAACTCTTAGGCAATGATATCGAGGTCTCGGGAATACCCGAAGACAAAAATGAACGTTCTACACTTATTGTTTTGGCAGTTGCAACTAAATTAGGTGTAGCGCTAGAAGATCGCGATATAGTAAGTGTAGAGCATGCAGGCCTTTTGCGGCGTGAGCAGAATGAAACATCTAGGCCGCGTCCCATCGTAGTGCGGCTGGCACGCCGTGTCCATCGCGATAGTCTGCTAGCAGCGGCGCGAGTCCGTCGAGGCTGCACTACAGTTGGTCTAGGACTCAATTCCGTCGACTGTCGCTTCTATGTGAATGAAAGGCTAACCAGACATAATCGTAAACTATTTTATAAAGTACGTACAGAAGCGAAACGCAATAATTGGAAGTATGTCTGGATACGGTAAGGTAAAGTTTTTGCTAGTGCGAGCGCAAACTTAGGCTATCGGTCCTATATCTCTTTACATCTCTTCAAATCTTTATTTAATTGTTGTTATTCTTTCACGTTGCATTGTATTCTCCCCATACATATTGACGTTACCTACATACACTTAACAAATCACATATTCGATACACTATTTTATATACTCTATGAAAATAACAATTATTCTACTTATTTTATTTGGTCCATTGGATGGCGTCACTTAACACTTCTGTGTAATTTCTTAGATCATTGTAAGTACTGCCAAATTTCGTATGCTCTTGTTTTTAAATTTTAAAAAAAATAAAAGAATATCAATCGGGTTTTTAAATGCTGGCTCCTTGGGAACCCGCCATGATGAGTTTCTCGCAGCGATATCGAGATTCGACATGGACATTTTAGCCATAAATGAAACATGGCTTAAGCAAGGGGGGGGAGGGGGAAGAGCGTGTACCACTCAGTATGTGAACCAGCCGACCCATTTCACAGGAAATAGTGAAACTTTAATTGATTAAATATGTGCCAATACGAAAATATATTGTGTATCTATTAATCATATTCCCGATCTTTGCAGTCACGAGCTATTGATATGCCAGTTAAATATTAAAAATATTAGAGGACCTCCTAAATTAATTACTTAGAGACCATTAAGAGAAATTGACATTAACAGTTTTAATCTGGAACTGGAATGTATAGAATGGGAAAATATAATAAATGATGATTTAAATAAAATGGTGGAAAATTTTACAAATATAACACTTCAACTTTTTAATATACATGCTCCTATGAGAACTTGTTTAATAAGAAATAAATCACATCCATGGATAACCTTTACTATTACAGAAATGATGAAGTTTCGCGATACACTAAAAGTAAAACTACTAAATTAGATATTCACATAAAATTCTATAAAGATCTGAAAAACGTTGTAAATTCGGCAATACGTAGCGAAAAAATAGCATATTTCAATAAATATATCAATTTTACTAACAAGCCAAAACTCTTACGGAAAAATATCAAACAAAGTGTTGCCAACTTTAAGAAAGAGGACTGTAATATGGCATCCTATTTATGTAATCCTGAAGATATTAATACATACTTTCTTAAGCTTCCCGACATCAGTGAAGACCCCATTAGATTGTCAGTCTTAACTCGCTTTGAATTTGATAGATTTGGAATTAATACTTTCAAATTAAAGACAGTTGATGAAACAATGGTATTAAACGTAATAAAATCATTTAAAACAAATGCACGGGGTGATGATGGCATTACTTTAAATATCATATTGCTTACTTTACCAAAAACTCTGCAACTAATTACGAGATTGGTTAACGAATCTATTAGAACGAGCGTTTTTCCCGAAAAATGGAAAGTAGCCTCTGTGAAACCGATTCCAAAGAAACCAAACCCAAGTAACTATGGGGAGCTTCGTCCAATTAGTATTCTACCATTCATGTCCAAGATCTTAGAAAGAATTGTCTGTACACAGATGACAAAATACCTAGAAGTAAATAAAATCCTACCTGAACAACAATCCGGCTTCAGAAGGTCTCGTAGTACTACCATGGCATTGATAGATGTCGTGGACGAAGTTTTAACAGCACGGGACAGTGGGCAAGGTACTTTATTGGTCTTGCTTAATTTTTCCCTTGCATTTGATACGATAAACATAACGCTTCTTCTCTCTAAATTAGCCTACTATGGTTTCGACATTTCCACTATAAAGTTGTTTACAAGTTACCTTTCCAATCGTCTGCAGTACGTTAAAATATCCGGTGATAACGGCTCTGACATAGTATCGTCAACAATGCCTGTTGTTAGAGGTGTACCACAGGGTTCTATTTTAGGGCCACTACTTTTTATATTATACATATCGTTACTACAATCAAGTTTAGTAAGTTTCACTTATACGCTGACGACCTCCAATTATTTATATCGTTTAAACTTTGCGATACAGAGTTGGCAATTAGTAAAATTCAAGCTGATTTGAAATGTATTTAAAAATGGTGCAGTAACAACAGTTTGATAATTAACTCTTCTAAATCAAAGTACATGTTGCTCGGAACACGTAAACAAATTGACAACATCCTAGCTTGGAATCCCCAAATTTCTGTTGACAGTTGTCCCATTGATCGCGTATTGGAAGCTTGGAACCTGGTATTGATTATGGATGACAGGTTGCGCTTTGAGGAACATGCTATAGACAATGCGTAACTGTTTCTATAGACTTAAAGTCTTATACAAAATTCGCGAGTACTTGACTGTGGATATGCGCATTAAGTTGTGTGAAACTCTCATCTTGTCAAAGTTGTCGTATGGTGACGCAGTTTTTGGTGAATGCTTAATTGCATGAACTAAAAAACTGTTACAACGAATACAAAACGCTTGCGCACGTTTCTGTTTTTCAATACCACCTCGATCTCATGTCACTCCATTCCTAAACCGACGCGACTTGATGAACATGTTCTCCAGACGGAAGCTTCACCTCGCCTCCCTGCTCTTCGGAGTGGTTAAAACTGGGGAACCTTCTTACTTATACGACAAGCTCAATTTCTCACAGCGTTGCGTTAGAGCAGCACCGCGACTTAATTACACACCGTATAAACTGCTTTCGTTTTTCCGCTACTAAGTGCTGGAATGATATTCCCCTCCCCCCGATAAGAAACTCGAAAACCATAAATTCATTCAAATTAAAATTTAAAATGTTTTTGCTCTCCTTATAAAAGTCTAGCACTTAGTTGCCACTCATCATTTTCATCCCTGTCTCCACATCCCTCTCTCACACGACACACACACACACACACATGTACCTTTGTTTGTTTTTATTACGATTTTTATAACCTTGTTGTTTTCGTTTTTTGTTTTTACGGTCATTATTTCATATTTTAAGATCTGTTACTTGGTTTTTAAGATATTTGTGTAAGCTGACGGTATCGCCATCTACCTTCTTATATATAAGTTCCACTGAAAATCAGCTTTCACGAAGTTTCTTAGTGTTAAACTTCGTGAATTTAACGCTGAGTGGAAACCTTTCTGGTGCACTAATAGCATAAAATAATTTTTTTCTCTGTAACTAAATTACTGTGTTTATGTCTTTTATGTGTTTTTTACGTTTGTGTACCAAATAAATATTTTTGTTTCTTTCTTTTATATTTTTTAATTTATTCATTTACATTGGCACATCATATAAACATAATTTATGTTTTAGTATAAGCTCGATCTGGCAATTTTTCCAATATACTTGATAGAGATTTCATTCATGAATTTCCGGTCTGCATCGAAATATAATAAGGTAAATCAAATATGTCGAAATGCTTCAAATCTAACTTTGGCGTCGTCGGTTTCTTTGGTTTTTCATTGTTTCTCTTTAGACTATCTACATACGACTTCATGTTGCACCATTTGCAACTTTCTGGGTTTAATTGTAAATAACGACGTATATCCGCCATCTTGTATTTTGTGTCGTGGTTGGAAAATGCAGATCTTGCTGTTAGGAATATAATAGTTATTGTGGTTGCTGAGAATAATGTCATCTGCAATTGAAAATATGCATTTATAAAGATAATAATGTGTGATTTACGATGTACAAAGATCTAATTTAATAATCATCCCTTTTTGGGCCCTATCTAATAAACGTTACAATCTGATATACTAACATGTGTGCAAATACACACATCAAAATAGTTCTAAAGTAAATACCGTTCAATAAAGTTACAAAATTGTAAAAGTAACCAAATATTTGTAATTAAAGCTTTAGAATTGTAAAAAATGCCTGCAATTTTAGATAAAACGGAATGAATTGTATAATACAAATATGTGTATTTTAACTTTTAATAAAAACTAAAGGCCAACTTGCCTGCCAAAATTGTATTACAATTCTAAAATAAAGGTTTGCAATTGCAATTATTTTACATTAATTAAAAGAAGTTTTTCTGATATGTTTGTAATATATTGCCTTTCAAATAAAAACCTATATCAAACAGAATTATGTAAAATTGTATCTGCAGTTATTAAATTTTATATATTTTTTATCATGATAATTTTGTAATTATTAATCTTTATAGAACAAAAATATGTAAATGGGTATTACAAATTGTAACATTTATTAGACTCAAATCCCATAACATAATCGGGAACAATGAACATGCAAGTTATAGTGCATACCATAGAATTATTAATTATATGTAGTATTAGTGCATGCATATATCGCCACAAATATTTTGCACTCTATATGTGTACAATATGTTAATACATACTTTGTCTGTGTTACGGGCTATCTATGTACACATAGATTTATTACAAACTGACTTTAGCTAATCTGTGTGAATTAGTCTGTTCGCTAAGACAGTGTCAATACACCCGGAGGCGGACTTATTATTTTGCTTTTATTTAAATTTTTGTTTACGGTATTTGTTAAATAAATTTGTTTCTATTCTAAGAATAAAATAAAATACTATTTTATTGTTATAGTTATTGTAGTAAAATACGAATATAAATAATAAACAGAATACCAGCGTAAAATAGTAGCTTAATGCTGCTGTGTTTCGTATGGTGAGTGTAGAGAACCGGAGACCCTTTTTACTGAAAACGAGGCATTCCATCTTAGTCCTCACGGGTGACAACGCATCTGCATTTCGATTCGTAATCAAGGATAGATGTAGATGTCTATGGGCCACAGCAACCACTTAGCATCAGGTGGACTGTGTGCTCGTTTGTCACCCTATCCTATAAAAAAAGAAGTTAGATAGCAAAGAACATAGGTAGCAAAGAACATTTCAGGACGGCGCGGCGCTTCGTTTTAAAATACCAAATTCTCCTGCGGGTGTACGGCACACGCGGCCACCGTTGATGTTGCGGCGGCGTCTTTAAAAAGATGCGGCACGTAGAAGCAACCGTATCTAAACGAACAGCCTATAAATTACTACACAATCGCTCCTCCCAGTACTGCAATCGTTAATAATCTGGAAGATCATAAAACCTTTGTTTCAAGTCGATTGCAGCAGTAGCCATTATTTACTGCATAAGCCACTTGACATAAAGTGGACTGTAAGCACGATTGTCACATCGGTTTAATAAGAAAAGGTGAACTGTGTGCTCATTTGCCACCCACATTATATTAAAATGCTTCAACATTTCGTTCCTTCATTTTCATCCATCTTTTTGCCTAAAACAATAAGGTTGAACTCATACCTCGTGCGTTTTCGTTATGCAATCAACACGTCATGAATAAAGCTATTTCATTCGTAACCTTATCTCCATGTAAAGCGTATTATGCTGAATTTTGTTTTCTTAAAAAATAACTTTTTCTAGCAATAACGCACTGTTGTTTTTAAAGTTAAAAATCTCAGGCGTGAAATTGCATTCTTAACTTTTTAATTATGCACGTAACAGTTGTATAGCTCTTTGGCGAAGTAATTAAACGTGCGAGGCGATTGGAAACGTTATTTTCTAGTAATTTTCGTTTTCTTTTCTTTCTTCTGACGGCTCGGTAGCGAAGAAACTAAGTTGGTTTTTTATTTGACAGTGACGCTTTGGACCGCGGTTTCAAATCCCACACAAAGAAAGTTTATTATAGCCTACAAATAATTGCTCTATATAACCTTCAGACCTGGCTGAATCTGAGTGGCGGGGTAAGAAATTGTGTGATAAGAGGAGAGTATGGTTTGCAAGATGATGATGTGACCAGGATTAAGAAAGGAATGCTTCGGTGGTTTGGTCAATTTGAAATAATGAATGAGGAAAGAGTGACAAAGCAAATTTATGTTGCACAAGTGAACGGAACAGTCTAAAAGGGACATCCTAGGCGAAAGTTTATCGACCTAATCGGCGATATATTGAAAATGAGCCAAATTAAAAGTACCCTTAATCGACGAGCATGTATGCCTAGGTATATGGACGTGGAGGAGGCGAGATGTGTCAGGATCTTGTCAAATGGAAGTCTGTAGTTTCTGCCTACCCCTCTGGGTGACAGGCGTCATTATTTTATGTTTTCTTTTCATTAAATAGGCTATACACCATATACAGTTGGAGAAAACGAGTAATTCTAATGTTAAGGGTGGTAAAATAAGAAATGATTATTAAGACGACATTGAGACTGTGATATTGCATAGTCGGCTCAAAAAAGGTTTTTGAGTTGACTATGCAATTTGAAGCGACAGTAGCCTAATGGCAGGGCGCGGACCGCGAACTCAAAAAGGTCGTGGGTTCGAATCCGCCGTTCGACTACTGGCATGAACCACTCCTAACACAAGCAATTTAAACTTACAACGAGTGCTTAAGGGGAATATTAGTAATGTTTGTAGCATTGTTAATATTCTTTAAAAAAAGAAGGTAAAAATCGGTATTTGTTAAAAAGTAAAAGCCGACTTCAAAGAATCAAAAGGAGTTAAATAATTTCCTCATAATAGCATCAAATAAATAGGAAGTCGATGGATGCAGGTGACTCAGGACCGTGCTTTGTGGCATTACTTGGGGGAGGCCTATGTTCAGCAGTGGACTTGTGATGGGCTGTAATGATGACGATGATGAATAGCATCAAAAGTCAGGACTTTAATATTTCTGTACACTGTCTTAGCACCTAATGAACAATAATAACTGAGTTGGCGCAATTGTACAGCGCAGCGCAGTTTTACACATGCCTATTAAATAACCCATGAAGCAGTCTATGGGTGAGGCCCATGATCTGCAATGGACGTTGTTGGTTGTAATACATTCTGCTATTATTTATTATTTTGAGTCGTTACGAGGAAAATCCTGCTGCCCATCTGTTTCATTTACTTCGGTCGCCTTTTACGATACCCACGGGATGATATTGAGTAGAGTATTCTCTTACGCCGCGCCGCTACTACATTTTATCTTTCTCGTTTTTAAATAATAATCCTTGTGTATATTATCTTGATAGCGTTATTACAAACTCTGCTAATAATTTATCTAAAGCCGATATTTAACTATGCCTTAGGGATTAATTTATTCACGCTGGTAGCTGGTAGATATCGGTGGTACATGAGAGTTAAATTGGTGATTCGTTATTTAATTTCAGGACGTCGCTAAGTCCAAGAACGGTGATATAAAATGGGTTGAAAGTTGTCAGTGAAATATATGCCAATGGTAGAATATAAAAGTAATAAGTAAAATATATAGATTTTTATGCGGTAGAGCCGTTTTTAAATTTTAATTTAAAATATAGAAACGTTTCGTTGCCACTTTTTATCGTGCAACGCTGCAGCAATGTATAACTGCAGCGTGGGTCTAGCTTTTACGAATGGGCCGGCTCACACTCTCACATAATAGTAAGTAAAGTAAAGTAAAATTACAGCCAACATACGTCCCACTGCTGGGCATAGACCTCCCCTAATTTCTGAGAGGGTTTTAGGGTAAGGGAGTGTAATAACGTATCCGCATTTTGATTCTTAATCGAGGATAGACGTATAAGCCGTGTGTAGCCAAGCACCTATGCATCTTAAAATTTTAATAACACGCGACCAACAGTTTTCCTGTCGGTACCAATTGTTAATTGCAATTTAAATGTTTATACATTTTCAATTAGGTTCTTTTGTTAGAGGAAATGTGTATTTATTTAATAAATATGCGAATAATTAAAATTATAGAGTAAAACAGATACACACAACAGAGCCGCTGATGCCAATTTGTTGAAATAAGGGCCGATTTTTCAGACATCAGTTAAAAGTGTTGTCCATCAAATTAATTATAACTTCAGAGAATATAATAGTTAAGCAACTGAATTGTTTAATTATCCCCGATGAAAACAGAGGGGTGTTATAAGTTTGTAATGTGTGTCTGTGTGTCTGTCTGTGGCATTATAGCTCCGGAACCGATGAACCGATTAACAAGTTTTTTGTTTTAGTTCGGTTTTTATTTTTTTAAATTTAAGTTAAAAACATTAAAAATCGTTATTTTAAAGGAGGACGGGCATTTTTGTATGAGAGGTGGTCCAACTTACCAACAAAGTTCAAATTTGTATAAAATATAAATATAATCATTGCCTACTAGAAATAAGGTTATACAGTTTTTTATAATAATAGGAATTGTTTTTTTACATTTATATTTTAGAACAGCTCATTTTACAATAATACAACACTTCTATCAATAATTACAACTGTTACATTTTATTAGTTTTACTCGTGAGATGACACGTATACTACCTACTCACTATTCCTAATTATACAGTATAATAGTCAAATTATTTCGACTGTGTGGTATGGATGAAGCTTTTTATTCATTAACAACTCAATAATTTGATATTATTTTTGTTATAATATTAAAATAATTTATATTAAAATATACTATACTAAAATATACTTGGTATCTATACTAATAAAAGAATCACTCAACATGCCCTTTAAGAATATACAAACCCCATTTCTGTTGGTACGTTGGACCGTTTTGACGCGTCCTCCTTTGTTTATGTTGTATTTTATTCCTTTGATTACTTTTATGTGATTTGAAAATGGGCCCTAAGTTATGCAAAAAACTGCAATATGGTGGCCATAAAAATTTATGATGATTCCGAAACGAATAACAGAGTTCAGTTATAAATGCACAGATATGACTTATAGAAAAATGTTTTTATGACATAAATTTATACGTAGTAGAGTGCAGCTATATTGTGGTTGTAGCGCGAATAGGTTGGCTCGACCGGGGAAGGATAACGCTCGCACAGAATACTAACGTAAAACGGCAGCTTAATACTGCTTTGTTTCGTATGGTGTGTTGAGAATCGGAGACCCTTATTACTGGAAATGGGGCATTCCATCTTGATCCTCCAGATTATTTATTGGAGACACATATATGTAGATGTCTGTGGGCCACAGCATCTCATCAGCAAAGAGTGACTTTCAATAAGTATTATTTATAATTTATATTAAATGAAAAGTTTCTATATCCATAAATTTTTACATATTTCCTTATATCTTCTTAATATTAATATATATAAATTACGTGTCACGTTGTTTGTCCGCAATGGTCTTCTAAACTACTTAACCGTATTAATCAAATTTGCACACCGTGTGCAGTTTGGTCCAACTTGAGAGAAAGGATAGTTTTTACCCATGAGTGACCTACAATTTTTTTGCGAATTTAAGGATTTTTAATAGGATCGTTTTGAATAGGTCGTTGAAAAGGACAGAACAACGTCTGTCCGGCAAGCTAGTCTTAATATATATAAATTACGTGTCACGTTGTTTGTCCGCGATGGACTCCTAAAATACTCAACTGATTTTAATAAAATTTTCACACCGTGTGGAGTTTGGTTCAACTTGAGACATAGGATAGTTTTTTTGCCCATGAGTGACCCACGATTTTTTTTGCGAATTTAAGGATTTTTAACAGGACATGACAAAGGGTCGCCGAAAAGGGCAGAACAACGTCTGCCTGGTAAGCTAGTAATAGATTTTTTAGTTTGCTGCACCACCCCTCATATGTTTATCTCTGCTGAACCTAATAGTTGATTGAAAGAATGCTTTATGGCATGAAGTCCGCCATATGTACTATTTTTGTGCATAAAGGTTTAAATAAATCAAAATTTGGAAAAAGTAGAAACGATAAGCTAGAGTGCACAGTTCATTTAAATCATTAGGATCCTACTTGCAAAAATGATGTGGACATTACTTCCTGAACTCTTGACACTGAGGCACAGACACCGAGGCACAGATTTAATATTCGCGTAATATTGAAATATAAACAATATTTCATGCTCTTGTCACTTGTTGTTCGTGTAATAAGGTAATCATAAAACCCTACCAATTTTCATTACACTTGCGTTGTGGCAGCTAAAGTCAATGAATTGTAGGAACCCTTTAATAATATACAGAAAAGCGTAACAATAATATTTGTTCGCAAAATGAAAGCTAGATCCTACCAGATGATAACAGGTGACATCTACATCTATTCTAAATAAGAATCAAAAAGCAGATGCGTTGTCACCCCTGAGGACTAAGATCTCTACACTCACCTTGCGAAACACAGGAGCGTTAAGGTACTATTTTACGCTGGTATTCTGTGAGAGTGTGGTCCTTCTACTGTCGAGCAGACCCATTCGTGCTTTCAACTATTTTTTTTTAATGTAGAGAGGGAAAACGAGCGCCTGGTGGTAAGTGATTAGCCGCCCGAGAACAACTGCAACACCAGGGGAATTGCAGATAGGTATTGGTCTGGAACTTCACTCTCCTGCCTAGCATTTCGATCAAGGCAAATCCACTCTATGACCGGTGGTTACTAGTTATTCCAGGTTGTTGCAAGCAACTTTAAATAAAGTAGGCTGCAGGTGCAGGCGCAGTTGTCATACATGATGACTTACTGCTGCTGCCAGCAGTTTAGCATTTCTTACCCATTACAAAAAAGTGTACAACGCCGCTAAAGAAGTTTTCACTTCAAAAAATTAAAAACCCCCGAAACAAAAAGAGCTGATGATCGTCAAACGGTTGAACAGATTTCCCTGAAACAAAGCTAACAACACTCTCGATCAAGACACTCGGCCCATCTGTTCAGGAGCTATGGGTACCACACACAAACACACAGCTACACATTACAAACTTATAACGCGAAATGATGCGTCACTGCGTCTCTTTCGCTCTTGTAGCAACTAGCAAACTGCTTGCATCATTTAGCGTCACTGCGTGCATGGGTAACGTCGTGAAATACTTTTTAAAAGTCTATCACCAAATTGTCTATCTCACCGAATAGCATTTTTAACTTAAATTTATTTTATTAACAATACCATAATGTAAATGTAATAATAATAATAATGATTGCCAATATTTACAGTGCCCTTGCAGGGTTCTTTTTTGGAACTATTTTTATAATTAAGACCATATGTATACAACAAGAACAGCAAATAAATTGAATTGAATTGAACCTACCTCAAAAACTTTGTTTTGCTACCCTTAGAGCCCATGCTTGCCATTCTTCACATTATAATTAGAATATTATTCTACATAGTATAAATTATAATAAGAGCTTCGACTAGAATTTTTTTAATTATTTTTAGCTCTTTCAAGTTCATATTCAAAGTCAACTGGACTAAGGAAAATCACGGTCTTAATGTCATCTATACAGTGACAGGTGTTTGCCCAAGATGCTGATCCTGGATGTGGCAGTTTGATGTTGTTGTATATAATATATTGATTTATTATTTTGATGAAACAAAATTTCTGTATTGAAAGATTATTGCAAAGAACTAATATGATTTAAAAATTCAAATTTTTGATAGGCCCGGTCTATTTGTTAGTGTTGCGTTTCGATTCACGGTAGAACGTAACACCCCCTCTTTACTTAGAGGCAAATTTTATTTCTAAATATGCATGGAATCACTCCTAATAATAAAAAAGAATAATTAAAATAGGTTTACAGTAGACGAAGTTATCGCACAACATAATCGAGTATATATATTTATGTCGGCTAAAAATGTACAGCATAAATATATATGTGTTGTCTCATGAATGAATCGATTGATATCGTTTTGGGATAAAAATATCGAATTAACATCTACTCTCTTATTTGTACCGTTTTTGGCGGTACAAGAATATTCACTACTTCATAATATATCATCCCGTGAGTGTCATAAGAGGTGACAGAGCGTAAGAAATCAGGAGATGGGCGACATCGTCTTCCTAATAACGAATAAAAAGTGAAATATGCCTAATATAAGCGTATTATGCTTAATATTTCCCCTAATCTATGGGGGAGGCCTATGTTCGATGAGAGGAATTTAATAGGCTGTAACGTCAAAAACCTTCTCTTTTGAAGTCGGTTAGAAAAATAAAAATATAATACAAGTGATGAATAGAAGTTTGTTAGCACGGGCTTGTTAACGAAGCTACAACTGGACGTCAGGGAGCGAGGCAAACGGCGCGACGCTGCGGACAATTGGACATCGTGACGTGTGGTGCAAGTGACGAACTGTTGTCAAGGTCGCAAAAATAAGTTGCAGAGAAGAACCCGCAAGTAACGGGTTTTTATTTTTAGTACAAGTAACGATTTTAATTACAATTACAACTTATAATAAAATAATATATTGGCCCGTAAATATACATAGTTGGAAACTTAGTTTAGCCTTGGACTCAATACTAGGGAATAATAAGAATGTCCTTAAGATCGAATTGTCGTCATGGCGGCCAGTCTCAACGGAGATCTATGCAGGACATAACTTTAATTCTGTAGTCTGTGCGCAAACATAAGTAATAGCCCATCCTTTACTCTCGTAGGCCAATGGGATTGTAATCCGACAAGATCAAAGAAAGATCAGGCGCAGGACAAAGGCTTTACGTACTTATCGACGCACGAGAGGGTGTCCGAGCTCTTTGCAAGGACACATTATTTCTTTACGGATGCTTTGGCCTTGGACTTAATACCAGGGAATAATAATTGTGTAGAATATGCACTTAGTTAACGGGACTAAACTTTGCGGGGAGGGAATGTAACAACCTTTTCTTTAAACCAGATCTTTGCTCAGTGCTCACCAGTATCAGATACTCGTAAATATTGCACCGATGAACTAAAAAGAGATCTTACTATTATATTTAGTTATATTTAAAAAAAATCTGTTGTAAAACGCATTTCGCTCATGTAATGAAGTGAAAAAAATACGCATTGCTTACCATGCAATTGTTTTTATTACATCGTTTGAAAACTCTTGTAGTTTTTTAAAATTTAATCAGAAAAGAAAAGAGTTTCAAATTAAGGCGCAAAATAATCTTAAACTTTTTTAAAACAGGTCTCACACTATAAATCTACTAGAGTTAAACCTCGCCAATATTATCTTCATTTCTTGGTTTTTATCAGCCTTAAAAAGTCTACTGTTGGACATGAATCCCTACCAGTATAGGAAAGACGTAGAAGTTTTCATCTACAAATTATAGGCAAAATACATTTATATGGCGAGCGAGCAATAATTTCAATAAGCTAGCCAATGAGTTTGACTTCGATTTGTTTAACACTAGTGCTGCGACAGCTAGGCGCATACTTAACAATGCATTTTTTGGTACCTCTAAGTGAGATATTGAAGCGTTGCTACATAACTATGATTTACTTTTGTATTTGTGTTTAATTTTCTGTTAAAAATAGCTTGTAGTGTTATAGACTGTCCTATGTATGAGTTGATTGTCTTTTATACGTATAATACAAGTTTAGCTCTCATTTGGCATAAATATGTTGTATTGGATACTTTCGAGTGTTAAATCGTATTTATCACTGTTGTAAATTCACTTTTGTATCTATTAGTGAGGATTTTTAATTGGCTTACTATTGTTATTAATAATATCTATCCTAATTATGATAGCTGTTGGTCTTCAAAAAAAAAAAAGACTTACTTTAATCATCATGCTTGGGCGGATTTATCCGTGGTAGAGCCACACAGCAGCTATATTATGGTTGTAGCACGAATGGGTCGGCTTGACCAGGTTAGGACCACGCTCTTACAGCTTACAGAATACCAGCGTAAAATAACAGCTAAGCCCAACCGCGATTGATATGGTGAGTGTAGAGAACCGTTCCCCGGTTCTCTACACTCACCATATCAATCGCAGGTTCCCCTTTTAACTGGAAAAGAGGCATTCCATCTTAGTCCTCACAACACGTGGCGACAACGTATCTGCATTTTGATTCTGAATCAATGATAAATGTACATAGATGTCTATGGGCCACGGCATCCAATTAGCATCAGGTGGACTGTGAGAGACCCGTTTGTCACCCGTTATCCATATAAAAAAATTACAAAATATTCTGTTTCTGTCTTACCTTTGACGCTGCTGCCACATGGCAAAAACAAAATGTTTCACTTATGTATCACCAGTGGTATAGAAATAATAGTAGTTTAACTAAACATATAAACACAATTACTAAATGAAGAAAACACCACGAGGTAATCTGCATATTTATGAAATGAGAAAAAAGATATTCTGACTTCAAATTATGTCCGCTAGCATGCACTAGACTAGACTGTCGCGGCCGATTCTTTCCTGCTGTAAATTTTCTCAGAAATTAAAGGGTACTTACGATTAACGAGGCACTTATGCAAGCTGTTACATCCATAAGTCTGAGGAATAAGACAAGTCCTTTTCTCGTTGCAGAAAACGGCCCATTTTGAGCAGAGAAACTTTTACGGGCCAATAAATAAGAAGTTATTGATCTGACTACGTCAATTTTTACACATAGCATCGATAGGCAATTATATCAACTAGTAAAATAGTAGCTCAATGCTGCTACGTTTGGTATGCTGAGTGTAAACAATCGAAGATCCTTTTTGCTGGTAACGAGACTTACATTTTAGTCCTCAGATGTGACATCGCATCTGCACTTTTATTCTTAATCAAGGATGTAGATATCTACGTGTCACAGCACCCACTTACCATCAGGTGAACTGTATATTCGTTTCTTATCGTTATTCTATAGAAAAATCATTTTCTCATAGTCATTATCAGATTTGTGTTTATGTAGGTAGTAAGTTTCCAAATTGGTGATATATTAAAGATAGGATAAATTAAAAGTACCCTTAACTGATGATCATGTATTTAGTATTATTTACAATCTAGTTCACAGACTGCAGACTTCAACACGTACAGGATCGCCCCCGTCACTACATCAGATTTGATAGACCGCAAATCCTCGCTAAAGAACACCGATTCCTTCCAAGGATGATTCGCGAGGCTATTGAAACATCCTAACAAAAAACATCCTAATTTCAATAGAGAAGATGGCTGGGTGCTACCATCTGCTTGGGACCATAAATAAAATTAAATCCCAACCCAAGCATACAACTGCTAGACTTCAAGATACCATAAGTTCATACTGCATAGATCGGGACAAAAGTTAAATTTTAATCTATGGTAACCGCGGTTAACTATGACATATGGACGTTGAACATCTCAGTCCCGCCCGTGACCATGACTGCTGTAAAGCGTTCGAAACGTCGGATATTTAAAAAGTTAAATATACGCGATAAATTCCGTAAAAACTAGTATTATTTCAATGTGTAGTATTTGCGTAAATATAAGAAATCAAATTTATTAATTGAAAAATCAAATTTTCAATTTATAAGAATAACATGATTCAAACAATATTTCAAACATTGTGTCAAACACTTAAAAGTATCATCAACTTATGTACAAAGAAGTCTTTAATTGTATAAAAAGATTGATGGAGTGCTCTGAGGAGATGTTTGGACTAGTTCCAGCCGCACAATTTCACCATCGCACATCGCAACAAAACTCACGATATCATCCATACCATCTGGATGACTGGCGGTCCATCATCGTGCGATTTAAAAGAAGTTTTCTTCCTCGCGCAACTTTCTTCTGGAATCGACTACCACCTGAGATTTTTCCGGACCGATGCGACTTAGGGACTTTCAAGAAAAGAGCCTACTCCTTTTTAAAAGGCCGGCAACGCATCTGCAATTCCCCTGGTGTTGCGGTTGGTCATGGGCGGTGGTAATCACTTACCATCAGGTGAGCCGTGTGCTCGTTTGCCCCCTCTCCTATAAAAAAAGCCATTTTTTAGGTGGATTTTCATTCTTATTGTTGGTAACCTTCCGGACCGCATACAGAGTGCTCGTGTACACAAGATCCGATTTATTTTAATTTTATTTAGTCAAATAATTAAATTTAAAGTGGTTTAAGGGCGCGGTGCGATACTAGGAGTGCATAATCTGAGAAGTGTCCGAAAGTATTGTGTCGTATTGTTCTAGTCCCGCACATTGTGTAGCAAACATCAAAAGTGTCGTAGCGTGCTACGAGTCGGCTCCTAGGTACTGCTACGAAACTACGCACGATTCATACTACTTTATCTGAGTTCTGCGCGCCTAGTACCCGTCAGTCAACAATGTCTCTCAGGCGCACGCCTCCCAAGACCTCCGCCTCCGCAACGCAACGGGCCCGCTCCGCGTTGCAGCCCCCCGTCGGCCCCGCTACCGCTACGATGAATTCCCCGGTGTTCATTCAGACAAGCAGCGAATCCGACGCCGTTGCGGCCCATAGTACAGATCAATTTTGTGACTCACCGTCGCAACTTACACGTACGGCTCTGTCACTTAATGATTTAGCGTGCGACGATATTGTAACGAAACGCGTTAAGCGTAAATTTGACTTAGAGGGCGGCAGCCAAGAATTTTCTCAGTCCACTACATCTTTTATAGAAGATTTATTTTCGTCCTTCTCTACTAAAATTGAAAAGCGCTTTGCAGCACTGCATGTTTCAGTAAATCAAATTGCCGATCAAAACTGTGACATGCAAAAAAAGTCTGAGTTTTATGAATGAAAAGTATGACCACTTATTAGAAAAATTAAAAACGATGGAGGAAGAACGTTTAAACGACAAAAAAACAATTCAGACTTTGGAGGACAAAATTGAGCTTTTGGAAAAGAGATCACGAGCTACAGCTGTAGAAATACGAAACACGCCAAGAATTTATCAGCAGAATAATAGACCAGAGTCCAAAACTGATTTATGCGATATTGTCAAGATCTTGGCGAAGGCAGTGAACTGCAGTCTTCAAGAATCAGATATAAGGGATGTTTATCGCATACTCTCCAAACATGAAACGTCTCGTCCTATTATTTTGGACTTAAACAGCGTCATAAAAAAAGAAGCCCTATTAAATGCTATAAAAGAATTTAATCTTAATAAGGGAAAAGGAGAAAAGCTTAATACAAGTCACCTAAATTTACCGGGTACTAGTAAGCCAATATATGTTTCTGAGGCATTAACACACAAAACGCAGAAATTATTTTTTGTTGCCCGCGAATTTGCCAAGGAATATAATTTCACGTACTGTTGGACCTCGAGGGGCGTTATCTATCTGCGTAAGGACGAGAAACAACCTTATGTACGGGTGGACCATGAGAAGGAACTTCAGAGTCTCAAAAACTCAATATCTAAGTAACTATAATAATAAACTACTATATGATGCATGCTTCTTACAAAAACTGTTAAAATTTTATATCTTTTATTATACGGGTGATAACACATCCCATATTGTTTTTTTGGACTTGTATGAAAATTGTATTAATTTTGCAATGGTGCAGGTACAAAATTTATTAAAAAGTTATTTTTATATGGTACATATGGAATTTAAGGAATATACCTGTCAAGGGCTTAATTTACTTAATTACGATAAGTGCTGTTTTAGATTGATACCAAGACGTGAATATAATAATGAGGAAGCCATTTCGATTAACTGTGATTTAATTAGGGACCTTTATTTATTAATGCTTGAGTCACTTTTATCATATTTAACTAACTTCTGTAGTCACACATTATATCTCAATATTGAAGAGGTATACAAAGATTACGGTTCATTATATTGCTTTTACGCGTTTTCGACGAATTAGCAGTTTTTGGTGATCTTGACTCCATTGAGGTATCTAGAGCAGTTTCAATAGACGTTGACTCTTGCCAATCACATGTGCCTCAAACTGAAAATTACCTTAAAATTATAACTCAAAATATACAAAGTATAGGTTGTAATTTTGATAATTTTGCTTTGCTTTTGGAAAGAACCAAAATTGTTTGCGACATAATTATACTTACCGAATGCTGGCTATTATGTAACCCAAATATCCCTACTTTAGACAATTATATTGGATATACTAACAAAAAATGTTTTAACCAAAATGATGGTGTCGCAGTTTATGTAAGAAATAGTCTCGGTGTCACGGTTGAGGAACCTTATTTTACGGGCGCAAGCTGTTTAGTAATTAAAAAAGGAGTAGATCTCGCAATCATTGCCATATATCGTTCCCCTTCAAGAAATAATAGCCCAGATTCATTTATCATCTCTTTGGAACAAGTCTTAGAATCGGTGGTATTGTTTAAAAATGTCGTTATCATGGGAGACATAAATTTCGACATCTCAACGAGTAATATGGATACACATACAGAAAAATATCTTAATTTGACGGCATTTTATGGTCTTATGCCAGCACATTATTTGATTACTAGACCTGTTAGCAAAACTTGTATCGATCACGTATTATTAAAAACTAAAAAGCCCGCTCTAACGTTGATCATCCAGTCTGATATTACCGACCACAGCTCTGTTTTACTTTGTCTTAATTTTGATCCCACTTCTCAACCAAAAACTAACAGCTACTCTAAATTAAATCACTCTAACCTCAATAAGGATATGATAAACACAGATTTCAGTTTTATTTATGATATTGATGATCCTGACGTCGCCGTAAATCGGTTAATTGAGATAATCACTAAACTACATAACAAAAACACTGATATTTGTATATACGCCAACCGAATTAGGATTATCAAACCTTGGATGACATCAGGCTTACTTCGATGTGTTAGAAATAGAGATAACCTTTTTAAGAAAGCCAAAAAACACCCAAACAACAACACCATACAAATAACTTACAAAAGGTATAAGTGTTTTTGTAATAACTTACTTAAAAATATTAAAAGAAAATATGAAAGTGAATTAATTTTAGGTGCTGGTAATAACAAAAGGAAGCTCTGGAATGTTCTAAAAAATATAACCTATACTAATAAACCTAAATCATCGGCTGACGAACTGTTGCAGTCTTATGCAACAGCTGACTTAGCCGTTGATAGTGTAAATAATTACTTTGTTAACATTGGAAAACATTTAGCTGAAAAAACCGCAGATACTGATCATTTAACCGACTCAAGCGACATGTCGACTTCTAGTAATTCTTTCGTTATGTTGAATACTGATGAATCTGAAATTGAATCACTTATCATGAATCTCAAAAACAATTGCTCCACTGGGTGGGATAATATTTCAAATGTTTTTCTAAAAAATAATAAAAATATACTTGTACCGATATTAACGCATATCTTTAATAGGTGCTTGGAAGATAGTGTATTTCCCGAAGCTTTTAAAAAATCTATTATAATCCCTATACACAAAGGGGGGGACAGAGATCAAGTTACTAACTATAGACCTATAGCTTTACTCCCGGCTATGTCCAAATTATTAGAAAAAATAATAAATAAACGCCTTATCAACTATTTAGAGACGAACAATCTACTCGCTAAAAACCAATATGGCTTTAGATCTGACAAAAACACAGATGGTGCTATGCATGACGTAATTAAGTTTATATCAGAAAATTTGGATAAAGGCAGACGATGTTTAGCGATCTTTCTAGATTTAGCGAAAGCTTTTGATACGGTCTCTGTGCCTATCTTGCTGGAAAAGCTTAAAAGGCTTGGTGTACGTGGAAAGCAGTTAAATTTATTTAAGAGTTACATGAAAAATAGATTGCAAAGTGTTAAAATTAGTAATCACAGGAGTTCAGATTTACCAGTGACCTACGGTGTACCTCAGGGCAGTATACTGGGGCCCACCTTATTCACAATTTATGTTAATGATCTCTGTCAAATGAAGCTCATCTCTGGAAAGTCTATTTGCTATGCAGATGATACTGTGCTACTTTTTGCAGAGGGTGATTGGAAAAAAACTTTTGAAGCTGCCCAAAATTCATTTAATACTGTACAAAGGTGGTTGTGCTCTAATAAATTAACTTTAAATGCGGAGAAAACCAAATATCTGACCTTTTCCATTCGTGATGTGACGCAACCAGGAAACGATTTCTCTCTACGTGCACATAGCTGTATTTTAAAAATCCTAGCTCTCTCACTTCCTGCCGATGTCCGTTATTGGAAAGAGTTGAGATTGTCAGGTATTTGGGTATCCTTCTAGACAAAAATCTATCTTTTGAACACCATATTCAACATTTAAAAAATCGTATCCGCAAACTTATATATGTTTTTAAAAATCTAAGACATGTAGTGCAACCATATCTTTTGAAACAGCTGTATCTTGCTCTGTGTGAATCTTTGTTAACTTATTGCATTTCTTGTTGGGGTGGGGCTCTAAAAACGCACATGGTTTCTTTAGAAAGGGCTCAAAGAGCGCTTTTAAAGGTCTCCACTTTTAAACCATATCAATATCCTACAATATTACTCTACAATAACTGCCAAGTACTAACTGTTCGCCAACTATTTGTTCTAAATGTTATAAAAAAACAGCATCAGTGTATAAATTATGACCCTGACAAAATCAAATGTAAACGTCGTAAAGACATTGTGATTAAGTCCAGTTTTAAGCCCAACACAAAATTTATAAAAAAATATTTTTGCTTTCTTGGCCCATATTTATATAATAAAGTAAACAAAATTGTTCATATATACTCTATGAATAAGCATGACTGCAACATTGCCCTCAGAAAATGGCTTCAACTAAAGTCTTATGAAGAAACGGAGAATTTGTTAACAGTACTTGCATAAGTGTTCATAGATGTCAATTCGTTACTTCTCTGCTAATTTTTTTTTTCATCTGTGCATGTCTTTTAAATTCTAAGGATCTATTTTTTTTTGTGTCACTTGTATTATTTCATTATATTTT
The DNA here is from genome assembly GCA_907164705.1 of Parnassius apollo. NCBI lineage: Eukaryota > Metazoa > Arthropoda > Insecta > Lepidoptera > Papilionidae > Parnassius > Parnassius apollo. The sequence continues at coordinate 2,545,352 of CAJQZP010000758.1, forward strand.
GTGTATCTTATTTAAGGTTTTATGTAAATGGGAAGAGCTTTGCTTAACCTAAAACACAGGGTTTACCCTAACTTAGGAAGCAAGTTCATTTTTAAGAACATATTTAGTATATAAGATGCATTGTTTGACTCCTACTCTGTATCACTTTCTATATGAATAAATTATTATTATTATTATTATTATTATTATTATTAACTCTCTAATAGCTTGAGGTATCTTATTAAAAACTCTTATACACATTATGTAACAATTTTTAAGGAACATAACTATCCTGCAGGCAAACATTAACAATCTAGTTGGGTCCCTTTTACCTATAATAGAATTGTCGCGAGCGCTATAAAATAAACACTGTTTTTTTTTGACAAATATACATACCTCTAATATATACAGTCTAGTCAGCGATAGCAAATTATTTTTAAATAAAGGTCTACATGATTTCAGGGGCCCGACGTTACATAGAGCTGAAATGTTTGTTTGTTTGTGTTTTTTTATGTCAGTCGAGTTTCCCCATACCAACAGACCATACCTCAACACAGATTTGATGTATCCGTAATATTCAGTAAGCGCAGCCCCTTTTCCAGCAACGCACTGTAACCTAAGCCATGCATATACAAATTTATTTAATTTGGTGTAGACATTTTTCACATGCGACTTCCAGTTGCAACGGTGATCAACATGTAGGCCTAGAAATGTTATTTCTGAAACCTCATTCAAATATTCATTATTATATGAAATATTTACTTTTTACTTTGGTGTATTGTAATTGGAAAACGTAATTAATTTTGTTTTTGAGACATTTGCACGCAGATTATTGCTTTCTAGCTAGGTTATTATGGATGCTACAGAAGAATTTAACGTTATTTCGAAGTCACTTACGGTAAATTCTTTATTTAGTTTTAGTATGACGATGGAAATGTCGTCAGCAAAAGTTATAGAATGTTGAGGTGTCGTAGTCGGTAAGTCATTTATATATAATAAAAGTAACAGTGGTCTCAATACACTGCCCTGTGGCATGCCACTTTTATTTTGAGTAAAAGAAGATCTAAATGGCGTGTGGTTATCCTTTTCATCAATACGTGTCACTTCAATAGTTGCCGATAAATCAATATTCACATAGTTGCCGATTCCCTAAATACGATTTTAGCCAATTTAATTAATTTACCATTTGAGCTTATTGATCCGTGATAGGGATTACAAATATGTTAGTTTAGAATATCTTTATATAAAAGTCCAAGTTTGATACATTGGATTATTATACATACTGATCCATAAAAATACAATAATGTTGCTTAAAAAGAATTATAACTTTTAATACAATTAAAATATAAATACATTATTTATGTTTAAATTGCATTAAAACTTACAATGTTAAACAGCTTTCAAAATTAGTAGTTACTTAATAGTTTGCTGGCGCAGTTAACGATGGAAGTCAAGAAGCGAGCGGCGAAATGCCACGGACAATCGACTGCAGTATTGGTGGTGTAAGTGATGAGCGGAGATAATTTTTTTTTAATAAGACTGATGGGACAACAAAACTTACAGTCCATCTTAGGGTAAATGGCTACTGATACTCCATGGACACCTGCATCTAACTTCAAACACGGAAGGATTGTGGTGCGTTGTTACTACTGAGGATTAAAATGGAATTCCTCACATTTTATAATTATACTGACTCTCTGTTACCTTTAGAATGGAACACAGAAGTGCACTGTCTATTTGGTGGTAATTATATGAGAAAAGGAGTCCTACCACCTAAAATATATATATATATAAAGTGTATGTATATATGTATATCTCTCTTTTTAAAATGAACAAGTCTACTATTGAAGGGCTTATCTCATTTTGTGAATGACTTGGGCTGATTGAGGATCGCAGTGTTCATATAACAACGTTCATATCTTTGATGCTATTCCTTGTCGCCGGTTTGGGTATTTTACGGCTAGTGTAAAAGATATGGTTTAGCTACACTGTGTATAGAAAAAAGACCCATACAGATAGATATATAAACGGTGGGCCTCACCACCATCCTTCACAGTTAGCTATCGTGGGAAAACGTTTGTTTCAAAGAGCACGGGGGAACTGTGCCAGTAAACATCTGGCCGTTAAGCTCTGCACTTGAAGCAAGTTTTGCACGACAACAAGCTTTGGGTCCCGCGTCTACGTCACAGTGAACGAGTGAAGCCGGCCACAGCCGAGCGTGAGCCTATACCGTCATATGTTCAGGTATCACTGACAAGATTGGCTACATCTTGAAGCGTACTCCATTGAAACATACTTCAATCCGCCGAAGAAGATTAGTCAGTTTTTACTATAAGTCAAGTGTAATATCCCTCTGTAAGATGCAGGAGTGTACAAGCTTGATTGTGAATGTGGTCTCTTTTCCATAGGATAAACTAAAAGCTCAATAAAACCCTCGTAAAAGAACATAGGGCTGATGTGAAGAGTCGACGCTCCGGGAAGTCTGCAGTCTGTGAACACGTACAGGATCGCCCTCGTCACTACATCAGATTTGATAGACCACAAATCCCCGCTAAACAATACAGATTCCTTCCAAGAATGATTCTCGAGGCTACTGAAATCAAAAACATCGTAATTTTTACAAAGAAGATGTTTGGGTACCACCATCTGCTTGGGATCCTATAATTAATAAAATTAAATCCCAACCCTAGCACACATCTGCAAGACTTCAAGATACTATATGAACTTATATATTGCGTAGATCGGAACAAATATTAATAATAACACCTCAATTCCCCCCGTAACGTTCTATTCTAATCATTTCGCTCATGACTTGTTCCGGAGTTTTAGTTCTATTAGGTGTAATTCTGAAGGAACATCTTATTGTCTCACTGGCGTTTACTTAGAGATTGTGAGAAAATTAACTTGCGACTACAATTACTTTGAGGTATGTTTAAAATTGTCCTCTTCTTATTTATTCTGAAGTTTTAAGTGAGAGAGAATAAGTAAACTAAAACCAAGCCAATATTGGTGAAAAGTTAAAAAGCATTTATAATAAGAGTTAGCGTAAACTAAAAATAATCAAGAAAAAAGAAAATATTTATTTCGCCACTTGATAACAACGCCCAATCCTCCAAAATAGTTTAAAACCTTATATAATATCTTCTATTATAGACGTTGCAGAACGTGACGAAAAAAAGGTCTCACTAATTCGCATTGGGCGTACCAAACCTTAGCCGCTGTTTTTCAGTATGGTTCCCTCAGTCCCTTTTTGGTTCCTTTCGAGTATTCAAGTGTTTATTTGGTTAGTATACAGTAAAGTTTAAATACAAACCTCAAATGGTACCTGTCACTTTGAAATCATTTTCAGAGGTTGCTAAAAATAAACGTTAAGAAGGTATGAATGGGGTGCGAAGTCAGAAGTCCTCCACGTGTGCCTGGTAGTTACGGGTCCCTCTCGATACGTCTGGAGGGAAGAGCAGCAACTGGGCCGGTGCACCCTGGGCGCGGCGGTAATCTTCCTCGAGAAATGAGAAGAAATTCTTATTCCTTGGGGAATGTTGCTGCCGCGGCTAATTATTCTGACATGGGGGGGGTCCATCCCGGACCAACAGTGCGTTCCCCTGCGTAACCCTCTGATCAGCAGAGGGCATAGCAGAGGAGCGAGGGCGGGCTCGGTGTGCACTTACCCTGCCTCCGGGCAGACAGTGAAGGATTCATCCTTTGCTGTCACCGCCGGTCTCGTAATCCCAGTCGAAGTGTCGTGGATCATGTCTCGCGGCTTTGATAAGGATCGAGGGTCTTGGCTTAATCGCCCGGACCGCGAGGGAGAAAACCTCTATAAAAAGTTACCCCGAATCCCAAGCGGCGACGCACCGCGAGGGGATGGATGGCTGACGGGGTTCTATGAACAAATCAGCCGCAAGTGCGGTCCTCGCCAGGGTACCTGCAGACCCCCTGGAGAGTAATAAATCCTCTAAATCTGCTTACCTTGGTACAGGGGTCTCTGCCAAGGTGGACGTTTAATTCCCCCATAATCGTGGGTACAAAAATGGAAAAAAAACAAACAAACAAACAAAACCGCCGGCAACGGCAACGTAGAGGAGAGGAGGAACGATGCGGGGACAGAGTCCGACGCCGCATCGAGCAGCGTGGGAGGCCCAGAGAGCTCCCGACGTGTGGGGCCTGGGACCGCGGAGAACAGTAAGTTCTTCCGCAAGCGGTCCAGGCGGGATGGCGACCAGGGGCCATCATCCGGTGAAGACGAGGTCTCGGCCCGGAAAATCCCCACCAGCGGGCGGGGCGGGCTGGGAGGCAAGGGGAATGCCAATCAGAGGGCCGAAAGAGCGGCAAAGCTTGCCGAGGAGGGGCGCCACCCGGGCGATACGGTATCAGGCGAAGAGACGAGTGCGACTGGCGGCTCCGAGGTGGAGCGTAAGGCCAGATTCGTAAAGGAGGTGGAGGCCGCGATCAAGGTTGTGGCCCACAAGCAAAAGTCCTCCTCAAAGTTCAAGGCCATTCCCGGGGCCTCCGCCTCCATCATGGCGGCTGCGGAGGCCAACTTTGTTGGGGCCGGGCCTAATGCGGACGAGGTGGCGAAGCTGCGGGCGGACGTGGCCCGCCTGACGTCTGCCATGGAGACTCTCCAGAAGGAGAACGAGCAGCTCCGCGCAGACCTGGCCAGTCTACGTGAGCCTGCCTCTCACGCGGCGCCCCAGACGCAGCGCCCAAGCCAGCCCGTGCCGGTGGAGAACCAGGTTCTGAACCTGGTCCGGCAGGAGCTGGCTGCCTTCCAGCACCGGTTTTCCGTGCTGGAGGGCATCGTCCTGCGCCCCTCCCTAGGGGCAAACAAGACGGCGGCGAGGCCGGCAACGTACGCGGCGGCCACGGCTACCGCATCCAGGCCGGGGCCGTCCAGTCAGCCCTCGGGCAGGGCTGCAGTTGCTCCTCCCCCCTGAAAAGCCGGCTCCGGCAAAACCGGTACCGGCTGAACCGGCTCCGGCTAAGCTGGCGACGGGAAAGAGAGGCAAGACGAAGGCGAAAAAGGGCAAGGCGGCAGCACAGATGGTGGCTGCACCAGCCCCAGTGCCTGCGGCGAATATGCCAGCGCTAGCGGCAAGCCAGCTGCCACCGCCGTCACCGCCCCCCAGATCCCTACACCTCCCGCGGCTGAAGCCGGTTGGCAGGTGGTCGGGGATAAAAAGAAGGGGAAGAAGGCAGCCAAAAAGACCAAAGAGCAGGAGCGGCAGCGCCAGTTCAGGGCGCGCAAGGTCGCGGCTAGGCTCCGCGCCCCGAATACCGCAGCTGTAGTGATTACACTACAGCCGGACGCAGAAAAGAAGGGCGTTACCTACCGCGATCTGCTCGCGAAGGCGAAGGAGGCGGTGGACCTCGGGGAGCTCGGGATCACTGGGGGCCTCCGGCTCAAAGTCACCCAGACGGGGGCCCGTATGCTGGAGGTCCCCGGGGAATCCAGTGGCGCGACCGCGGACGCTCTGGCTGCGAAGCTCAGAGCGTCTCTGGACGCGGACGAGGCCCGAGTGTCAAGGCCCGTCAGATGCGCAGATCTGCGCATCATGGGTCTGGACGACTCGGTATTGGAGGAGGAGTTGGTGGCCGCCGTCGCTAGGTCCGGGGGGTGCACTACTGACCAGGTCAGGTCAGGAGCCATACGCCCGGACCATCAGGGTATGCATGCCGCCACGGTGCGCTGCCCTGTTACGGCGGCCAAAACCATAGTGGAGGGCCGAAGGCTTCTGGTGGGCTGGGTCTCAGCGCAGGTTAAGCTGCTGGAGCCCAGACCTCTGAGGTGCTATCGCTGTCTCGTGGGGCACCACGTATCAGTGAGATGCGCCTCGGAGGTTGACCGCAGTGGCCTTTGCTTCCGCTGCTGTCAGCCCGGACACATATCGGCGACCTGCTGCGCCACGCCGCACTGTGATGCATGTGCGGCAACCGGCAAGCCAGCCGATCACCGGGCCGGAAGCAAGGCCTGCGTGCCACCCGCCAAGGCCAAGGCCGCGGGTAGGGTAGGGGCCAAAGCCGCCACCGCCTCTGTGGCCTCTGCCGCGGCCGCAACTGCCACCGCCACCGCTCTCACTGTCGCCGCCGCCGCCGCCGCGACACCGACGCCCGCAGAGGGGCCCCCCGTGGAGGAAGCTGAAATGGAATGCCTATAACGGCCCCATTAAGCTTCCTCCAGGCGAATATCAACCACTGCGCCTGCGCTCAGGATCTGTTGCTCCAGAGCATGGCGCAGTGGTCGATTAACATCGCTGTGGTCGCTGAGCCGTATTTTGTCTGGCCTAGTGAGGACTGGGTGGCGGACCTTAACGGCTCAGTGGCCATCATCTCTTCGGCCGCCGCCGGTACCCCGACCCTTGAAGGTGTCAGGAGGGGTCAGGGGTGCGTAGCAGCACGGTTCGGGGAGTTCGTCGTTGTGGGGGTGTACTTCTCCCCGAACCGATCTCTCACCGAGCTCCACAACTCTCTTGCAGAGCTGAGAGCAGTCGTCGTCGGAAGTTATCCCCTCCCCGTACTTGTCCTCGGGGACTTCAATGCCAAGAACTTGGCTTGGGGTTCTCGTCGTACAGATGTGCGGGGTAGGATGGTGGAAGACTGGGCTCTGGAGACAGGCCTGGTCGTCCTAAATCGGGGTTCTGTCCCCACGTGTGTGCGGATGCGGGGGCGAGTCGGTGGTGGACATCTCGTTCGCTAGCCCCGCTCTGTCACCGCGTGCCATTGACTGGCGTGTCATGGAGGGGGTGGAGACCTACTCCGACCACCGGTACATCCGGTTTGATGTCTCCACCCAGCCCTCGAGCGCGCCAGTCCAACAGGCCCCGAGTGGTCCGCGTTGGGCGCTGAAGCAGCTGGACCGGGAGCTCCTCCTGGAAGCCTCGATCGTGCAGGCCTGGGTGTCATCACCGGACAGGCCTGCCGACGTCAATGATGAGGCAGGGGTGGTTCCAGGAGGCCATGTCCGAGATATGTGACGTGGCAATGCCCCGCGTCCGGCCAGGAAGCGCCCGGCGTCAGGTGTATTGGTGGTCGCGTGAGCTGACGTCTCTGCGCGAGGCGTGTGTCGCCGCGCGGCACCTGTACACCAGGCATCGCAGGCTCCGCATTCGTCCACCGAATGCGGCAGCCATTGAGGCGGAGCTGTACGAGGGATACAGAGCGGCGAAGAACGCCCTCCGGGAGGTCCTGCGGGCCCGGGATCGGGCCCGTGAGGAGATGCTGGAGACTCTCAACAGAGATCCGTGGGGGCGCCCTTACAAGATGGTGCGGGATAAACTCCGCACCTGGGCCCCCGCTGACGCAAAGTCTCCGGCCCCAGCTCGTTGAGGACGTGGTGAGCGCTCTGTTCCCTGCGCGACGGGAACATCCGCCCCCGCCTACGGCTCCGCCACCTGCGGTGCCGGAAGCGGACCACCAGGACGACGACGACGACATTCCGTAAGGGACCGGGGTAGACCTGAGAGTGGCGGTACGTAGGCTCAAGGCCAGGAATACCGCCCCAGGACCCGATGGCTTGCCTGGCAAAGCCTGGGTCCTGGCCTCGGAGGCTCTCGGGCCCCGACTGGAGGGGCTCCTAAGCGCATGCTTGGAGAGAGGCCAATTCCCGCTTCGTTGGAAGACGGGGAAGCTGGTCCTCATTCGGAAGCCGGGGCGCCCTGCGGACTCTCCGTCCGCATACCGGCCCGTGGTGCTGCTCGACGAGGTGGGCAAGCTCTTTGAAAGAGTCATTGCAAACCGCCTCGCCGAGCACCTTGCGGGGACGGGGCCGGATCTTGCGGAACACCAGTTTGGTTTCCGCAAGAGGCGCTCTACGGTGGACGCCATCATGCGCGTGAGAGCCCTCACGACGGGGGATGCAGTGGCCAGAGGGGGGGTTGTCTTGGCGGTGTCTCTCGACATCGCCAACGCCTTCAACTCCATGCCCTGGAGCTGCATTAGGGAGGCACTCCGGTATCACCGGGTGCCGACCTATCTCCGTCGTATAGTCGGGGACTACCTGACGGACAGGGCCGTCATCTACCCCGGTCGCAACGGTGAGTGGAACCGGCGAGAGATGTCGTGCGGTGTCCCACAGGGTTCGGTTCTGGGGCCACCTCTGTGGAACATCGGTTACGACTGGGTGCTGCGCGCCGACCTCCCTACCGGCGTCAGCGTAGTTTGCTACGCTGACGACACGCTGGTACTGGCACAAGGGGGGGTCGTACGAGGCGGCGGCGGAAAATATGACACGCGGGGTTGCGATAGTCGTTGAGAGGATTCGGCAACTGGGTCTCGAGGTGGCTCTGCACAAGTCCGAGGCCATGCACTTCCATGGTCCTCGGAACAGGCCACCACCGGGATCCTCAGTGATGGTAGGAGGGGTATCCATCGACGTCGAGTCGACGCTGAAGTACCTAGGACTCGTCCTCGACGGCCGATGGAACTTCGTTGAGCACTTCCGACGTTTGGCTCCCAAACTGGAACGGACCGGGGCTGCCTTCAGGCGGCTCCTGCCGAACCTGGGAGGGCCAAACGCCTCCTGCCGGAGGCTCTACGCGGGGATCGTGCGGTCCATGGCCCTTTACGGGGCCCCGGTGTGGGCGCGTGGTTTGGCGCGGCTTGCCGTCCACCACCTGAACGCGCCCCAAAGGGTGATAGCCGTGAAAATGGTTCGCGGCTACCGCACGATCTCCCGCGAGGCGGCGAGCCTCCTTGCCGGATTGCCGCCATGGGATCTGGAGGCGATAGTCCTCGCGCGCCTGCACGAATGGCGTGCAGAGGCACTATGCCGTGGGGAAACCCCCGCTGCCGCGGCAAGTTGTCGCGCAGCGGACAGACTTCCGGCACGATCTCATGGCGACATGGAGACAGCGACTGTCGCAACCCCATGCTGGGCACGCCACTATAGCGGCGATAAGACCCCTCTTTGAGGAGTGGCTTGAGAGACGCCACGGCATCCTCACCTTCCGCCTGACGCAGGCCCTCACCGGACACGGTGTGTTTGGGAGGTTCCTGGACCGAATCGGGCGTGAGGAAACGCCCGGGTGCTCCCACTGCGAGGATGGACCGGAGGACACGGTAGAACACACCGTGGAGGTGTGCCCTGCTTGGGCGGAGCACCGCCGGGTCCTCGTAACGGCGATAGGCGGCGGCGACCTCTCGCGTCCGGCCCTGGTCGAAGCCATGGTCCGGAGCGAGACGGAATGGGATGCCGTCACCACCTTCTGCGAAGCAGTGATGCTGGCGAAGGAGGTGGCGGAGCGGGAGAAGGAGAGAGCAGCAGCTTTCCTCCCCGGCCGCCGCGGGAGACGCCCCGGGCGTCGGGGGCTACATCGTGGCCCCCGGCCACCGTAGGCGCGGGCCTGTGGACGGCGAGCAATGGGTAGCTCGTCGTCCGTCCGTCTAATGACGACAGGCCGTGTCGACGGCGCGTTTTGTTCCACGCGCGCCTCAAAGAGCTGTCAGCAGCGTGAAGGGGCCCGCAAGGGCCGACGCCTGCCGGGGCTGCGGGCTGTTCGAAAGAGATACCGCGGCTCCGGAACGTAAGGGCACTGAAGGAACACGGATGGTTTTTAGTCAGTAAAAGTCGACACTCCCTTACGCTCCACCCAGAGCGAAAGGGGTCATTAGATGATTTTCCATCCGCAAATAAAAAATAAAAAAAAAAGAAGGTATGAATAAACTAATTAGCAAATCTTGAATCTTGTTGCAACACTATAATTAATGCCCCTAGCACCATATAGTGTTGGGTAGCGGAGTGAGGAAAGCCTTCTAGAAAATGCCATGCTAGAACCTTCCACCTCCAGCGCCATCTAGTATCGAATAGAAGAACTAAGCTTTCTAGAAAACTTCACACTCGAACTTTCTACACCTAGTCGGGCGGGTATTTACCGGTATTTGCTGAAATAATCTATATGTTTCGGTGGAAAAGGCCTATATAAAGGCGTTGAAAAGCCGCGACCGGGGCAGTATTGAATTAGCGATACAAGCGAGACTTCGAAGCGTTATTTTGCTTCGAAGTCTCTAGTGAACTACTAGTGAACCAAAGTACCATTTTGGTAATTAAATCGGCAGTTTTTACTGTCAAGAACCCTAAGCTTGTAACATTATTATCTATACATATGAATAAAATTGAATTATCCGTCTGTAATTTCGAAATAACTGCCTTTTATCCAGCTAAGCTTATTTTCAAGCCACAAAGAAACAAATAACCATTTTTACAAGTGATAAAATTAAAAATTGTGTATAACCGACTTCAATATGACGGAATCAATGTATTCGAAGTCAATTAAATACGCATTATTAAGGATAACTCAAAAACTACTGGTCAGATCATGATGAATTATGTGGGACTACATGATATAATTGTGATCTTCTCTTCTTCAGCAACAAATAAAAAGAATCATCAAAATCGGTTATATGAGAATAAAGTTATAAGATAACACACATAAAACACATAAATTATTCCTTTTTTTGAAGTCGGTTAAAAACTACACGGATCAACTCGACGCCTAGCGTGGCAACCATGGTAATGATAATGATTATTCTCTATTTTTTATAAAATAATACAAATAATAATAATTGTTAACCATCCCAAGTTCAGCAGAGGACTTTTGATGAACTGTATTGAATGAATGAATGAATAAAACATCAAAGATTTTATCTGAAGAAAAAACGCTCTAAAGTAATTGTATTTTGAGCTACCACGCAAAGAACTTCTAGTAGATATGCAATTCAGAACAAAAACAGTGCCACAGCTGTGGATCGCTAAGGCGCGGACGTGAGCGTGTAGCTGGCACGGTAAATATGCCAAGCGGTTGTATTTTCATTTACGACGGTTAAAGTTTTTAGGCAAATACTAAAAAATAATAACTAACTTATTGGAAATCAAATGACATTGATAAAGTGCGCACATAAATAATGACAGTTTTTTTAGTCATATAGAGGTCTTTGGTATCACGCAAATTATGTTAATTAATTGATTCGGTATCGCGATCGCTTAATTGGTTTAAAGTTCGTTTTTCATTTTCACTTCCAGTATTTTTTTCATATGAATCGATGTCAACGTCGGTGGGTGGTTTTTTAAACGGATTAACTTCAGATTTTCGTGCATTAAATGTTTTTTTTATTGTTCGAGGCATTCTCAACTGTGATTCTAGCAAGCCAGCAATCAATACGTGTTGTTTAAGTTTTTTTTTAAATGACTAACATCCTTTATCAGAATGCAACACTACTTCAGTCTCTTAAGCTAATCGTAGCAACTAAGGCACACAATCTAACGTTTAAGGCAATCAATATGGGGCAGAGGATTTTTAATATGCTGTAATGAATTAATGAATAATTTTATTACAGTAATTTGCTATGATTAACTTTTCATGTTTGATAAAGTATATTGTACCGTTAATCTTAAAAACATGACAAAAAAGTGACACCAAAAAGTCCAACCATTTGTTGACATTTGTTGCATGTATTCGGAGCAAACGATTTGCTTTGCCGTTAGCTCGTTAGTAATATGTAATAGTAATGGAGTGGAATAATTTTCTAGTGTCTGCCTTTCCATCCGATCACAATACTTTTTATTAATGATAATTATTTAAAAAAAAATCAAGTATTTGTTCAATAGTTACTTCTTTTTTCGTGGTAAAGATTCATGCTACAGCTATAATAAAGATGTAGCGCTAATGGATCGGCACGACCGAGAAAGGTGAAAACTCTCACAGAATACCAGCATGAAATAGCAGTTTAATTCAGGAGTTTCATACTTTGGTTTTGGGAAACTGGAGACAATTTTCACTGAAAACAAGGCATTTCGATTATTAATCTAGAATAGATGCAGTTACTATCAGCAACAGCTTCCACTTACCATCAGGTGGATTGTGTGCTCGTTTGTCACCCATATTTTATTAAAAACTTGCTACACCTACGTCCAACACTTCAAAATCGATACTTTTCTTTTAGTATTAGACGTTCAGGTTTTCTCACGTTGTTTTCATTTATATTTATCATGTTCTCTATAGAAAACATCTCTGTTTTCAGGATCACGTGGTAAATCAGTACTTAAAATTTCAAAAAAATTACATTGGTGCCAACGGGGATCGAACCCCGGTTGCTCGCGTACTGTGAAATTTACAGCGAACGCATATTGTCTGAGCTACGACGGCTCTTTTAATATGTAAAAAAGTAAAATGTCTGAGATATAATGATTCTTAACAAAGATATATAATATCCCGTATCGGAGATTTCACGTACATTCACAATTCCAATAACATTTCATTTAAGCGAATACGATTTTAATTCCTCCCTTAATGGATGAAATGGAACATTCTCGAGGGAAATCCGGTGCGAACGTTCACGTACGGATTGTTGTGGAAATTATACACAAATTGGGTTTGTTTGTAGATTTAATTTAAATTGAACATGCAAGCCTTTTTTATGAAATGGAAGCAAAAAACGAGCTTACAGTCCAACTGATGGTTAGTGGCACAGTCCATGGACACCTGCAAGTGATTTTAAATAAAGAAGTTTACAGATGGTTTGTTTTCTTTTTCTTTGCATTTTGCTTGTTCTGTAAAGAACAGGGTCAATGCCCAGCAGTGGGATGTATATTTTTTTTATAGAATTAGTGTGACAAACGAGCACCTCTGAGGATTAAGCTGGAATGCCTCCTTTCCAGTAAAAAAGGGTCTCCGGATCTCTACACTTACCATACGAAACATAGAGCAGTATTAAGCTGCTATTTTACGCTGGTATTCTGTGAGAGCGTGGTCCTTCCTCGGTCGAGCCGACCCATTCGTGCTACAACCATAATATAACGGCAGCGTGGCTGTACCACGTATGAATTTTAATTTAAAATATTAAATCCGCACTTTCGTTATTTCATGGGGAGGCAACAAAAGCTGGTATTAGTAAATAGCATACCAGCACGGCATATTACCTAAGTAACCGGCTTAATTCTAACCTTAGTTGTGGCTTTTCATACATATATATATATATATATATATATATATATATATATATATATATATATTCGAACTGCGACAAAGAGGTCAATCGACGGATTCAACTCGGCTGGGCAGCGTTCGGGAAATTATGACGCATCTTCTCGTCAGGTATACCTCAAAACCTGAAAACTAAGTTGTACAACCAGTGCGTGTTGCCAGTGATGACCTACGGAACCGAGACGTGGTCCTTCACTGCTGTCCGTACGAGACGCAAGTGCTACGAACAGGTGGTATGCTCGGAGTTTCTCTGCGTGATAAACTTAGAAATGAGGATATCCGGAGTAGAACCAGAGTGACCGACATAGCCCAACGGATTAGCAAGCTGAAGTGGCAATGGGCCGGCCATATAGCTCGAAGAACCGACAACCGTTGGGGAAGAAGGGTTCTTGAGTGGCAGCCTCGTACGTACGTACGTACATACCGGTAGGCGAAGAAATGGGCGACCCCCACTAGATGGAGTGATGACCTGATAAGACATGCAGGAAGTCAATGGATGCAGGTGGCTCAGGACTGTGCTTTGTGGCATACCTTGGAGGAGTTACCTACGTTCCACAGTGGACTTGTGAAGGGCTGTAAATGATGATGATGATATAATAATTGCCCCGTTGGTCTAGTGGTTGTAGTAGTGCGACTACTGATCATGAGGTTCTGGGTTTGAATCCCGGGTCGGGCCAAAAACTATTATTGAGTGTTTCTGTCAAGAAATTCTCAGTAGCTGCCCGGAGTCAGGAAGTTGGCGGTGTCTCACCCCCGTGCTTCGGAAAGTATGTAAAGCCGTTGGTCCTACGCCTGATCTCTCTCCGGTCGTGTCGGTTTACTGTCCCATCGGGTTATAAGAGAGAGGGAATAGAGAGTGCACATGTGCTTGCGCATACGCTTGGGCACTATAATCTTGTCCTGCGCCGACGGCTGGCCTTCGTTGGCAGGCCACCGTGGCCTAAATTCGGTCTGGAGGAACTATTATTATTATTATTATATATAACTGAAACAGACTACTCTCCTGTCTAGATCAGATCTATCTCGTGTTATATAACAGGCGATGGGCTGCAGCACCTTCCTGATTAGCTAATACGCTAGCCAAGCCCCTGGCGACCATGACAAAATCCTCTATGAGGTAAACTATGGCGAAGGTATATCCTTTGTTATTTTTGGCATATTGTAATTAAATCAACGAATGATTGTAACAAATATAAAAATAAACTCTGCATAGCCGTGCTAGTAAATGCAATTTTTTTAATTTATATTAAATTTTATTTAAGTTTTGTTTAAAATAAAACATTTCCGTTTTATTTTAATAGCTTTCCGAACGTGCGTTTATATGTTGCTCCGGGACAAAAATAATTTCGCCAATAACTTTAGAGTGGTAATTTTTTTTATAATAATAATGAGTAATGAAATTACAATCCACGTGAAAGTAAATTTGAAACCGTTATACTGAATTTGAATTTGGAGAGATACTAGAAAGACTCTATTGTGGGATACTACTTGCTAACTTATTCAGCGTCTCAGGGGGGGGGTGGTAGGAGGACATTGGAAGCAGCTGAAATAATTAAGTGGCGCAAATATGAGTCTGAGAGATGACTACATATTTGTGACATTTCCTGTAGAGGCTATCGGCCTGAGGGGTCCTCGTACGGTGATAATCCTAAAGGAGCTGAAATCGCGACTAGTCGTCGCTGCTGGTGAAAAGGGTTCTTTTTTCGCTTAAAGGATAAGTAAAGCCATTCAGCGAGGCATCGCAGCCAGCGTTCTTAGCGCTATACCGCGGGGAGTAGGTACTGTATTTTAAATTAAGTTTTTAATTTTTTTTACTGTGGTAATAAATATTATACATATTTTAAATTGAAGTTTAACACTGGATAAAAGAGCTTAATGAATGTCAAAATCTTTCAGTAACCTCAGTACAGTTAGTTGTAAGAGGGGGAAGTCAATGAGGAGGAATTTGGAAGTTCACAGCATTCACTAGAGCTTATAAAAAATCCACTGTAAAATATAGCCCATATTTATATCTCCCATAGATTATATTAAAGATTGACACACTAGATTAAAACAGCCGTTTTCGAGAAATAGGTGAATATTAATATATTTATAAATTGGGTGTTTAAACGACTGCGCCAGAGGGAGGGTAATGTGTTTGGAGTACATGTATGTATGTATGTCTTTCGCATACTCTGTCGCCTAAACATGGTTTATAACTTGTTGGGTTTCGTTATATTCATCTTACTTGTGGAAGTGATATAGAGTTTAATTTTTTTCTCTTTTTCGTAGACTTTTCTTGCGTAGTCTGGTTTATTTAATTACTGTTTTAACCATTGGGAAAGTTGAAGAAGGTTTCATAAATTCAATAACTAACAATAGAGAAAGCCACTCAAAGGATCTTTACTGTTACTAACCTCAGTTCTTACTGAATAATTAAATGACGCTTGTAATTTTGCAGATGCTTGTGTTCAGTTAGTTCGTCCTAATTTAGCCATTTAGATAAATTGCGTGTAATTCTAGCGACGGATTTCCCCCAGCGGCGATATATCTGTAACGTAGCTACTTAGCTCTAATCTGTCTCCATTAGACGTGGCCTAATTTGCTTGAGTATTGTTTAACGATGCTTTGAATAATGAGTCAGTTTGTTTAACTAAATACTTTATTTATAGCTGTTTAGTCTGGTTAGGATTTATTAATATGGCGTTATTTGAAGTAAAATCAATCATCAAAGATCAATTTTTCTATTCGTCGATCTATTTTATCAATGTTTCGATATTTTCAATAAAAATCGCCAAGTTTGGATAAAACATAGCTTAAATCACTCGCAGTGTTGCTATCCGTTCGTCAAGTTTCATTAAAACAGGTTCAGCCATTTCAATGAGACTTATCAGAAAGCGAGATAAAAAATTAAAAATGGTTATTTATATCCTAATGATATTATAACTCCATCATTTGAATAAAAGGGGAAAACAAATTCGATATTACAGACAAACACTTATTACTATTGATATTGGTATAAGAAGTTCTTTGCTAAATGATATCAGTTTATAGACACAAGTATAGTTTTACTTATTATCTATGTTGCCAATGTTAATGTCGCAGCCACAAGTCTCACTACTGGGCACAGGCCTCTCCACATTTCTGAATTGGTTATCGAGTATTGGTTAGAGATTCTTACGCTTTGCTACGGTGTGTTTTTATGGACATCATGTCTTCGAAATACTTTTATTCCCCAGACATGCAGGTTTTCTTACTAGGTTTTCTTTTAACGTCGATCATACGGTAAATCGGAACTAAAAATTCCAATCAACAACGGATTTAGAGATTACGACACGTTTTTTCGACACGTATACCTCAAAACATAGAAACGAGATTGTGCAGACAGTTCGTGTTGCTAGTGATGACTTATTGATTTGAGACGTAATTTTTCAGTGATAGTCTTATGAAGACGCTCAAGGTCGCACAGGTAGCTGGACAAAGCTATGCTCGGAGTTTCTTCTCAAGATAGACTTCATAATGAGGATATTCGCAATAGAACCAGAGTCACCATCATAATTAGTTATTATACTGAAATTGCAACAGCTTAAAGAAGCGACAACCGATGATAAAGGAAGGTTTTCGTGTAACAGCGTCGTACCGGAAAGCCAAGTGTAGAACGTCTCATTTTTACTTGGAGTGACGATCTAGTAAGAGATGGAATGAGCCGATGGATGCAGGTGGCCCATGAACTCTTTTTGTGACTTTGGCTAAATGTTTATGTATAGCTGTTGCCCTATAATGGGCTATTATGATAATGATGATGAAGAGGTCTAAATTAAATTAAAAAGTTTTAAATTTGTATTAGGAAGTTATAGTAATGGGTCCGTTTTTCGGAAGCTTTCAAAATATATCCAAGCTATAAGATCTCTGAGAACGGATTTATGGGTATATGTTATGTATTCGAGGTTCTGTCAACGCCCTCCGCTTCTCCTTTGTAGCCTTTTTATTGAATAAGGGCGACAAGCGAGCACACAGTCCATCTAACGGTTAACGGTAAGTTGATACAGTGGCCCATAGACCTTTACATTTATCCAGTCATACGTCGTCATGCTTGAGGATTAATTATTTTTTTTAAAAAGAATAATAACAATGCTATAAACATTACTAATATTCCCCTTAACCACTCGTAGTAAGCTTAAATTGTTTGTGTTACGAGTGGTTCATGCCAGTAGTCGAATGGCGGATTCGAACCCACGACCTTTTTAAGTTCGCGGTCCGCGCCCTGCCATTAGGCTACTGTCGCTTTTAACCTATTCGTGCTACAACCATATTATAGTTGCAGCATGACAATAAATAGTACAGTATAGTTTAGGTAATTTATTTTTACAGTGAAAATAATGGTATTTAAAAAAATGTAAATAACATAAGCACTGCTTTATAGTTAGTTCAGTTAGTATGCAAAGTTTCATGATCTTATTTAAAGTATTTTATGAATAACAGCGGTTTATTGTTCAGTTTGGAGGTAACTTTGGATTTTTTTATATCGAGAAAATTTTAAGGAATCGTGTTTTCGTCTAACATAGTCCTTAACCCACCCTTCACAAGTCTCACAGTTTACTGCTGAACATAGGCCTCCCCCAAGTAATTCCACAAAACACGGTCCTGAGCCACCTGCATCCATTGACTTCCTGCATGTCTTACCAGGTCGTCACTCCATCTAGTGGGGGGTCGCCCTACACTACGCCTACCGGTACGAGGCTGCAGCTCGAGAACCTTTCTTCCCCATCGGTTATCGGTTCTTCGAGCTATATGGCCGGCCCATTGCCACTTCAGCTTACTAATCCATTGGGCTATGTTGGTCACTCTGGTTTTACTGCGGATATCCTCATTTCTGAGTCTATCACGCAGAGAAACTCCGAGAATAGCCCTCTTCATAGCTCGCTGAGCGACCTTGAGCGTCCTCATACGGCCAGCAGTGAAGGACCACGTCTCAGATCCGTAAGTCATCACTGGCAACACGCACTGGTTATACACTTTAGTTTTCAGAGATTGAGGTATACCTGACGAGAAGATGTGTCGTAATTTCCCAAACGCTGCCCAGCCGAGTTGAATCCGTCGATTGACCTCTCGGTCGAAGTTGGACTTACCTAGTCCGACTATTTGTCCCAGGTATAAACGTACTCGTCAACAACTTCGAGCATAGTGCTCCCAACAACTACCGGCATAGGTGTGACATGGACATTAAACATGATCTTTGTTTTGTCCATGTTCATCTTAAGACCTATCCGTTGGGAGGCACTATTGAGGTCATTGAGCATAGTGCTTAGGTCCTCCAGCGATTCTGCCATATGTATATCGTCGGCAAATCGAAGGTGAGTGATGTACTCGCCATTGATGTTAATATCGTATCCTTTCCAGTCCAGTAGCTTGAAAACGTCTTCCAATGCAGCGGTGAAGAGTTTCGGGGATATAACGTCACCCTGTCTTACAACTCTCTGCAGTTGGATAGGTTTCGAGCTCTGGTTCTGTACTCGGATAACCCTCGTAGCCCTACTGCATAAACACTTCAGCACTTCGATATACCGACAGTCAACTTGGCACCGCTGAAGGGACTGTAGCACCGCCCAAATTTCGACGGAATCAAAGGCTTTCTCATAGTCCACATATGCCAGGCAAAGTAGCAGATTGTACTCTTCGGTCTTCTGTACAATCTGCCGCAGGATATGTATGTGGTCTATGGTACTGAAGCCTTTTCGAAAACCGGCTTGTTCGGGAGGCTGGAAGTCGTCGAGTCTGCATGCGAGACAAATCGTAATGACTCTCGAAAACAGCACGTAGATGCGGCTCAGAAGGGAAATCGGTCTATAGTTCTTCAAGAGAGCGTTGTCGCCTTTTTTAAAGAACAAGACCACCGCGCTTCTGCTCCACGCCTCCGGAGTAGCGCCACCATGGAGGATGGAATTGAAGAGCTTCTGAAGGACTTCAAGTACCGGTGTTCCACCCGCTTTCAGAAGCTCCGCTGTAATTCCACCTCGCCCGGGGCCTTGCCGTTATTAAAGGTGGTGGAGAGTCATTCTAATCTCGCTCAGACTGACGTCCGGGATATCATCGGAATAGTGTCGGATAAGACTTGCTCTTGGATCGTTACTCACACTTGCGTGTGGCGCCAACGATGATGTTTACAGCTGCCCATAGAACCTCTCAATCTCACTCAGAATCTCAGGTGTCCCGGAAACGATGTTGCCACACTCAGTCTTCAGCTTTGACAGTTGGCTCTTTCTAGTTGACAGATCTCTGGCAAAGGCTTTGGAGCCCTGGTTCCGCTCGATCGCTTCTTTAATACGAGCAGTATTAAAGTTGCGTAAGTCTCGCCGCATGCATTTGGAGATCTGTCTGTTCAGTTGCCTGTATGCTGTTAAATCTGTTGACGATTGCAGCCTCCTCTCATGAGATTAAGAGTTTTTGTGTTCGTCTGCGGTGGGTCTTGCAGAACTTAGCTCCGACCGCATGGATAGTTTCCACGAGCTTGTCATTCATATCGTCCACTGCATTGCAATCCTCTCGGCACCGAAAGCGGTTACGTAACTCGAGCTGAAAGGTTTCGGGATTCTGGATTAGAGCACGAGGGGGACGGAGCGTTGACTTCATTAGACGAGACCTCTCCAACTTAACGTTTAGGTTCAGTGTGCCTCTAACCATTCGGTGATCGCTGCCAGTTTTCACCCTTGCGATCACTGAGACATCACTGAACAGTTGGCGTCTGGTCGTCATAATGAAGTCGATCTCATTTTTTGTAGATCCGTCGGGGCTCGACCAGGTCCACTTCCTGTGGGGCCGCTTCTGAAAGAAAGAGTTCATCATAAAGAGTCCCTCTTTCTCCATAAAGTCGGCCAGCTGCTGGCCCCTTCGGTTCCGTTGCCCTACTCCAAAGTTCCCTACATTCAGCTCACCGCTTTCTCTTGTTGCGTTGAAGTCTCCCATCAGCACCGTGTAGTGGGTTTTGGAGGAATGCATGGCTCTGGAAATATCCTCATGCATTTCCTTCACCTCCTCATCGGGATGTGCCGAGGTTGGTGCGTAAACCTGTATGACCTTCAGCGAATACCGTTTGGTGATTCTGAATATCAGGTACGCGACCCTCGTCGATACACTCCCAATCTTTACAACTTTGTTGACGAAAGACTTGTGGACGATAAATCCGACACCTCTTTGGGACCGATGGTCGCCCTCCCGGTGATAGAACAAGTTGCCGGACTCGAGGATTGCCATGTCCTCCCCCTCTCTTCGGACCTCGGATAATCCAATAATATGCCAGCGCAACTTGTCTACCTCTTCTTCCAGCTCCAGTATCTTCTCGTCAGTCCTCAAGGTGCGTGCGTTATATGTTGCCAGGTCGAGTCGTCGTAGGTGGCAACAACTCAACTTTACCATATATTTATTTCAAAATTAATGCTGCAATGCTTTCGACATAACGGAGGATCTTGCTAAGCCATTTGAGGATATATTTTCCCTTAAGGTTAGAATTCTTAATTACAAAATCTCATTCTATAGTTGAGTAACACACCTTACTTACTTGAGCAAATGCCCAAGTAACACTACGCTTGGTGGTTGTTTCTGTGTTCATAAACATAGTTCTTCATTACATTCAAAGGTTTGGAAATAACCAACAATTCTAAGGCATAAAATTCCGTATGTTAAAACTTACGAACATCGAATGTCGAACAAATGTCGAAATTAGATAACGTCTAAACTTTTAAAGTAAGAAGGTTCGTTTAGCAGAAATAACATAATCCCGAAAAAAGAGTTACATATATTCATGTAATCACCTGTCAGTCCTATAAAGGGAGATGAGTTGGAGATGTGAGATGGCATGAAAGGGTTGTCACCCGGGCTTCTTAGCCTAGCTAAGATCTATTTGCCTATTGTGGCAACTTCGGTACCCCGTGACCGCTTACTATGCGCCAGGTTGTCAAAATCGTTATTTTAAAATTCAACTCTAAAGAAATAAACGTAAAAGTAAAAAAATGTTTAATTAATTCTTGTTTTCTGTTAAAAATAATTATTATCGATAAAATTAAATGTGTTAAAGTAAATAGTGTAAAACTTACAACATAAATATAATGTTTGATTATTATACTTATTTGTTTAATTTCTGTTCAAATGATTTTTGAAAATGAATTTATTCGATATATATATTTGAAAAATAAAATCCTATCTCCTCTAATATAATATTACCATCTATATTTTCTACAACATCAAAAACCGGTCCAATGCTATCCAAAGTTTTCATTTTTTATCTAAAATAACCTCAAAGTAGTGCTTATGTAAAGGAAATGGTGACTATTACTTGGCTGAGTATTCTAACTTTTGACACTTCTAGCTTGGAGCAATTACTTAACTATCCAATACAAATCGTTACTTAAGTGATTACTTTTACTCAAGTAATTACTTTTACTTGTTTATAAATACGGGTGTTAGTAATTCGGCGAATTCTAAGACACGTAGAATGGCAGTGTCGTGATTCTGTTCGTTTTAGTAATTCTTCTAGTGCAGGCAATGAAATTGTTGCTGCTGAGGGGCTGCTCTGAGTTACAATGAGATGGGTAGTTGATTTGCATACCTTGGTGCTATCACTTAATTATGTCTCTTATGTTACACTACTGTGTAAACGTGACGGGGACATATTACGGTACCTATCGTCGAACTGTAATTGCTCTGAACATAACGCATAGTGCCGTACGTTGTTTTATTGACTATAATGATTAATTGTGTGAGCAAAAGAGCAATAAACTTCCGTTCTCACAATATTATTAATTTTAACGATTTACTTCAGATGTATTCCTTATATTCCCGAAAAACAAATGTGTGTGTTTTCAACGTAAGAGTGAATAGGCTTTTGTCTAAGTAAGTGTGCTTAGCAATCTTTGGCTGTATCACTAGTTCATCAGGTGGGATAGTAATTAAGCTCTGACTTATGATAATAAAAAAAAAAACTTTACGACCTAGCGTATAAAGCATTATTCCGTATAAAGTAGTCGTAAAATTCGTCGTATAATCGTCGTTAAATTTTAGTGAGCACGCCTTTAGTGTCGAAATGCTCGGGCTCTGTTTACAAAGGCTATACGCGAAATTTTAACTACTTATAGCCGATTTAAAAAAAAAAAGAAGTCGGGCTAATTTCGAATGTATGTTCTTTTTATGTGTAGGTTATGAAATTTTTTCGTCAATTGAAAACAAATTTTCATGATTCTTTTGTTTTTGTTAAATAGGCTGTAATACAGGAGTGATACTACATACATTTAGATAAAAATGTTCACCTCTAAAGGTTAAAAATCGTGTTTAATGTGACTCTTAAGACGACATTCTAGTCGTAACCTTGAGCATATTATGTTTCTCAGGCTATTCAAAAGTGTTAAAAAATTAAACTCAATAGAAAATAAAAACCTTATTCAAAGAATTAAAAAAAAACATTTACACAGTAGCTTGTGAAGTCGATGCTAAGATATAGCGCGTCGAAGAATTAAAGTCTCGACTTCTGAGGTCGTTATGTAAAAATTATTAAAGTCGTTCCAGTTCATTGTCTTTAAGTTTACATTTCGATGCAGTTAGCAACAGCTACACTAATATAAACTGTGTTACAGCCGTTAGCGTCTTCCACCCTGAGTTGTACAAAACAAGTGTGTTATAGTAGAATACCTAAACACGCTAAAAATAAATATTGACAAAGAAGAGAAAATTTTCTTATAACAAAACTTTTTTGTGTGTGTGTTTTTCCCGAAAAACAACAGGAGATGGGTCGCAGCACCTTCCTGATAACAACTCGAAATAAACGTGGTTGACAAACCGCTGTCAATAACATACCACCTCCGATCAAAAACAGTAACACGGTTCTATAATAAAACTAAAAGAACACCTTTTAACCCTTCAATCCTCATAAAATTCCCATGCAGTCGCGTGCGCCTGGCATATCCCGAGCAGTCGCATGCGACCGCACCCACCCACAGCACTTTAAACCATTAAAACTTATATTTGGAGACTACTTTTCTATAAAGAAGTTTGGCATTATAAAATTTATACAAAACTTTGATAGAAAGTTTTGTATAAATTTATTAAGAAAATTTTCTAAATAACAAAAGTCAGGTTTTACATCATTACAAAAAGATTTTATTGTATTTTGATAACAACAAAAACCAAGCGGATATCGGTAGCGTGGAAATCACAATTATCTTAATCTTATCTTTCTATATCTTTCTTCTTAATATACCGGGTCCGGCAATTGAACTGTCCGTCTCGATCTAACTGTTTTAAAATTCGAACCACTGAATCGAACGCCGCCAAAATTTAAAATGTTGTTCTTTGACATATTTTCTTTCATGGTTTGATCTGATTTTGTTGTGAGATAAAACATTCTTAATTTAAAACGATGGATTTAAAACGTAATTCAGTGTTTGCTCTGTATTTGGAAGGAAAATCGAACATCGAAATTCGTCGAGCGCTGCCAAATCTTAAACTAAATGAGAAATTTGTACATCGTACTATCAAACCATACTCTGAGACTGGTAGCATAGATTACCATAGATTAAAAATTTTAATCTATGGTAACCGCGGTTAACTATGACATATGGACGTTGAACATCTCAGTCCTGCCCGTGACCATGAGTGCTGTAAAGCGTTCGAAACGTCGGGTAATTAAAAAAGTTAAATATACGCGATAAATTCCGTAAAAAACTAGTATTATTTCAATTCCCAATTTGGTGTTTTCGGATGAGAAAACTTTCTGCGTTAAGCAGTTTCTTAACAAACAAAATGACCGTATATGGTTGAAGGGACGTGTCAGCGACCATGCGGACGAACTGCAAGTCACTCGACGTCAAGGAGCCGATCAATCATGGGCGGCGGTGTCCGAAAAAGGCCGTTCACCGCTCGTTTTTCTCCAAATGGGTCATAACCAAGTCAAAATAAATCAGCAAATCTATCGAGTCAAAGTCTTAATACCTGGGCTGATACCGTGGGCACGTAAATCGTTCGGTTCTGAGCGTTGGACTTTCCAGCAAAACTCGGCACCATCGCACAGACAAATTGGAACGCAAAATTGGTTGAAAGCGAACGTTCCAGTGCTTATCGACCGAGATATGTGGCCGTCGTCATCACCCGACTTGAATCCGCTAGACTTTTGTATTTGGGGTCTTTTACAGGCCACAAAACAGGCTACAAAACACACGTCGGTGAAAGCGCTCAAAGCTAGTCTTACGCGAGAATGGAATTGTTTAAGTGATGACGTCGTTCGAGCAGCGTGCGCTTCATTCAGGAAGAGACTCAAGCTTGTAGTATAAAGGCTAAAGGCGGTTTTATTCCATCGGACTAACCCATAACATAACTTTGAACCATCTATTGTCATATGTAAAAAGCGTATAAATAAATATTGAAAATTAACAAAAATAATTTATTTTCCCATACGGACAGTTCAATCGTCGGACCCGGTATATAAATTACGTGTCACGTTGTTTGTCCGCGATGGACTCCTAAACTACTTAACCGATTTTAATCAAATTTGCACATCATGTACAGTTTGGTTCAACTTGAGAGATAGATTTTTTTTGCGGAAAATTGACCAAATTTTTTTAATTTAAGGATTTTTAATAAGACATGACAAAGGTCGTCGAAAAGGGTAGAACAACATCTGCCTGCATAACTAGTTTCTATATATTACTCGAAATTATTTACGTAGGAAGATAAATTATATTAACACAAAAACTTTTATAACAATTTTATGATAAAACACTATATATAGTAAAACACTAGAAAAATCCAAAAATTAACGCAACAAAATCCAAATGAAAATGGCGTACGTAATGAACGTAGAATATAAATTAATATCCATAGACTAACTAGATTAATTGTTGATTCCATAATGCCAAACATCTTCAAAGAAAAGTAGTCTCTAAACATAAGTATTTATGGGTTAAAGTGCTGTGGGTGGGTGCAGTCAAATTTGACCTCTTGAATTTTGACGGAATATCGAAGCGGTCAAATTTGGACGCTTGGCGTTTATGAGGTTAAATTTGCAAAATTAGTAGAACTCTGTGTCGATGTATCACACCTTTCCAATGAAAGACGCTGTGTCTGCATACTAAAAAATTAATAATAAATAAAATTGAGAAATTAACTTAACTTAAATATTATCTCATCAAATAATTTAATTGATTTTTTTCTGTATCTAAATCTTTATGTTTATTTTTAAATTTTAATCAGTGGATGTTTTTATTTTGCATGTACTGAAAATCAGCGTTATAATTATAACTATTTGTGCCGAATAGACGCTATTTTAGTTGTTTAATTATTTTGTTATGTTAATTTATGTTTTTCTTTGAAACTAAATAAATTATATTTATTTATAATGAGCGTAGTGTTCGTTCTGCAACATAATACAATTTGCATAAAACGGACTAATTCTGAGTCATAGGTTGTTATATCAGTATTTTGTTATACAAGTTTCTTTTTTATCTTCTTTTTACACTGTAGAACGGATCGTCGATGGTGTATATACCGGGCAAGTCCCCCAAGGGATAGTTTGTTATAA
Source organism: Parnassius apollo (assembly GCA_907164705.1). Lineage (NCBI taxonomy): Eukaryota > Metazoa > Arthropoda > Insecta > Lepidoptera > Papilionidae > Parnassius > Parnassius apollo. Next base: position 2,570,849 of record CAJQZP010000758.1, read on the forward strand.
AAGCTATAATAGCCATTTAATATATTTCCTTTAATATAAAAAAGGTCGAATAGCCCGTCGTTTTTTGAATAAAGGAAATGAGCGTGAGTGACATTAAAACCTCGTTTGCTTTGAGAACAAAAAAAAAACCCCAAGAAACTAAAAAAAAACGGGGAGCATTAGTTTAATTAAAACTCGAAAATAGACACCATTTTATTAAATCGGAGGATTTTGACTATTTTTTTTAATTTAATCTTCAATTGGAAGATTTGCTCGTACTCGCTTAGCTTGTCCTCGTAATAGTAATGATGCTGTCCATTAAAATTTGAGTTCTCACCTGCAAGTATTTACGTAGTAGAGTCACGCCGCAGCTATATTATGATTGTAGCACGAATACGTCGGCTCGACCGGGGCAGGATCACGCTCCCACAGGATTCAAGCGTAAAATAAAACAGCTTAATGTTGCTGTGGTGCTGGTGGGTGCAGGTAACCGGAGACACTTTTTACTGAAAACGATGCATTCCATCTTAGTCCTCAGGAGTGACAACGCATCTGCATTTTGATTCATAAATGAAGATACATGTAAATGTCTATGGACTGCAGCGTCCAATTACATGGACTTTGTGCTTCTTTGTTATTCTTTTTCTATTATAAAAAAGTAGAAGACCGCAGTTGGACAAAGGCGTCTACAATTGTGGGCAGAATTGGCTACTTTGCAAGTGGATTGTTAATTGCAGTACCAACCGTCTGGTTCCTTTGACGCTGCATCACGTCCCTGGTTTCGGTATCCTACGCGTGGCTTAAACTAGAATTTTGTACCATAACATAACATAACATAAACACTCACGCCTGTCACCCAGAGGGGTAGGCAGAGACTACAGACTTCCATTTGGCACGATCCTGACACACCTCTCTCGCCTCCTTCACATCCATACACCTACGCACACATGCTCGTCGGTTAAGGGTACTCCTAATTTGGCTCGTTTTCAATATTCGAAAGAAAGGGGTATGAAAGTGAACGCAAGTAAAACGAAGGTTATGGTTTTAGAAAGAGAAGAAAGTAAAACGATTTGTGAAATAAGAATAGAAGGGGAGTTGATCGAGCAATTAGATGAGTTTGTATATTTGGGCTGCGTATTTAGCAGGGATGGGAGATATGATAAGGATATAGAACGACGAGTGAATGCGGGAAATAGAGTAAATGGGGCCCTGCACTCTATTGTGAAAAGTCAAAATGTGTCAAAAAAGGCACGTATGGCAATTCACAATGCTGTGTTGGTCCCTACTTTAACGTATGGTAGTGAAAGTTGGGTGTGGCAGAAGAAGCATGAGAGTAGAATCAACGCAGTAGAAATGCGGTCCTTAAGGAGTATGTTAGGGCTGAATCTGAACGACAGGGTAAGAAATTGTGTAATAAGAGAAGAGTGTGGTTTGCAAGATGATGTTGTGACCAGGATTAAGAAAGGAATGCTTCGGTGGTTTGGTCATGTGGAAAGAATGAATGAGGAAAGAGTGACAAAGAAAATTTATGTTGCAGAAGTGAATGGCAGAGTCGGAAAGGGACGTCCTAAGCGAAAATTTATCGACCAAATTGGCGATTTATTTGTACCATATATCATTTATTAATTCTTCACATTTATTTTTGAAAAAACACCCCTTGGGTGTCGTAAAAAGTGACTATGGGAAAACTGGCCGATCGGCAATAAATAATATATACCCTGCTGCTACCATAACACAGAAGGCGAAGAAAACATTTATTTCCTAACTATCCCCGGCTACTGAGATACTGCGGGCTGCATATTGATGCGAGATAATTTGACGTATATATTTAACGTTCTAATAAAGAAACAAGAAACAGCCGCAAATATCATTCAGCGCCACATGGTGAGAAGCTGTTGTGAAGACGTCACACGCTGCTATCGTTATGTATCCGTCGACCATTTTGAAGCCGTTTCTTCATCGCCGCAGCTCGCTTCTTCTTGCTGTTCCGGAGCTGTGTCCTACGCCGCCGCCGCTCGCCGACTACGCGCGCGTGCTTTTTTTTTGCGCCTGAAGCAAATATGGGCAACCCTCCGGAAAGCGGGGGAGGGAGGCGGTGAATGCTCATAGCATACCACGCAGCGGCTGCGTGGTTATGTGGAGACTTTTACCCACTAAACACCGCCTTTATGGATTGGCTTACCGATCTGACGAGAGATCTCTAAGCCGTCGAACGCGGGAGGGCGCAAGCGGCGAAAAGCCGCTTAGAAGTGTGCCTAACTAAGGCAGATTAAGGGATGTGTTATGTCGGCTCGGCCTGAGCCACCAGAAGGCAGTTCAGGTCAGCCGAAAGCTTGTTGGGGGGTCCAAGAGCGTTTCTCGGTCTGCGCACACTATAGCGAGTGTGGATAGGGGCTGCATAGGCAGCTGTCTCACGAATGAGATAATTTAGGTGGGACTCTGAGGCTTTGAAAAATCTCTCAGAGAGTGATTTAAGGAACTGCTGGATTGTTGGGAGCTCTAAATCTCGGTGTAGGTCGGTATTACGGACATAATAGGGGGAGTTAGTGGCCCTACGACAGAATAGATTTTGAACTATTTGAAGTTCATTTATAACTTTTGGCTTAGCATGTGCGAAAATGGGGGCCGCGTAAGTCATGAAAGGTCGTATGCAGACCTTACATAGGGTTCGCTTGTTGCAGAGGGACACTTTTCAGTGTCTGCCCAACATGCTGTTGAGCCTACCCACGTAAAATCGTGCGGTGCGAGTTACCTTCTTGATATGGGGCTCGAAAGTGAGCCTTGCATCAAGGGTGATGCCTAAATATCTGGCTTTTGACTGCCATGGGACAGGAGTTCCTAACATCCTGATTGACGGAGTGGTGGTGAGACGGCGTCGTTTATATTCGAAGCAAACGGCGGAGCACTTCTCCGGGTTTACGTCGATACGCCATTTTTGGAACCAAGCTCCTAAGTCGTTAACTGCCTTTTGGATCTTATTCCGCATCTGTGGCAATGAGTTGCCTTTAGAGTAAAGGGCTGTGTCATCTGCGAAGAGGGCTAGTTTAACACCATTCGACGGGATAGGGATGTCGTTGGTGAATAGTATATATAGGAGGGGGGCAAGCACAGAGCCTTGAGGGACATCGGATTTGATTTGACGAGTAGAGGATAGCGTGCCTTCGTATCTAAAGTGAAAGGTACGATCCTTTAGACAGGACGCTACAAGGCGGATGAGACGGTCAGGGAGGCCTAAGTCGTACAATTTGTAGATAAGGCCCTGGTGCCAGACTCTGTCGAATGCCTTGGAAATGTCAAAAAAGGCCGCGATGGTTTTTTGACGACGAGGATAAAATCGCTGAGGATATATTCCACTATGCGGTGAAGTTGCTGGGGGCACGAGTGTTTGGCTCGAAACCCGAATTGTTGAGGGATGACAAGAGGGTCGCCGTCTGCGGGAAACAAATGGCGCCTCATGCACACGAGAATAACTCGTTCGAAAAGTTTGCCCTTGGCGGCCTTGAGGAGGCTGATGGGACGGTGATTGGAGGGGAGGTGGTGAAGTTTGCCTGGCTTGGGAATGCCAATGACAGTTGCCTCTTTCCAAGAGGTGGAAAAGTAGCTGAATTCGAAGCAGGCGTTGAAGATTATGGCCAATAAGGCGATCACCTGCTCCGGAAAGTGTTTGAGGGCTTTGTTGGAGATACCATCCTCACCCGGTGCTTTTTGAGCTTAAGTACTTTGATGGTAGATGAAATCTCATCTTTGGACACAGTGATAGGGTCAGAGGCAGTGGGGGAGGAGAGTTTCGGCAACGGACCTCGTCCTCCACTAGTTTGATGTGCAGGGGTCAGTGGGTTGTGAGCTGGGAGAGCATTGAGCGGCGACACTGTCGGCGAAGCACTAAGCCTTTTCTTCGTCCTCGAAGGCAATAGAGCCGTCGGGACGAGACAGAGGGGGAGTATGCGTGATAGCGTCTATCCGGAGGGCTCTCGCCATCTGGTATCCGTCAAGCATAGCCATGAAGGTTCATAATGTCCCTTTCACTAGATGTCGCTAGTCTGGACTAAGGTGAGATTTTCTTTACACATCATTATGATAAAATTGATCTGTTGGGTTTTAACTAAAAGTTTATAGGTTTCTAGAGAATTATTAAAATACAATGCCGCAGTGGTTTGTTCTTTACTTTTTACATATTTAAAACCCTTTTTAACCGACTTCAAAACAGGATTAGTTATTCAATTCGACTGTAATTTCTTTATGAGTGTTACCTTAGAAGGTTTTTTTGGATTAACCGATTTTGATGATTCTTTTTTTTAATTGAAAACTGAAGCCTTTCATGTGGACCCATATAAATTTGATCAAGATTTGATCAGTAGTTTTAAAGTAATGCTGTATTTAATTGATTTCGACTACATTGATGATGTTGTCATTTTATCTATACATATAATAAAACAGTAACGAAAGAAAAACTGTACATTGAGAATTTTCGAGAAAAAATAAGTGGATTTTGTTAGAAAAACGTAACTGATGACAAAAAGTGACTTTTTAGAATTTTTGTCTGTTCGTCTGTTTGTCTGTGTGTATGGTACGGCTTTACGCCAAAACTACTGGGTAGATTGAATTGAAATTCAGCAAAAATGTTCTTTGTAAACCAAGGAAGGCTAGACTACCATATTATCACACCGTATGTTGTAGGAGAAATCATCAATATTGATTTTAAAACGTTTTTCTTCGTAATTAAATGCATAAAATAATTGAATGCATAAAATGACATGTTATTAGTTTAAATAAAAATAAGAATTTAACTGTGAGAACATAATAATCAAGCTATTTTTATAAAGGAGCCGGGCAGTAATATTTATAAATTGCAAGGGAATTGATTTAAGTATGTAATTCTTAGTTTTGTTCCTTGTTGATGTTAACATATTTTTAATGCAAAAATAATGTACTTGGCTGTTAAATTAACGACAATTAAGTTTTAATTCATAATTTAATAAATTCATTGTAGTTTCCGTTTTCTAACCAGATGGCGTTGGCTTCGAGTTAGATAGCGCTATGGTTTGTTTCCAAAAAGTGATGTTATAGGTGCCGATGGGCCGCTCTCATCCTATAGAAACGGGGCTACCTTTGTTGTCTGTGTTGGTTGATGTGTTTAATTTCCTGCGAATAATAATTATTTTTTTACTTACTAGCAATTTTTACATATTTATTCGATTACTTTTCATTGTTTTGAATATCGTTAGTATCGGATTAAGAAGGAATTTTGTCTCGAAACTCAAGGGTTTCTAAGATGCGCAGGTTAGTTCGATCTCTCGAAACCGACGCAGAGCGTGAAACAAGGCTAGGTGCTAACCGTGAGCGTAATGTACTATGTTTGTCCGCGAGAGCGTCATTCTTTATCTCGCGCTTCCGAAACGGATACAGAGAGAGAGCAGAGATTAAGTCTTCTGCTTTTCCGCACTGAGACTGCTCGGTCGCTCTAGAATACTCAGGAGCACGATACATGCGCTTCGGAGACTTACACGCAGAGAGACTCACGTTTAAGCTCCCAACGTATTCGCACTGCCACATCTCGATCACATGAGAATCCTGAAAAACATGAGACGCGCCTTAGTGCAGACCGTTTACAGCATGCTCTAGCTCGGTCTTTGGAGACAGACGAGCAGCGCGAGCAACGCAACGCACTTGCTCGGCAAAGATATCACGACATGCGTGTTGAGGTGTCTGTTCATTCCACGCAAGAAAGTGAGCGGATTCAGGAAATGCGGGCAAGTCATATAAGCGAGTATACGTCGCAATCTTCGCAATTCATCCTCATCTGATACTGAGTCTATGGTTTATAATCCTGTAGAGCAACCGTGGTTCAATAAAGAAAGGAGCGTGTTTTCCTATAACCCATTTATTAATTACATCGAACACGGAAACATTGGCACCATGTCTGAGGTGTGTGCACACTGTCACGTGCGTAAGTGGAGGGGAGAGACCAAGAAAATGTGTTGTGCGTCTGGAAAGGTATGACTAAACTCTATGCAAGAGCTACCGGAGTTCTTTGAATAACGAGCATCCTAAGTCCAGCCATTTCTTAAGCAATATTCGAGCCTACAACAGTGCTTTCCAGATGACTTCATTTGGAGCTCATCAAGTCACTAAATCTGGATTCATGCCAACTTTTAAAAGTCAGGGGCAAGTCTACCAGGTTCCCCACTACCCACCGAAATGCCGAAATTTTTGCAAATATATTTCGTTGCAGATTTTGCTCAACAGGCTAATGTCCGATGCCGACATATTCCTATATTTATAACTAGCTTTTACCCGCGACTTCGTCCGCATAAGTTTTTTTGTTTTCTCCCGGCTATAAGTCCCCCTGCAACAATGTCCCACTATCGTGTTCCAGTCCTCAACTTCACATCAAAATTTGTTCAAAAGCAACCTAAGCTACATAATGGATAGCTCCGAATGTTTCCTTAGTAAATATAAAAAGTAAATAATGTAAATCGGTTTAAAATACTACTAACTACCTACCTGCCAACCCCCGATGTTAGACAGTGTGACATCCGTAACATCGTCTGCGTAGGAAGTACTAACTTAATGTAAGTAGTATAATAATGTAGGAAGCTAACAATAAGAGGCCTTATTACTGTAGTACATTTTTGTAAACTATGTTCTTTGTTTTTCCCTCTCTGGCCAACACATGGAGATTCTGTGGACTTGAAACACGTGAGCAAGCCACGTATAATTGTCCGTGAGAAAAACAACTCTTTTCTAAATTAATGCCGGCTACTTTTAATGTTTGCCCCTGAGCTTTATTTATCGTCATAGCGAATGCGATTTTCAGCGGAAACTGTAATCTCTTAAACTGGAATGGCAAATCTGTCGGAATTATGGGTATACGGGGGATTAAAACGTTCTCTCCTTTTGCCATTCCAGTCATAATGATTGCTTTTACAATATTGCGACCGAGGTGTGTCACTTGCAACCGTGTGCCATTACACAGTCTTGGTGCATCTAAACTCCGCATTAAAAGGACAGGAACGCCTACTTTCAGCCTCAGTTTGTGTGAAGGTACTCCCGACAGTTCTAAAGAATTAAGAAATTCTACAGGGTATGATGTTACTTGTTCAGTATCCATTACAGTGTCTACAGAGAGAAACTCAACAATATCACCTTCCACGCGTGACATAATTTGCTCGTTTATCTGTCCCACCATTTCATTCGTCGGCGCTAAAATTGCTCTTTCACATAACCAGTCTCTATTCCTCATATTAGTTAGCAGTTCGCTATAGACGAAGTTATTTAGATCATCTGGATTATGCACAACATTGCAGAATTCACGATCCAATGTAATCATGCCATTACCATCCTTTGCCATACGATCTTCTCCAATTTTAAGAAGAGCAGCAGCATAATGTCCAGATTGTACATCATTGTGTAGTTGCACTCTCATATTTGTAGACAGACTAAACGTTTTTACGTGCACCCATAACGTTGACGCTTTTAAACACGCATTTATTTCATCTGCAGGGGTGCCTTTAGTGATAACCGGCAAAGTCTGTCTAAAATCGCCCGCTAAAAGTACCACCATCCCCCCCATGATATTTGGATTACTCTTGATGTCTTTCAAAGTCCGATCTAGAGCTTCAATTGCTCTTTTATGGGACATAGTACACTCATCCCAAACTAATAATTTACATTGCTGCAACATACGTCCACGCTCGCTGTTTTTACTTATATTACAGACTGGCATTTCTTCATGGGCTAAGTTTAATGGCAGTTTAAGCACCGAATGTGCCGTTCGACCACCATTGAGCAGAGTGGCGGCTATTCCGGAAGAGGCAACTGCTACAGCAATTCCTTTATCTTTTCGGATTTGCGCTAAAAGCAAGTTTAAAAGAAAGGTTTTTCCCGTGCCTCCGGGAGCATCCAAAAATAACAAACCACCTTCGCCATCTTCGATTTTTTTGAAAACATTGTCAAATACTAACCTTTGTTCTGGGATCAAACGTGGAACAGACTCTGTCAATTGTTGTTGTAAGGAAGCAGTATCGTAATCTAGTTCCCGTATTAAATCGCTACTGATTTCCTCGGTTCTCTGTGGTCTGATCATTCCATAATCTGATAAATCCTTTCCAGAAATTGTTTTAACCTGGTCTTCAATTTTTGTCAAACCCTCATTGTAAATTAAATCACTGTACGTGACATTGGGATTTTGCTCTTGTAATCTGTGCAATATATCGTCGGTCATATCATTTTTGTATTTATCCCACAATTGTTGAGGATTTGAAAGACCACATGTCGCTACTAATACAGCAAATAGCTCTCTCATCTTGCCTGCTGATCTACATTGAGCAGCTTCTTCCAGTGTCACATCCCAATGGTTGTCATTCTCCAGTAATCCTCTTGCCTCACATGCCTCTCGAAATGTAGGATAATCTTGTGTGTTGTATTTTTTTAGATCATTGAAAGAGGTAGGTCCGCGCACATGGTGTAAAAGCATGCGTAGACAAAAACATTCCATGTTACTAACATGAACTGTATAAACTCGTCCTAAAGCATCTCCAGATTTGACGCCAGGCCAATCGTGAACTGAAGTACCTTGAATGCGGCGTTTCCAAGTTTTCCTACTTGCATCCCAAGTATAATACCTCGGCACCTCGACATAAAGAAGAGTTTTTGCAAACTCATCTCTGATACAAAGATCAAAAAAAGCAGTGAGTGTGGTTTTTGGCGGAGTAATTATTCGTTCGTGGAAATTGTGTTCATTAAAATAAACGCGTTCACCATTTTCTAAATGCACGCTGAGATGTGTCACGGTGGGATGCCTTTCGTGCAACGGAAATGCTAACAGACGCCACACGGCTTCGTTGCTGCTGACATACCGACCAGACTGATAAGTTTGTACCTCATCTACGGGATTCACAAGATCAGTATTTCTAAAATTGAAAATAGCTTGATCACTACCCTTGTTTATATATTTGCAAATATATTTGATGGCGCGTACTGAACTGCATGCCTCAACATTTATGTGGGCGTTAAACATTTTTGATAAAATTGGTGAATAGGGGACTACCCAACTATTATCAACCGTAACGTAGCTACCATTTCGGAGCTTCACGGTTGCTGTTCGACCTCCGTCTGCTGGCGCTCTTCTACGATACTGCGGGTATCCGTGGTCGTTGTGAACGGTCTCTTTCACTAACTTGCAAGGAAATTTTTTTTGTGCATTTTCCGTCTTTCATGCAGTGGCACTGTGGATTTTCGGGTCCGCATGGACCGTGAATCATATTTTTTACAATAATGTCATGGAGAGTCTTGTCAATGTTAGGATCCGGTATTTCAGCGCTGATTATGTTATCTATTTGATCGGGTCGTAACTTATCTTTTAACCACAATAATATATGGACATGTGGCAGTCCACGTTTCTGCCATTCGACAGAGTACATAAAGCAGCGCACTTCTCTGAACACTCGGCCTTTATTAATCACATCCATTAGTTTTTTAACTTTTAGTCTAAAAACTCTTGCGACTACATCATGTCTATCTATTGCGCTTTGCCCCGGCATCAACTGATTGACTATTTCGGGCCAGGCTGGGTTGCAAGTAAAGGTGACGAATAAGTCAGGGCGACCATGTGTACGCACATAAACAAACGCGTCCTGAGTATATTCGTGTAAGTACCGCGGGCTATTTACAAATGAAGATGGTAAAATGACCATACGACCTAAGTTATTTGGATTTAAATTAGCGTCATTTGCCACAGCGTCTTGAAGATGGATGTAATTCTCTGCTCTTAGTTTAGTTTGATTTAATGATATGTACCGTAACCTCTCGCTTTCAACTTTAACGTACATGTCAACGTAAAACTGATTGGCCAGTTGCTTGCATCTTTGTACAATGTTAAAGTTGTTTTCTCGTATCATCATGTTGTAGGCATAAAAATCCATGCATGAAACCTTTTTGTTATGCAAGGGAAGACCTGTTACAGGATTAATTTGAGGAACTTGAAAGTGGTACCCCTCTTGTCCCTTACTAAATATGATCGGATATTGCAACGCATCATAAAATTTATGAGTATCAGGCACCCTGGTTAATGTGTCATCTCGGGCCTGTAAAACTATATCACGGAAAGCAAACTGTTCGCCTGTAACCAAGGCTGCGACTTCATTTATTAACGGTGCATTATACCGCCTTTCATGTTCCCCACTTGGTGTGCGATCGGGGTGCATCACCAACCTATAATCCTCTCCCGGCATTCTTTCTAGTGCTGTTTTGAAAGTATTGATAAGGCGATTATGTTCATGCAACATTCTCTGGATTTTTAAAACAGTATCCCTTTCGATTCCTTGTATATTTTGACACCTGCGATCAGCTTCGTTTTTTTCATCGCCCATGAAATAAAGTTGCAAAAACTTTGATTGTTCATTATTTGCGGGAAGTAAGGAACCAATCCTGTGATACACCTGCCCTTGGATGGTAAAAGTAGGTGAAAATCCAGGCATTACGACCTCCTTATCTACACCAAATGACGTCATCTGAAAGCAAGAATTATACTTTCTAATCCTGCTTAAAATCCGGCGCGATTCGTTACTGTCGTATAAAAGTAAAGATTTAAGAGGTTCCTCTGGTTCGCCAAGTAATGGAATTTTAACCTTTCCACCAGAACAGCACATACCTGGAGTTTCTTCTTTCCATTTCAGTGCTTCACAATATCTGCATTTTTTATCCATTCTCCCAATGATAACCAATCGGTGATTAACATAGTCGATCAAAGGGTCATACTCAAAAGCGGCACCATTAAATGCCTCCCACGTACTCATTGAAAACGTACGTCTTCTTTCTGCCTGCCGTTCAGCATTTAAAAGACGTCGTCTTTGTGAATCTTCGTCAGTCTCTGCCGCAATCAATTGCGCGTGACGTTCGGCATCTAAAACTCGACGTGTCTGAGTCTGTTCCACTGTCTCAGCAGCTCTTTGAGATGCGTGGCGTTCAGCATCCAGGGTCTGACGGGCCTGAGTCTGCGTAAACGTCTCAGAGGCCCTTTGAAATGCGTGGCGCTCAGCATCTAAGGTTTGTCGGGCTTGAGTCTGCGTATAGGTCTCAGAGGCCCTTTGAGATGCGTGGCGTTCAGCATCCAGGGCCTGACGGGTCTGAGTCTGCGTAACCGTCTCAGAGGCTCTTTGAGATGCGTGGCGTTCAGCATCTAGGGCCTGACGGGCTTGAGTCTGTGTAAACGTCTCAGAGGCCCTTTGAGATGCGTGGCGCTCAGCATCTAAGGTCCTACGGGCTTGAGTCTGATAGGTCTCAGAAGCTCTTTGAGTCGCATGACGCTGAGAATCTAACATCTGACGCGTCTGAGTCTGCTCTTCAGATTCTTGGCTTCTAGCAACTTTTGCAGTTCGAGCTCTGCTAGAACTACGGCTTAGATTGGATTTACGTTTGCGTGGCATATCGAAAACAATAAAACAATAATTAAAGATTTGTAAAATCGGTAGTTTTAAAAACTACAACGTAAGACAATTTTTTATAAAAACTTCGATAAAGCAAACTTTTTTACTTATAACCTAAATATCTAAATCAATCAATAACGTATTGAACCGAAACAACTATGCACCTGACAAACCTTTTATACCTAAAACCTAAATTAACTAAATAAATTCAAAAATATTGAATTTATGTACCACACCACAATACACAATTTTCTTCACTACTGGTACTACCTACTTATCTATCAAAACTAACATAAAAGTACTATAATATAATGACAAAATCTATTACTAAACTAATTTACTACGAACTATAAACATCCTGATGTGAGCTAAAAAACACTTAACCTACACATGAATAAAATTGAGAATTAACAAATGAAAGCGACTGCAAAAATAAAGAATAATACGTATCTGAGTAAACCTAGAGATATGAATGATTGGTTAAGAAAATACCTACATCTAACAGCTACCTTAACTACCTAATAATAAAAATGTAACTAAGTACTTAATAAAAATACGAAAATGACGTCAACTTGGACTCAAAAATAATAACCTACCAAATATTTATTTAGATATCTAAAACAAAGGACTAAATTAAAGCTTACAGACCCTACGCGTAGACCGTAGTACCTATTTCAACTCTGAATTTAAAAAGAACGTTTTTAGCTAACCAAAAATACGCAACGAATAGAGTTTCGTAACGCAATATTTCAATATTCGCATACGTGCGACGACGACGTCTGCCCTCGTGCGTCTGCCCGCTTGGGTAGGCACAGTTGGGCACGGCCCTCCCCTCGCGCCGCACCGCCTCTTCGCTCGGCGCAGCGTCTTGTATTCACTACGACGACGTATGATTTGAAGGTTTGCGTTATATTGAATTATTTTCCCTCGTTGAATAGTAAACAAACTAAGTGTAGGTGTTATAATTTCGGTGATGAACTGATTACCTATCCGTTTCTTTGTCTAAAATGAGTATTAACTTATCACTATGATTGATTACTGAGCATAAAGTTCGTATAAATGTCTATCTAATTACCTCCTCAAGTTTAAAGCGTAGCTAGTTATGTAGTACTATATTAATTCTGTGGTGTAGGTAATTAGATTTTATCTGTATGTAATTTAACAGTCAGTTGAATAAAAAATCGTATACAAATCAGATCAATAGCTATGGCGTAATGTGATTCTAGACAGAGTTTTAATGTTGTAGATAGGTAGCTGTGTATAGGTTCCTGTGGGAATGAGATATTTTCCCGAAGTAAAAAGTAGTCTGAATTTTGGTACCTTCCTACCCTATAAGTTAAGTAGTGTGATGGTATGTCGCTAAGTTTCGATCCAAGTAAAACTGTTAAATAAAGACAGATGCATCAAAATTTTATAATAAATTCCCTAAATTATGGCGCCTACCGACCCTCTAAGTTAGAAAAGTGATCAAATACTAACTTTAAGTCTTAGTAACACTCATTTAAAAAAAAACATCAAAATCATTTCAGTAGCTATGGCGTCATTCGCTTCTTGACACGATCACGCTAGATTTCCGCGGGAATGAGGTATTTTCCCGCCGTAAGAAGTAGCCTGTGTCCGTGTCTAGGATCCTATCTTTATATTAACCAAGTCTTATAAAAATCCGTTCAGACGTTAAGGCGTGAATGAGGTAAACTTTTAAACCAAACTATTAAAAATCACTAACTTAATTAGTTTTCTGCCTACTGCCTACGCCTTAAGTACGATAGCATGAATATTAATAGCCCATATCCTTTTCTAGGTTACTATCTATCACCTAACTAAATTTCATCAAAATCCGTTCAGCCGTTTAGGCATGATAGAGCAAAATTCCCACCAAAAACCATAAAAAAATCACTAACTCAATTCAGTTTTCTGCCTACTTCCTACCCCCTAAGTACTATGACGTGATCATTTTGATCTTATATCCGTTTTTAGGTAACCATCTATTACCTTACAGATCTGTTCAGCCTTTTATACGTGAAAGAGCAAAAGTCCCAACAAAAACGACTAAAAATCACTAACTCAATTTAGTTATCTGCCTACTGCCTACCCCCCTAAGAACGATGGCGTGATTATTTATAGCCTATGACCATTTCTAGGTTATCATCTATCACCATACCAAATTTCATCAAAATCCGTTCAGCCGTTTAGGCGTGAAAGAGGAGCAGACAGACAGACAGACAGACAGACAGAGTTACTTTCGCATTTATAATATTAGTATGGATTACTATATTACAATTACGTTTATAATTACATATTCCTATATTCCTATATATATTATATAATTATATTTCATATAATTTAGAATTGAGCCTTATAAGAACACTCTGCACGGTGTCGGTCCATACGTTACCGATTTCAAAACCGCATTGGAATCGGTGCCTGAACACGAGCGCGATAATTTTTAATTCGTTATTAGCGCAGACAAACGACCCACCGCAGTCCATCCAGGACGATATAACGCACCAACGTCAAACGAGGTAGCCGTCCTCTTGGTTGACCAAGAATGCGACAAAAGAGACATTGTTTTACGCACACGTGATGATCGCCTACAGCGTATCAGCGAGACACATTGCACTTATGATACCCTACTGTATCCCCTAATGTTTTGTTGCGGAGAGGATGGCTACCCCTTTGACGTATACAGTGTAGACCCGCAGACAGCTGCCCCAAATTATAACAAAAAGACTTCCGCCCTCGAGTTTTACAGTTACATGATTAAGCTCCGTTTCAACGACAACTCTCATCTCCATTATTGCCGTGCACTCTTTAGTCGATTTCTGGTAGATGAGTATGCCAAAATTGAAATGGAGGGGTTGGTGTTCATTAGAACAAATCAACGGAAACTGAGGGCGGAAAACTACGTGCACCTAAGGGACGCCATGCGAGAGGACTCTAACGCGGAAAATGTTAGACGGATGGTGATACTCCCTTCCACCTTTACGGGAGATCCGCGCTACATGCACGAGCGGACACAAGACGCATTCTGTTACGTGCGCAAGTACGGTCGACCGGACCTTTTCATCACCATTACTACCAACCTTAAGTGGCCCGAAATAACCCGCACTTTGTGACTATTCGACGATAGTGTATACGAAACCTAAAGCTTTTTTATACTCGTAAGTGTGACAAACGAGCACACAGTCCACTGATGGTAAGTGCTTACTGTTGCCCATAAATATCTGTATCTATCATCGATTACGAATTAAAATGCACATGCGTTACCACCCCCTGAGAACTAAGATGAAATGCTTCGTTCCTAGTAAAAAGGGGCTCCAGTTCTCTGCACACACTATACGAAGCAGCGTTGTGCTGGTATTTTACGCTGGTATTCTGTGTGAGTATGGTCCTTCCCCGGTCCGTTAATGCTAAAATTATACTACGAATATAGCAACAGCACGACTCTACCACGTAAGTATCGATGGAAAGGTGCTATGTTCACACGTGACTACCTTTAGGTATTTATTTCGCTATTCGGTATGATATTGGTCCCTTAGGAGAGATGTAAAACCTTAGTGTTGGATACTACTTGCGTAGACATTTTGGCAGAATCTCATCTCTTAGCAGGGCAGGTGCCACATGACATACACGACTTGATTTCTCGGGTGTTTCAATAAAAAATTAAAGTGCCTGATGGATGTTCTCACAAAAGAAAAACTATTTGGTGCTACCAGATGACGCATGTATTCGGTAGAGTGATAAAAACGCGGCTTGCCCCATGCGCATTTACTTTTGTGGTTGAAGGATAAAATCAGGCCCAACGAGATCGATGATGTCATAAGTGCTGAGCTGCCAGATCCCGACGTTGATCTCGTTCTGTACTAAATTGTAAAGGGTCACATGGTGCATGGTCCTTGCGGAGCCCTATATCGCAATTCTCCTTGCATGAGGGACGGACGGAGGGATTTAGCAGCGAAACTCTTACAAGTGAGGATGGATACCCTTCATACCGGCGTCGATCTCCTGCTGAGGGTGGCAGTCGTGCCGAGGTAACTGTGCGTGGCCAGTTCCATACTCACCTGTACTTTCTAGGACGTTCAGTACCCACATTAATGTCGAGTCGTGCACAAGCGTACAGTCGATTAAATACATCTGTAAATACGTCAACAAAGGTAGTGACCAGGCAACGTTCGCTTTACAGAGTACTGACAGGGATGAAGTGACTAAGTATCAGTCTGGTCGCTA
Source organism: Parnassius apollo (assembly GCA_907164705.1). Lineage (NCBI taxonomy): Eukaryota > Metazoa > Arthropoda > Insecta > Lepidoptera > Papilionidae > Parnassius > Parnassius apollo. The sequence continues at coordinate 2,586,481 of CAJQZP010000758.1, forward strand.
CATCAGCACTTCTGGGGCGATTTGGCGGATACTGGCCTTCTAAATACACGAGGGCATCCAACAGTCATGCATTTAGATGTCTATTTAGAGAATGGCCAGCGCATTTATTTTGATCCTGATAACGTTGTATCGGGATTGGAATTGGAAGATCCGCGAATTTTGATACATTCCGCACCGGATCGGTGAAATATACGGGATGAAAAGTTTTTTGTTGTATAGGTGTTATTAAGTCTAGGAAACATATAGGCTATAATTTACTTTGGAAAATGGAACACCTGATGCAGAATCGCAACAGACCAGCTAAAGTATAAGAGATATAAAAATGCTGCCATAGCAAAAAATATTCCACGTGAAGAGTATTTTCTGCTGTGAAAATAAATTTGAAGATCTGTAACACCTGTAGTGGAACTCCAAAGCCCAGCGACATTATGACATATATAGGAATGACGTCTTAGCAAAAGTTGTTTAGTCTGATGGGCATTTCCTGTTGACTTACAAAAATGAAAGATTTGGAACGTCTCGAATCGTCTCGCGCATCACGTTGTTTTCCCGTCTCCGGGTTCTTAGAATTCGACATCAGACGTTTCAGATCTTCGATTTTGACGACCCTGTTGTCGCTGGCATAAGCAACAGGATCCGCGTACGAAGTCGCGGCCAGAAGCTAGTTTATTTATATTCGGTTGTACAAAACATTTGTTTAATTCACCTTTTGGAAATACACGGATATTTGTATATTTATTTTTAGTTTAATTAATGAAAAATATGACCATTAGTACAGAAAGAAACATTAAGGCTTTCATATTCCTAACAAAGTCACTTACCCGTCACCAAATCTGTCAAAGAGCAGAAAAAGTCGTGGATGCCCTCATTACGCAAAATTCTATGTCCAGCACTAAACAGATACGTGCTGTTGAAGAATAAGAGCTTGTTTTTAAAATGTAAATAGTGCTGGTTGTCAAATATAACTTATTCCATTCACGTAATTGCCGGCGAGATTTAATGGGAATTTTAACTGCGGGAAAGTTCTTTTGCTCTTAAGTTTGTTTTTGAGTTCTGACGATAAATTAAGAATTTAATGCCTTAAATAGCTTATTAATATTTTATAGACATATTTCATTACTTTCGCAATTACACTCTTAGGAGTTTAGCAAGTTCTGTAAGTAAATTATAATAAGCTTTGAGCCGGGATCAGTTCTCATTTAGATTTTACGATACTTTTTAATATCTCATTAAAAAGTTGCTGTTATAATAAATACAATATTTAAATGTCGAAATGTGTATATTTATTTATATATATTTATAATATTTCTACATTTTAAGGTCTCTATGGATTCCGAAGCTCGAACCAGCGACGGTGTTAATCGTACGACGACAAGTGTGACGACTCACGGGAATCCCCCATACTATAGCAAAAGTAAATATCTAATTGATGAAGTCTGAAATAGCGGTAGAAACCCAATGGCAATCAACAGTATTATAGGAAGGCTTTGATCGCAATTTAGTCATATCAGAGCCATCGTTCGATTCTTTTTGAAAAAGACTTTTACTTGTGAAAAATTACTCTGCGGTGGAAATTTAATCATCGTCATCATAACAAGTCCACTGCTGTTGCTTGTTGATAGACATAATCATGGTTTCTTATACTTACGCGAATACCACATATGGAATAATACTCATTTTACGGATTTTGTCGCGTTTCTTTTAACTTTTTTAGTTCTCGAGGATTTTGACGATGAGAACCCGCGCAAAAATCATATCGTATATCAACATGTTCAGAATCGCCCGAACCGATTCCTGCCAAGAATGATTCTAAAGCTATTGAAATTTAAAAAAAAGGAAAATTACTAATTTAAATAGAGAAGACGGCTGTGCGCTACCTTCTGCTTGGGTTTCCATCCATTCATTCGAAACACAAACATACCACTGCTTAAAGATACTTGCAGGATTGTTCTGCGTAGATCGGACCAAAAATTAATAATTAAAAATTGGACGTAGCCTTCATTAATTACGACATAATCAAACTACTACTTCGTTAACTCTGACATAATCAGTTTCACGTGGTAGAGCCAGCTGTATTAGAAGTATAGTTGTAGCACGAATGAGTCGGCCCAACAATTGCTATCAATAGTCGTTGATAGCAATCATTGTAATTATTGATGGTTATCATTGGTGTGTAATCAATCCAGTGATGATGATGATGATGATTCATGATTAAGATAATTGAAGGTAATCATTGATGTTAGATATTTTCTTTTATGATAACCATTGTAATCATTGATGATTGATAATTTGATAAATATCGATAATCATTATCATTGACGACAATCATGTTGATTACCATCGATGGAGCCATGGTAGCGCTCGCTGTAAATTTCACAGTACGCGAGCAACCTGGATTGTTTCTCCGACAACAATGTAATTGTTAATTTCAAGTTAAAATGTTGATTTACCACGAGCTTGGCGCTGAAGTGAAAAATCGTGAGAAAACCTGCATATCTGAGAAATAAGAAAAAATATATATTTCGAAATCATTTATGAAGTTCGCTAACACGCATTGAGTCAGCGCGGTGGACACTTCCTTGACCTAAAACACAGGAAGAGGCCTGAACCCAGCACTGTGACGTATATAGGCTGTAATTATAACTACCATCTATGACGATCATTTATGATGATCGTTAATGATGACCATTGATAATGATCATTATGATGTATGGTGATTAATAGTATCGTCATCAATAATTGAATTTAAATAATTAATGATAATGATAAAGATAAGTGAAAATTATTTTAGATTACATTACAAACAATCGTTGTTTATGTTCGTTTTCGGATAAACCCTAAATAGGCATAAAAAATATAGCAATAAAGGTTGTCTTTCAAGCTTGCAACATTTCAGAAAGGTCACTGAAAATCTACTATGCCTTCTGAATCCATTAACATGCAACCTACGCTGAACACCGATCCACGGAGAGATAAAAAAATAAAGATTAATGAGGGCCCAATACAAGAAACATGTTTTCTTTTTACAAAATTAACATAAACATAAACACTCACGCCTTTCACCCAGAGGGGTAGGCAGAGACTACAGACTTCCATTTGGCACGATTCTGACACACCTCTCTTGCCTCCTTCACATCCATACACCTACGCATACATGCTCGTCGGTTAAGGGTACTCCTAATTTGGCCCGTTTTCAATAAATCGGCAATTTGGTCGATAAATTTTCGCCTAGAACGTCCCTTTCCGACTCTGTCATTCACTTCTGCACCATAAATTTTCTTTGTCACTCTTTCCTCATTCATTCTTTCCACATGACCAAACCACCAAAGCATTCCTTTCTTAATCCTGGTCACAACATCATCTTGCAAACCACACTCTTCTCTTATTACACAATTTCTTACCCTGTCATTCAGATTCAGCCCTAACATACTCCTTAACGACCGCATTTCTACTGCGTTTATTCTACTCTCGTGCTTCTTCTGCCACACCCAACTTTCACTACCATACATTAAAGTAGGGACCAACATAGCATTGTGAATTGCCATACGTGCCTTTTTCGACACATTTTGACTCTTCACAATAGAGTGCAGGGCCCAATTTACTCTATTTCCCGCATTCACTCGTCGTTCTATATCCTTATCATATCTCCCATCCCTGCTAAATACGCAGCCCAAATATACAAACTCATCTACTTGCTCGATCAACTCCCCTTGTAATCTTATTTCACAAATCGTTTTACTTTCTTCTCTTTCAAAAACCATAACCTTCGTCTTACTTGCGTTCACTTTCATACCCCTTTCTTTTAATGATCCGTTCATTAATGTAACCATCATTTGCAACTCGGCCGCCGACGACGCAAAAATAACTTGATCATCGGCGTACAAAAGGCATTTGACGGTTAACTCACCCATTCTTAATCCGCATTCTTCAACTTTCAAATTTTGCAAACAACTGTCCATAAACAGGTTGAAAAGCCACGGGGAAGCCACACAGCCCTGTCTGACACCTTTATGGATGTCAAAACAGTCCAAGTAGACCCCTTTGATCCTAACACAAACACTAGAGTCCCTATAAAGAGACTCCAATGCCTGTATCAAGCCAGCGCTCAACCCAAATGAGTTCAGTGTTTGCCATAGCAAATCCCTATCCACTCTATCATAGGCCTTTTCCAAGTCCATGAACGCACAAAAAACCTTTTGGTTTTTGGCCAGAAACTTCTCCGCGATCATGCGCATGGAAAAGACTTGATCTGTACATCCCATTCCCTTTCTAAATCCCGCTTGCACATCCCAAATTTTTCCATCAGTTTCTTTCATGACCCTTTCAATCAGTACCTTAGCATACAGTTTTCCCACAATGCTAAGAAGGCTGATGCCACGGTAGTTTTTACAGTCCTGCTGCGACCCTCTTCCTTTATATACTGGGACTATCACGGCTTTGCACCAGTCTACCGGTACCCGCTTCAGTTTCCAGCATAAATTAAACAAGGTGTGCAGCAGGCCTGCCACCACTTCCTCTCCAGCCCTTAGCATTTCGAGTGAAACTCTATCATATCCGGCAGCCTTACCTGCTTTCATGCTTTTCATTGCTTTCATTATTCATCTATACTTATCTCGCTACCTTTTTCTTCTTTCTTTTTTGGTGTTTCTACTTCACTTAGTACACACGTTGTCTCCTCACTCATAAACACGCTTTCAAAATATTCCTTCCATCTCTTTAAACTCAAAACTTCATCATTCAGAATATAACAATTCTCGTCTCTTATAGCATTCATCATAGGCTGTTTTGAATGTCCCCTGGCAGCTCTTACATATTTCCAGAACATTTTAATATTTGCCTGGAAGTTATCCGATATTCTTCTATCATTCTTATCCGTTCTTTCTTGCTTTTTTCTTTCAACTACTTCTTTTACTCTCTTATTAAGATGTCTAAAGACTGCCTTTTTTCTTTCAATATCACCATTCGTACCACTAGAATTAGCAGCCTTTGTTGCTAGTAAATCTAGCCAGGCTCTCTTCTTTGCTTCAACTTCCATACGTATCTCATCATCCCACCGTACCGTATTATTTTTCCTTTCATTCTTTCCCTTACTAACGCCACATACTTCGGTATCTGCATCCATTTAACCTTTCTTTACAAAATTAATTGATAATAATCACCGATCATGATCAGATCATCATTGTTGATGATGGTAATTGAAGATAAACATTGGATATCATAAAGATAGAAGATAACTGAAAATGATGATCATTGGTGATGACAATCATTAATGATGGTGATGATAACCACTGATGATCATTATTGATACCAATTGCAAACTGTACTCAAGCTAAGCTTTGCATAATGTTGTAGTCCGGAACTTTTGGTGCACAAGTTCGACTCGCATTGGTTTCGGTGCTGGTTTAGTACTGGTTTTTTTATAAATCAAAGCTTATTTTAGGTGTCGGCAACGAAGACACACCTTTTCCATATATATCAGCGGGTTTTAATGTTTTTATTACCATTCTATCACCAAAAATCTATTAGTTTGAAACATTTCATAAGTCGTTATCTCAAGGTCGATTTGGGTTTCAGGACTTCTAGTCACGTATACTTAGAACGGCTGTCTTAATTTATAATTCGATAAGTTTCCAGTGTATTTGAATTCAGGAAGCGAGCTGCATTAATAAAATAAAAAAAATAAAGAAAATTTGTAAGTCTGTGAAAAAAATATTTCGAGGACTTGTAAATGACCGCCACACTTTCTTGCCCTAAAACCTTCTCAGAAGTGAGAGAAAGCCTGTATCCAGCAGAGGACATACATCAACAATCACGCCTGTCACCCGTAGGGATAGGTAGAGACTACAGACTTCCATTTGGCACGATCCTAACATACCTCTTGTCTACTTGTCTCTTCCACATCCATATACCTACGCATACAAGCTCGTCGGTAAAGAGGAGTATTACAAAAAAAAACGCAAAATTACAAGGTTTCCTCGTTAAAATTATATGTTTTCCGTTCGTTGCTTGAAATAATAATTACTTGTTAAAATAGTTCGTTTTCTTTAATACAAATAAGCTTAGAGCAAATTTTAGATTACTTATTTATTTATTTATTTAGTAATAATCATTCTCCCGATGCATGTTTTGGCCAAAACTCTGAGAGACTGATTTATTTGTGAGCTCTAATTTGTAGACTCTATTGAATGTCAACCATCAAAAATATTTTTATCTCCCTAGTAACCTATACTTGATAGAATACATTTTTTATATGCCTTTTACGTAAGGAAAAAAATCGACATAATTCAATTAATGACCAAAAAGGCTACGATACAAGGCCCAATATCACCGAAGTTCCACATCATTTTGACGTAAAATTTATACCAAAATAATCAACAACAATTGCTTGAAATATACTATGGTTTTGATTAAAACTACTTTTACGGATTTTATCGCGTTTATTTTTACTTTTTATTTACTTTTATTTTTAATTCCCGACGTTTCGGGCGCTTTCCAGCACCCATGGTCACGGGGGACTGAGATGACTGACGTCCCGATGTCATTGTTAAACCCGGAGTACCTTCAACTTTTTTAATTATTGTTTATGATCCGATCTATGCAAAATGAACTGACTATGTTCTGAGGTCTTACAGTGGTATGGGTTTAGTTTTAATTTTATTGATTATAGGATCCCAAGCAGGTGGTAGTACCCAGCCTCCTTCTCTATTGAAATTAGGATGTTTTTTAATTTCAATAGCCTCACGTATCATCCTTGGTAGGAATCGGTGTTATTTCGCGAGGATTTGTGGTCAATTTAAACGCGATAAAATCCGTAAAAGTAGTTTTAATCATGTATAGTGTTCGCGTAAATATGAGAAATAATTATACTATGGTTTTACTTTTAATCGTTACTATTATTTTTAATCAATTAAATAAATGTACCATGAATTTCTCTGCGCCGGCCATCTGAAATAAAGTTGTTCAAAACGACTATAAATCAATAGCACGCTATAGACTATAAACTATACATTTCTAGCGCGCTATTAAATATGTACGCTATGTTATAGCGCGCTATTTATAAGAAGGCGTCTAGGAGGCCGGCAAGTGCGTTAAGTTTTGCAGCAAGCTATATCTCGTAGCACATTATATTACATGTCGTTCGTTGGATAGACCGCGTGCTATATAAGAACGTTTTTTCGTAATAAGTCGCATTTTACTAAAATAAAATGAAGTGGTAAAGAAAAACCAATGAACACTCTTTCATACTTTTCAGGCTTACGACTTTCTACAGTCGATGTTAACGTTATTTTAACCTTAATGTGAATTACATATAAACAATTATTAATTAAATCACTCACCTTCGATTTGCCGACGATATAGTCCTTTAGGCAGAATCGCTGGAGGACTTAAGCACTATGCTCAATGACCTCAATAGTGCCTCCCAACGGATAGGTCTTAAGATGAACATGGACAAAACAAAGATCATGTTTAATGTCCATGTCACACCTATGTCGGTAGTTGTTGGGAGCACTATGCTCGAAGTTGTTGACGAGTACGTTTACCTGGGACAAATAGTCCGACTAGGTAAGTCCAACTTCGATCAAGAGCTCAATCGACGGATTCAACTCGGTTGGGCAGCGTTCGGGAAATTACGACATATCTTCTCGTTAGGTTTACCTCAATCCCTAAAAACTAGATTGTACAACGAGTAAAAAGTAAAGTAAAGTTACAGCCTATATACGTCCCACTGCTGGGCTCAGGCCTCCCCTCATTTCTGAGAGGGTTTAGGGCAAGGAAGTGTCCGCCGCGCTGCCCAAATGCGTGTTGACGAACTTCACATGTCTTCGAAATATTTTTCTTATTCCTCAGACATGCAGGTTTCCTCACGATGTTTTCCTTCACCGCCGAGCACGTGGTAAATCAGCACTTAAAATTGCAATTAACAATTTCATTGGTGCCGGCGGGGATCGAACCCGGGTTACTCTCGCGTTCTGTTATAAATACAGCGAGCCGTAACCACTGAGCTACTACGGCTCTTGTACAACGAGTGCGTGTTGCCAATGATGACTTACAGATCTGAGACGTGGTCCTTCACTGCTGGCTGTATGAGGACGCTCAAGGTCGCTCAGCGAGCTATGGAGAGGGCTATGCTCGGAGTTTCTCTGCGTGATAGACTCAGAAAAGAAGATATCCGCAGTAAAACCAGAGTGACTGACATAGCCCAACGGATCAGTAAACTGAAGTGGCAATGGGCCAGCCATATAGCTCGAAGAACCGATGACCGATGGGGAAGAAAGGTTCTTGAGTGGCAGCCTCGTACCGGTAGGCGTAGTGTAGGGCGACCCCCCACTAGATGGAGTTACGACCTGGTAAGATATGCAGGAAGTCGATGGATGCAGGTGGCTCAGGATCGTGCTTTGTGGCATTACTTGGTGGAGGCCTATGTTCAGATACTCTACAATATAGTCTACGCATTTCTAATTAAATAATGGTGCTTTAAAATAAAATTAAGAATAAGAAGAAAAAAATAATAAAATATTGCCAATAGTTGAGTCTGTAGTGCTGATTGTTGTCATATTAAATACCTTGATGTTATATAAACTCGAAATTAAATATTTTTGATAATACGAACAATCAAATTCAAAATGTTGTCATACAAAATTAAAAGTTAAATTATATTTTAACCTACTAATCTTATTAAATTGTTTTAAGTTACAATTAAATTAAAACTATTGCTATTAAATTATAATACTTTTATCCTCTAAGTACTCTTTGACATTATAATATCATTTATTAATCAGAAATTTGTGTAATATCGTCTTAAATCGTGAGATAGGCAACTTTCTGACATCATCTGGTGATGCTATACAAAGAATACTTTTATTAAATAGTGTTGTATATACATATATTTATGATAATATATAATTATTCTCCATATATATATATATATATATATATATATATATATATATATATATATATTCTTACCTTTTTTTGCCGCCAAATGTACATGCCAGTGCACGCACAGCTGTTTTCCGGTCTCAATGGTAAAGAACCTGTAAGGCAATTACATCTTAGTCCTCAGAAGTAGGTTTCTTTATTTGAAGTTGATTGTAAGTACTTATAAGCAGCAGTACTAATTTATCATCAGGTCTCATCATCAGCTCGACTATCACTTTATTTTTATAACAAAATAGCTCAGAACACGAATTGCGCGAATCGATCATATACAACTAATCCGTTATTTAAGATACCAACCGCATTTAAATAGTAACTGGAGGACCCTGTTATTGGTAACCAGGGATTCCATATTAGTCTGGTGGAAATACATTTGCATTTTAGTTTTAATCTGATGTCCTTGTCAGCTTTTTTAAACTAAAAAAAAACTTGGAAAGACCCACGTGAAAAGTAAAAAGGCCTTTTGCATTTTAAATGAAATTCAAATTGTGCTTTGAAAAGTTTAATCAACATAAAAATCTTCCCTTAGCAGGATATCGGTTGCCTCATGACGTGCACCTTGTTATCTATTTATTTGTACTGTTGTAAAATATATTGCTTATCGGTTTTTATAGATATTGTATAAAACTAAGTTATTTACTCACTTGGGTCATGTAATTTTCTCAGGGTAACCTCTGTGGATTATATTGTCTAAAGAATTGCGATTTTCAAATCTCATAAAGTTTTAAGTGTAAAGTTATTTAATGAACATTGGATTTGAGAAAGGGTTTTTAATAAAGTTGAAGTAACAAAAGAAAAAATTGTAGTGTATTTACAGTCCAACTGATTGTAGGTGCCTACTGGGATCCATAGATGCAACCAAAATCAAACAAAGAAGGCTAAATATGCATTATAACTTCTGGACTAGGACTGAATGCCTAGCAGACTGATGTTATACTGGCTCTTCACACTCTTCAGTCCGCAACACAGCTGTATACGTAACGCTATTTGATACACGGAAAAGTAGTCCAACCATCCAGTACTAGTAGTCCAGGTGACACCCAGATGGAATCCAAAGCAGAAGAGTCATTCTACGACTTAATCAGTATCGTAAATCTGTCTGACGTCGTACAAATTGTTTAAGTACGGGTGAAGAAGACAGCCCTGTGTCACAGGGATAAGCAGTATCGTTGTAGGCTTGCATACTTAATATATTTTATTTTATTTTTAAGCTATTGCATAGCTTCTATCGCGGGCCTTGAGCGCGGGGACCGAATCCAGAAATTCCGTAACGAAAAAAAAACCTCACGCTCCCCACTCCGACGGGCACGGAGGTGTGGCGTTGAAAGCCGTGCATCGTCTAACGTTGTTTCAGTTCGGCAGACTTCGGTACTCGGCAGACTTCGGCACGGTGTTTGTGTGCTTGAACACTAGCTGCTAACTCATTGATAAAAATTCCTCAATAACCTACATGTATTGTAAGATATTAAAAATATTTTAAACAATATTAACTTCTCATTTATTCAATAAGAGAAAAAAAATTGTTTTCTTATCGGTCACCACGCTCAAAAAGTGTAACTTGATTTAATATAAATGTGGTATGCAAGATGATGTTGTGACCAGGATTAAGAAAGGAATGCTTCGGTGGTTTGGTCATGTAGAAAGAATGAATGAGGAAAGAGTGACAAAACAACTTTATATGGCAGATGTGAAAGGCAGAGTCGGGAAGGGACGCCCTAGAAAAAAGTTTATCGACCAAATTGGCGATATTTTGAAAATGGGCCACGTTAAAAGTACCCTTAAGCGACGAGCATGTATGCGTAGATATATGGATGTAAAGGAGGCGAATGAGGTATGTCAGGATCGTGTCAAATGGATGTCCGTGGTCTGTGCCTACCCGTCTGGGTGACAGGCGTGAGTGTTTATGCTATTTATGATTTAATATCAAAGACTTAACTGCATAAATAAAATAAATAAATAATTATTATTGCATAAGTTGATAAAAAATGCTATGCAATAGCTTTACCGCGGCAGTCACCGAGTGCCACACGTATTTTTTATTTTTGTTTATTTATTTCAATCAACGAGGATCATAGGGTAAAATTACATTCAATCAAATCTATTCTAATACTAAAATAATAAATTATTACTAATATTAATTATATCCAATGCGTAAGTATTTATAATAATATCGAAAATAAAATAATAATTACTAATAATAATAAAATAACATAAATCGATTTCACCGTTACATACACCACATCCGATTTAATTATATATTAACAAAACCACCAACAAAACTTACCATAATGATATAATATAATAATTTTTGTTATAAATACAAAGAAAGAGTCTTAAACGGATTTTTTGACGATGCTGCTCACCTGATGATAAGTGTCGATCACCGCACATGAACAAATGCAATACTGGGCCCATTGCAGGCTCTACGACTCAGATACGGCTAACGGATTCGTGGCGCAGTGAGTCGCAAAGAGTTACAGCGCTAATGGGCGCGGGTTCGAATCCCGCACGGAACAAGTAATTGTATGGCCTTCAAATATTTGATCCGGGTTTGCATGTTTATTCTCGTAAAATTTATGTATGTAAACTGCCCCCTTAATAAAATTTTCATTCCTTATATCTTTTTTCAATATAATTAACCATAATTGACACCCTTTAAACTAGTCTTATTGCTGGGCATCGGCTACTCCCACTTCTAAAAGAATTAGGGAACAATAAGTATGCAGAGCGACTCCAATGCGTGTTGGTGGACCTCACGTGTCTCTTGAATATTTTTTTTCAATTTATCATATATGCATTGTACACAATGCTGGTAAATCAGCACTTAAAATTGTGTTTAACAATTTATTTAGTGCCGTGGATCGAACCCGGGTTGCTCTCAGTTGCGCTTAGCCTCTGAGCTACCACGGCAATACCAGAGAACTTTGCATTTATTTCCTAACACTTTGTGGTGATTTTATTTACAGTACAGTATCCATACATATGAAAACAGTGAGAAGGCCATTATTTTTCAAGAGCACGCACCATGTTTACTGAGGGGTCACTCTTTAAGTGAAAAAAATGTTAAAAGGGTCGCAAAACCCTCCAGAGCTCTTTTATATTCCCGACTCATTGATTGAAATTTGACGATTTTATTTGCAACGAACCGTTGTGGATAATAATGTATACAAAATTGTAAATACTGATAGAGCTATTTAAAAAAATTTGCAGTTTGATTTATAGAACCAAAATCTTTGATAACATAATTAAAATTAGTAATTTCAAACTCAGTTGAAATTATAAAATAAGGTTGACAAAAATACTGTTAGCTTGGGTTCAATCTGTCTTTATCTCATGTTATTGGTCGCTTAGGGGTTGAAATTCGTCGGTAATTTGTTGAAATTTTGGGTTTGTATATTAGGCAAGCTGTATTTTTTTAAATTGCACATTAGTGTATATAAAATAGATATCTTATATACAAAATCCATACTTAATATTATAAATGCGAAAGTGTGTTTGTTTATTTGATTGTTTGTCCTTCTTTCACGTCGCAACAGAGCGTCGGCATGGCATGATTTTTTGTATGGGGATAGTTCAGTGGCTGTAGAGTGACATAGGTTACTTTTTTCCACGGAAAAACATCTCATTCCCGTGGGAAATTAGAATATGTTGTAAAATTAAATTCAGCTAGGTGGCGCCACCGTGATTTTATAAGACGGACGACGGTACGATGGACGAACACAGAAGGTCAGAATATCTGGACAATTATGTCTCTTTACCAAAATTGAGATAAAAAAATGTATGGATCTGTATTTTTCCACACAGGACCGGGAAGAGGGCGATAAAAAACATAAAATTCACCAGCTGATTTTCTTCAAACGTTTTGGTGCATTGTAATTCACAGAATAGGCGATAACCTCGCAGACGATATTAAGTGATCCGTTGATGCTCTGCCTACCCCGCAAGTATTACAGGCGTGTATATATACAGGCAAGTATGGATCAGAAATACTATCACCATCTGTCACGCTTTCACCCTTAACTATTACTTAACTGTGGTAGAAACAGTTCTTAGTAAGCCTTATTAATAAGCCTTGGTAATATTTATTGAACGGAAATAATTACAGTTCTTATATTGTTATAAATGAAACGTATTACAATAAGAAAAAGTCTTCTACGAAAAATATTTTTTGAGAGTTCTTATTAACTAACGTATACGGTTTTTAAAACGCGGTAACGAAATATTTCCTGACATGTATTTAACTCCCGCCGTTAAGCCGCGCGTCAACTTATAGTGCATACGGTACCTATATGCTTAAATTGTTTCTATTTCGTGGCTTATTCGACTACTTGCTTTCGATTTCGATTGTTTGTTATTTACTTTGTGATTTGGTTAAGGTTGAATGGATTTATATTGGCTTTCATTTTCGGATTTATGTATTTTCTTGGATCGGTTTTGTTGATTTGGTTGGTATTCCTTTATACATATTTAGATTCTGGCTTTGATTTTGGATTTTGTTTATTTAGAATCGTGAATTGGTTTTCGTTGTTTTAGGTTGTTTAACAATATTTCAAAGGAATATTAATAGTATAGATAGTGTATACGGTACCCTATACACTTACTTCTTTTTTCGTTGGTTATATTTATATTGACTATTGCTTTCGATTTCAGTTTTCTGCAATTTGTTTTGTGATTTGGTTTAAGTTGATTCGATTTCTTTTGGATATCATTTTCGGAGTCGTGTTGTGTCTTGAATTGGTTTTGTTGTTTTGATTTTAAAAAATATTTAAAAGGAATATTTATACCTTTTAGAAATTTTGGATTTGCTTTTAAAAAAATATTTAAAAGTATTTCCAGAAATTTAATTCCTTTAAGGTATTTTAACGTTTTTTATAAATAGGTTTTTTATTACTTCATAATGCCTCGCAAACGTAAGTCCAGCCTTTCAAGAGTATCTTCTCAAAGACAAGCGAAAAGATTAGCTCGATCGCTAGAATCTTTAGAAGATGCTGAACTGAGAAGGCAAGAACAAGCAGAGCGTCAGGCTACTTTAAGAGCTTCTGAAGCACCTTCTCAAAGTCAGCGAAGACGTCTTGAACAGGCAGAGCGTCAAGCTACTTTAAGAGCTACTGAAACACCTGCTCAAAGTCAGCAAAGGCTCTTGAAAAGAGCGTTTTAAGAGCTACTAACACCTTCTGTCAGCAAAGGCATCTTGAACAGGCAGAGCGTCAATCTACTTTAAGAGCTATTGAAACACTTGCTCAAAGTCAGCAAAGGCTGTTCGAACAAGCGGAACGTCAGGCCGCCTTAAGAGCCGCGGAAACACCTAATGAAACTCAACACATGAGCAAGCTGAACGTCAATCTACAATAAGGGCATCTGAAACACCAGAACAGACACAGGCGCGAAGAGATGAAAATGCACAGCTCCAGGCTGACGTCGAAAAAATTTTCAAAGAAACAATTGGTCGGTTTTTAATGACGCAGCATTCAATTATGATCCGTTGATTGATTACAAAAATCATAGGTTAGTTGTTATTGGACCGATGGACAAGGGGTGTCGATTTTGCAGCGCTTTAAAATGGAAAGATGAGACCGCAGGCATGTGCTGTTCCAATGGCAAAGTGTCTCTTCCATTACTTTGGGAACCAGAAGAACCTTTGAAAACTCTCTTTTTATATGATGCTAATGAGTTACGGCGCTTTTTAAACAGGATCCGGTAATATAACTCATGCTTTCAAATGACGTCCTTCGGAGTTGACCGGGAAATAATAATGCCGGGATTTTCGCCTACATTTACGGTGCAAGGGCAAATTTATCATAGAATAGGTTCACTTTTTCCAGCTGAAAACGAACAGCATAAATTTTTACAAGTATATTTTATGGGTGACGAAGAAACGGAGGTAGACCGTCGCTGCCAATTTATCCAGGGAGTTGAGAGAGACACAGTGTTCAAAATTCAAAGATTCTTGCATGAACGTAACATTTTAGTCAAAAAGTTTAAAACTGCTTTAGAAAACCTACCTAAAGAGGATTATAAAGTCGTCATTCACGCAAGATCGGACCCCTCGAGGAAGAGCATGAAAGGCGCTACAATGCACCTTTGATAAACGAAATAGCAGCCGTAATTAGTGGTGATCAATTTTATTCACGAAACATTGTCTTGCGAGCACGTGATGATACGTTGCAACGGGTAGCCGATACACACAAGTTTTATGACGCTCTGCAATACCCATTAATTTATTGCAAAGAACAAGAGGGTTATCATTTTCAATTTCCACTCATTAACCCGGTCACAAAGGAGCCTACTCCGAACAAAAAAGTATCATGTATTGATTTTTATGCGTATCATATGATGTTGCGAGAAAATGATTTTAACCTCTTAGCCCGGTGTAGACAATTATTTCATCAATTTTTGGTAGACATGTATGTGAAGGTAGAAAGTGAACGTCTCCGTTATATATCTTTAAATCAAAAAAAGCTGCGCATTGAGAACTATATACATTTATAAGATGCAGTTTCTAGCGACGCCAATGTAAATCCTAGAGATTTAGGTAAAATGGTAATTCTGCCCTCATCATTCGTTAACAGTCCACGCTACCTACATGAGTACACACAAGATGCATTTGCTTATGTATGAACTTACGGAAAACCTGATCTTTTGTTACTTTTACTTGCAATCCCACATGGAAAGAAATAACCGAGGAGCGAGGCCAAAAAAGTACTGACAAACACGATTTAGTTGCTAGAGTATTTAGATTAAAAGTACAAAAATTAATGTATGTAATTAACAAAGGGAAAATTTTCGGAGAGGTGCAGTGCTTCATGGATTCAATTGAATGGCAAAAAAGAGGATTACCGCATGCCCACATTCTAATATGGCTTAAAGAGAAGTTGCGGCCCAGCCAAATAGACGACATAATAAGCGCCGAGATTCCGGATCCTGAGCAAGATAAAGAATTGTATGATACCATCGTCCGAAATATGATTCACGGTCCGTGTGGAGCACTAAATTCAATATCGCCATGTATGAAAGAAGGAAAATGTACAAAGAAATTCTCTAAACAGCTATTAAAATAAACAGTGCACAATCACAATCTACCCTTTACAGACAGACAGATACAGACGCAGAGCTCCCGAAGATGGTGGCAGGAAAGTTACAATCAAATCTCGCTCTGGAGCGTTCGAAACCTTAGATAACAGCTGGATTGTCCGGTATTCGCCCATTCTATGTAAAATGTTTAATGCCCACATTAATGTAGAAGCATGTAGCTCTCTCCGCGCAATCAAGTATATCTGTAAGTACATAAATAAAGGAAGCGACCAAGCAATATTTAATCTCAGGAGTGAAGGTGAGGCAAATTCCGTTAATGAAGTACAGACCTTTCAAGCAGGGCGTTATGTAAGCAGTAACGAGGCAGCGTGGCGTCTCCGTGGCTTCCCTTTACACGAAAGGCACCCTACAGGTACTCAGCTTGCTGTGCACTTAGAAAATGGAGAGCGTGTATATTTCACCGAAAGAAATTTCCAAGAAAGAATTGCATCACCGCCAAAAACTACACTAACAGCCTTCTTTCAACTTTGTCAAACCGACCCCTTTGCAAAAATTGTTGTTATATTCTGAAGTCCCCCGCTATTATACTTGGAACACATTTAGGAACGAGTGGAAACGCCGTATTCAAGGCGCGCCTGTTGCAAATTGGCCCGGTGTAAAGTCATCAGATGCCCTTGGTCGTGTGTATACCGTCCATGTAACTAATTTTGAATGTTTCTGTATACGATTGCTGCTGCACCATGTTCGGGGTCCTACAGGATATAAAGACCTTAAAACTGTCAACGGTCAGGAATGCGCAACTTATAAAGAAGAATGTGAAGCTCTGCATCTTTTAGAAAACGATAATCACTGGGATGAAACCATGGAGGAAGCTGTGCAGTGCCAGTCACCAGCCAAAATTAGGGATCTTTATGCAACTCTCATATCATCTTGCGGCTATCTAATGCACATGAATTGTGGGACAAATATAAAGAGTACACGGCGGAAGATATTTTGCGAAGGTTGCAGCAGACACACGCGAACATGACATACAATGAACACATTTATAATGAAGCACTTGGAAAAAATGAAGATAAAGTAATGGCAATAGTGGGCAAAAAATTAAGCGACTTTGGAATGATAAGCCCTCAGCGAACAACCAAAAATGAACTAAGTGATGAAATTATACGTGAAACAAACTACGATATACCAGCTTTGCAGCAGCAATTTGTACCCCGCTTGCTTCCCGAACAAAAATGAGTTTTTAACAAAGTATTAGGACAAATTGATTCTGGAAATGGTGCACTTTTCTTTTCAGATGCCCCTGGAGGAACTGGAAGACATTTTTGTTAAATTTATTATTAGCGCAAGTACGAAAAGATAATAACATTGCTGTGGCCGTAGCTTCCTCCGGTATAGCCGCTAAGCGGGAGCCGGACTGCACATTCTGTTTTAAAACTCCCTCTAAATCTAGCCCAGGAAGAATCGGCGATCTGCAACTTTAGCAAAAATAGTGCACGAGGTATAATGTTACGACAATGCAAACTTTTATTGTGGGACGAAAGTACAATGTCGCATAAAAAAGCTGTAGAAGCACTAAATCGAACGCTCCAGGATTTGCGCAGAAATACCGATGTAATGGGAGGAATGGTGGTTTTACTGGCTGGTGACTTTTGCCAAACTTTACCTGTCATTCAAAAGGGCACACCTGCAGATGAAATTAAAGCATTCTTCAAGTCGTCTATTATATGGAACAAGGTCACAAAATTCAGTTCAACAGAATATGAATATGAGAGTGCATTTGTATAATGATATCAATGCTGGAAACTATTCTGACACACTATTAAAAATTGGCGATGGGTGGTTGGAAACGGATGCTGAGGGCTGCGTCAAATTGACGAGAGATTTTTTGTAATTTAGTACAGAGTCATTCTGAATTAATTGCGAGCGTTTATTCAGATTTAATGAACAACATGCATGAAGACAAATGGTTATGTGAAAGGGCGATTCTTGAATCAAAAAATGAGAGCGTTAACAAAATATATTCAGATATATTAAGCGAAGTAGCAGAAGAAATAACAGAGTATTTGTCAGTAGACACAGTTATGGACACAGAACAGAGCACTTCATATACCGCAGAGTTTTTAAATTCTCTGGAGTTGTCAGGTCGGCCCTCATATAAGCTTCAATTAAAATTAGACGTTCCAGTCATGCTAATGCGAAATTTAGATGCTCCTTGGTTATGTAACGGGACAAGGCTGCGTGTGACACATCTTGGAAGGAACATAATCGGTGCTATAATTTTGACAGGCGTAGGAAAAGGTGAAAATGTTTATAACACGGATCCCTATGATTCCCACAGACCTTCCTTTTCAATTTAAAAGGTTGCAGTTCCCTATTAAGCTCAGTTTTGCAATGACAATTAGTAAAGCGCAAGGGCAAACGTTACAGGTAGCGGGGGGTCAACTTAGAAAAACTGTGCTTCTCTCATGGTTAGCTGTATGTAGCACGCTCGCGTGTGTCAAATGCCCAGAATCTCCACATTCTTTCCCCAAATGGGAAAAACACATAACATTGTGTACAGTAGCGTCTTAAAATAGTGTTCAGTTAGTTTTTTTTTTCAAAATTCCCACAATCCATTAATCAGAATTCCCACAGATCTTCCCTTTCAGTTCAAAATTTCCTATTTAGCTCAGTTTTCCCTGCACCTCCCCTAAGCTCAGTTTCCTTTTCAACTCAAAAAGGCTGCATCTCTGACGGATCTTTTATTTGGCTCAGTTTCCTTTCAATTCAGAAAACTGCATCTCTGACGAATCAATTTAGCTCAGTTTCTTTACAAAAGTCTGCATCCCTGACAGATAATTATGCTCAGTTTCCTTTAATTAAAAAAATATCCCATTTCCATTTGGAATAAACAGGCTATTTTCATGCTTTCCTATACGCTGCGTTTCAAAACATTTAAATAGGCTGACGAATCAATTTTCTCAGTTTCCCTTTAATGGCTGCATCTCTGAAAAATCTATAAAACTCAGTTTTCTTTCAATTCAAAAAGCAATGGATAGTTCATTTCCCAGTGACCATGCGGGCGAAGCCGCGGGTAACAGCTAGTATAAAATAAACGATTTCTGATATAAACACTATTGAAAAGAAATATTTTTTTAATTCTTTGACGTTAATCTCTACTCTGTGCGATTGTTTGACTATGGACCTTTAAATTAAATCAAACTCATCAATTTATCACATTACACAATTTATATGATATCAAAACTTGTTGCGAAATTTACCTATTTTAAAAAGAAACCTTATTTTTTTGAATTATCTACTGATATCAAATATCAAGTTACATATTATTGTGTTTTTGTTTATGTGTAAAATTCAGTAGCAAGATTTAACCCTAACAAACATACGCTGAAAGTTAAATAAAAGCTTTCAAAAAGTGCGAACAAACTTTTCTCTTCACTTATAATATGTAGACAATATTACACTCATATGATCACAGTAGCTCCTTCTGCCTGAAAGCTTCCTTTCTCTGCTTTAAGGTTGATAATATAACAGTAGTGTACACAGTGACAAATCTTGTTTAATATTTCCACCCTTATTTGTTATACTGTCATTTGTCTTCACAAAGCCTATCGGAGCCTTGTTGACAGCTGGAAGCTAAGCTTCGGGCTATGAATCAAACTATTAATTTATATGTATTGTTTAGTTTCCTTCAAAAAAAAAAATTTAAAATCATCTTTTCACATCTGACGTTTATTTTATAAATATTAATACCATCATTTATTACATACAAGCGATCCGCCCGGCTTTGTACGGGTGATTTCTTGATCTCGGCAAAAGCGCCACCTACTGAGTCCAAATGTGACTAAACCATCTAAGGACCCATTCAAACACACCCAAAAATTTTCGTCAAAATCGATTGGAGGGTTTAAAGTTTATAAGGGACATTGTTAAAAACATTTTTGTGGTTTATATAGAATACATTATACATACATATTTATTATAAAAGTTATTATAATTTTGCTATCCTAAACATGCATAGTTCTTCAATTCAACATAGTGTATGTTGAGACATTTATCACAAAATTATAGGCAGAAAATTATGAAAAATTTAGTTCCAAAATGTTAAGGACTATCCAGTAAATTCATAATAGATTTTAGTCGATAAAAAGCCTTTGCCCAGATTAGGTTTAATATTATAGACAGTAGTCATTGTAAATAATGGTTAGGTCAACTGCCAAACATTAGCTTCAAGGTCCCGGAAAAGCCTTCTTTCGATAAAACATTTAACGTAACTTTTAAACTTAAATAACCAATACAACTCTGAGAGTACATTTTATTATATATTTATTTTATATAAATATATTATAGTCCGTAGTTATTGGAGTTAATGGTTAGGTAAACTGCTACATATTAGCTTTAAGGCCCCGATAAAGACTTCTTTCATAAAACTTTTAACGTAAATTTTAAACTTAAATAACCAGTTCAACTTGGAGAGTACATCTTAATTTCGGCGCAGGTGCTGCGCGGAGCAAACGATTGTATTATAAATGATTCAGAAGGAAATTTATGAGCTTAGGAAGTTAAATATGCAGTGTTATTTGAGAAAATACAATTTTTAAATAACACTAAAAGGTCGTTACTATGTACGCTTGAAACTTTTTTGTAAATACAAATTTTTTATGTGAAACTAATTTTTTACGGATTACGGATACCTACGTTTAATTTTAACTTTATAACATTCGACGTTTCAGGCACTTTATTTTTTTTCAATTCCGCATATAATAATTGACTCTTTTTTAAAGTTATTCTTAGCTAGGTTAATACGTTTATTTAATTTATTTCTATATCTTGTATATCCTAACCGATAACACATGTTTTGAGGAGTAGATTTCGACCTTTTATAAAGTTCATCTCTTTTTATAGACATTAGAAGTAGTTCATTTGTAATCCACGGTTCACATCTATTATTTTTGTTCACTGTTTTATATTTTATAGCACATTTATATGACTCATCGAAAATATCACTTAAATTATCATAAAATTTTAACAGACAGTTAATAGATGATAGGTTTGAGCAAATAACTGCACTCAACGTTTCTTTCACAATTTTGTTATCATTAAATATCGTAACCGTTATCTTCTGAGCTGTATAAACAAACGACGCAGGCGGCACTGAGCATATTTCGTCCCTTACTCACATATGATCGATGCAGGACACTACAGCTGAGAACAAATTATCGGACGCGGCTGACGGACGCGGCTGACAGCCGCGGCTTATTAAGATCTAGCCAGTACATTTAATACTACACTGTGCAAACTATCGGCCGTAAGACGCGGACATGACCTTGCGTCGCTCTTGAGCGTTCGGACGTCCGAACAGAATGTGGCCGGCTGGATGTTTGGTGCGTCCGCGGACAGTGTGAACGGGGCACGGGACGACATAAAGCAGCTGCCGCTAACTTTATAAATTCGTCCTCGTTGTCACTGTTTGTCATGTTACTCGATTGACAAAACCTTTCTGGAATGACCGAAGCGAGGCGTCCGAGGACGCCGTCTCAGCTACCGTGCACACCGCTAAGCCGCGTCAGTCAGCCGCGGCTGACGGACGCGTCCGATAATTTGTTCTCAGCTTACCAATCTCGCATCAATTATCTCTTCTCCCGTGACTTCATCATAGGCATACTGCAATCCGTACTTACTTATCATGTTTTTATATCTCGACATTGACGAATTTACTTGTACCGTGTAAAATGTAAAATTGATATCACCCGCCAGGATAATATCAGTCGTCGCTGGGACACCCCGCAGTAATTTATCCAGCTCTTCGATCATTCTTAATTGTCATAAGGCCATGCAACACCTCACAAGCTTGCCCGCTATATTCAGTTAGTGTACAAGTTATTGTATCTTTGACAAACATTAAAACTCCTTCCCCTTTTCTGCTATTTCTTGTATACGCATGAGCATTGTAGCCCGGTATATAGTACAATGGTATTTCATATTCTTTTATATTTGTTACGGTTAATACTATAATTTTTAGTTTATTTAAATGTCCACCCTACAACACTAATATTTCATCAAAATTTTTACGCATAGATCGTATATTTAAACGTACATTATTTGTTGACGCATTTTGTACTTTCATAAATTGTTGTAGACGGTCTTTGTTATTAATTCGTTCATAGTAAATACCATTGTTAACATTTTGCACAGTTGTGCCCTTTTTTACCATTAAAGACGCAAATTACGATCACCTTGGAGGTGTTTTTCGATGTCCTTCTCACTTTTGATTTGGAGAATTTTATTTTCAGCTTCGCTTTTCTTAATAAGTATAGCGAGCCGTACGGCTTCTCAATCGCACAACCACCGGCCGCAGCTTTCCGTAATTTTTTTATCTTCCCACCTGCCAAGCACTCTCTATTTCATCGTCTATTCCCATCAAACGTGAAACTTTACGCACAATTTCGATTATATTTTTTTCTTTGTATTTAACCACCCACCAATCAACTCGACATTTTTTTCTCTTTTTCTATTTTCTAATACACATATACATTCTTCCATCATTTTATTGCACTTCTCTAGGTGAATATTACGTTGTTGTAAATCTTTAATTTGATTTTCATGCTTAGTAAATTTTTCGGTAGCTTCCATCTTAAAATCTAACATTTTTTGAACTTCTCTGCGTAGTATTTAAGCTGTACGTTAATTTCTTCCAATTGTTTGCTCATTCCCTTCACTATTGCGATTCGTTCATTGATTTGTTCAAAAACGACTTCATTGTCTTTGTTAGTCGTTGGCGAACGTGGCGTTCCGCCCCTGCTTCTACCTCTTCACACGTATCACAAATGCCTTTTGCACTAAAACAACTTATGTCTTTTACACACTTCCTATGAATTAGGATGAAAACCACTTTACACCCCACACTGTCCTCCTTGGTATTTGGTAATAATTGTTTGCACACTTTTTAAATTGCAATTTTAGCATTTTGCTGTTAATTAGCCGAGCTAAACGTAGACTTGTTAATCCTTTCACGCAACAGACGTAAGTTCGCTGCACAGAAATAGTAATAATAAGACAATAGAAATGAATTAGCGCTGGACTACTTCTAAAACCGATGTCGCCACATCTAAACACATATGTATTAAGCTAGCGATGTCTGCAGCCGTATTATAAACATTCGCAATGCACAAAGATATCTAATATTTTACATTAAATTTCTTGGCGAGTTTGTGAATGTCGCGTGCGTCGCGTATTACGGTAGAACAAAAGCAGAAATGGTAATTGTACAATACGAAAAGTAATAAATGAAAGTTTACAAAGGTAAATATTATAATATTAAAGTGATTATATAGATGTAAATTAGGTAAAACAATGATAATTATTAAATAATCAAGTTACCGATGAAATGTTTTGCCTTTATTAGTTGAATTACACGTCTTTGATGAGTTTTTACAACTGATTATGCTGCAGGTCACCATTACAATAACATAAATTCACGTACGATGTTCCCCGCGTAACTTAATCACAAAATTGTGAATAATGTCAACACAACATCATAGCGGCAACAAG